>JACCIC010000036.1:2630000-2950000 GCA_018907035.1 Sycobia sp. Sy_11
AAAGTAAAATAAAATAAAAATAATAAAAAATATTCTATGTTAGTCAAGGATAATCTGACTGCACCTACCACCATATTTTTGTTTTTGACGTTTCAAATCGCTAGGGTTCAGTCTCAGGAACTAAACCAGTTTATTCTTTTTATTATTTTTATTTTATTTTACTTTATTATTATTTTATGTATTATTTTTAATTCTGAATCTAAATAATTTATTTAGTAATAAGTTTTATTTCAGGTTCTTCAGGGGTAATAATAAACATGGACAGTCTGACTGTTGTTATTTTAGTTAATTTATAAAGACAGTAAGACCGATAAAAATATTTTTTAATTTAATCATTTATCTGTTGATATTGCTAGTTTGAATGAGAAAAATAGAACAATGATTAAAATAGTAATATATATTTGCTACATTAACTTTGGATGAGAAAAAACAGTAATTCACTCATGTTAAATTAGGCAAGGTCACGCACAAGCTATGAGCCAACAACAATCTCAACAAGCTGTGGCTGCTACTAAGGATTTACCACCAGCTCATCAGGCATCAATTCCACAATCTCAGGTAGCTCAAAGATCAGCTTCTGTTTATCAAACGCCTGGTTATACAAGTGTCACACCACAGGTAAATTTGTTTGCAATTGGATTATGTTTTATAATTTTTGTAAACATTTTTGTAATTTGAATTATTTTTTTAATAATTCAGTCACGGTCTGGTAATGCAGTATATCCAGGATATCCTGCTTATGCACAGCAAAAAGTTATGGCCTTGCCAACAACACTACAAATTCAGCCTAATCAGTATCCTGTTCATCCAGATGTAAAATTCAAAAGACTTCCATTTTTTGATTTACTTGGAGAATTATTAAAACCATCAAGTTTAGTGCCTCAAGGAACTATGAGACTTCAAGAAAACTCATTTGTTTTTCATTTAACTCCTCAACAGTCAACGGATATTGCAAGTTCACGTGATTGTCGTCAAGGTAGTAAAATGGATTACACTGTACAGGTAAAATAGTTGTAATAAAAATTCAATACAATTGTTGATTCTTTTAATTTTAAAAATAAATTACTGTATAATTTTTTAAGGTACAAATGCGATTTTGTTTACAAGAAACTTCATGTGAACAAGAAGATTATTTTCCTCCCAGTATTAATGTAAAAGTTAATGGAAAATTGTGTCCTTTGCCAGTGAGTTATCAATTTAATAGCTTCTAAATATAAAAAATCGTTTCTTTAAATAAACAAAACTTTCTATTACCTCAGAATCCTATTCCTACAAATAAACCAGGAGTTGAACCAAAGAGGCCACCAAGGCCTGTAAACATTAGTCCATTAGTCAAATTGTCTCCTACAGTAGGGAATCAAATTACAGTTTCTTGGTCTGCTGATTATGGCAGAAGATATGCAATTGCTATCTACCTTGTAAAAAAATTAACCAGTTCAGAGCTTTTAACAAGATTAAAAAATAGGGGAGTTAAGCATTCAGATTATACAAGAGGATTAAGTAAATATCAGTTTCAAATATACAAATATTTTAAAAAAAAATAGACATCTCTTTTATAAACGTTTTTAATTTTAAGTCAAAGAAAAACTAAATGAAGATGCAGACAGTGAAATTGCTACAACTTCACTCAGAGTATCATTAGCATGTCCATTAGGAAAAATGCGTATGAGCACACCATGTCGTGCTTCAACATGTTTTCATTTACAATGTTTCGATGCATCTTTATTTCTACAAATGAATGAAAGAAAACCAACATGGAATTGCCCAGTTTGTGATAAGCCAGCCCTGTATGATAATTTAACCATTGATGGATATTTTCAAGAAGTTCTTAATTCCAATAAGTTGTTACCAGATGTAAATGAAATTCAATTATTACAAGATGGTTCTTGGGAAAATTTAGTACTTAAAAAAGAAAAAGATAAAGATAAAAGTGATAAAATTGAAATTAGTTCTCGATCTAAGCATGATGTTGACGTTACTGTTGAACTTGGTAAGTAATAATTTATTTCAATATTAATGTAATACTATTTAAATAATCTATTTTTGTTTATAGAATTAAAAATATTTTATTTATAAAAGATGTTAAAATACATTATATTATATTATATATTTATATTGTGAGGAGTAACAGCATTATTGAAAACATTTTTATTTAAATATTTTAGCAATCATTTTGCAAAGACCATATGATTAAGAGAGGGAGAACATTAATTGAAAGTTCAACCTAGTGATATTTAATCAATAATAGAAACATAGAAACAAAGGTTTTCTATTATATGTAAGGGTTTGAGAGAAATGTAAAGAGAACTTCAAACAAAATCCAAATATTTCTGTTTTCAAAAATAAATTCCAATTTCTTAATAATACATTTCTTAATAATTCTTTTCATCATTTAAAAGATTGTAATTTCAGAATTTTATTTCTGCACTTATTTTTCAATTGTATTGACCAAATGGTTATTTTATCTAAAATATTAAAGAAATATATTTTTTAAGATATAATTTTTTAATGCTGATAGAGAATTAAGTAATTTCTATATTTTTACAATTCAATATAGAATACAATATAACAAAATCTTTATTTGTATTAATATTTAAAAATATAGTTTTAAAATATCTGATTTTGTTGTTTCTAAAAAAATATATGGTATGTAACTAAAATGATATAACAATAATTCCAAATCAAATTTTTTTTAGAAGAAAGCAATCATACTCCGTCAACACCTGCACCAAAAGAGAAAAAACGTGCATTAGTGATTGATTTAATATCAGATAGTAGTGACGATGAGGACGATACGATTACACAAAGTTCAAACAAAAAATTGGCTACTTCTGTACCATCAAAGCCACAACCTAGTGCTCAAAGTGCGATAACCAGTACGAGTCATTCTCCAGAATTAATGATTATCGATTAAAAAAAAGAACGTATTTTTTATTTTTGTGAAATATGCTGACATTTATGTATCAGATTTTGATACACGCATTGAAAATCTCAGTAACAGTACAAAGTGCGATGTATCATCTGCGATGTACAGTTAATGTAAAAAAAAGAATTTCTAAGCGGAATTTTATTATAGCTGTAAGTACGAAACACTGATTTAGTTTTTTAAAGAATTTGTAAAATATTTAATTTTACAAATGAATAACTTAGAGATAAAAAATAATAATTGAATTATTACTGTCAACTGGATACAGATAAAATTGTGAGTAAATATATAACATTTTTTTTATATTATGTAAATGCTTTATTTTAATTATTATTTATAATAAGGAATTTATGAGAATGAGTGTTTTGAAAAACATTTATAAGAGTTGATCAACATTATTTATTATTATACATGATGATACTTTTTTTAGTAAGAAGTTGGTTTACATAAAATTATTATGAATTTATCGTTGTATGTTGTAGTTGATATTTTAATCCTTAGAATTTTATCTAATTATAATCAAAAAAAGGCTGGGGTGGAAGCATGTAGTTACCCTTTCGAAGGGGAATACTTGAAATTTGTCTGTCCAGGGGTTCACGTGTATCATATAAACTTGGGGCTTGGCAAATTATTCCTGCCGTTCCAGCAATACACGCCAGCGTGAAAATCCACAGAAATAATCTATCCAGAACCATTGCTACAAATTTCCAATCCTCTATGACCTATGAAAACATAGTTTATAAAAATCATCGTATATTTGATTCATAAGTTAAAAATAATTGATCATGTAATATAATAAATTAACTAAAGTAGCGAAAGATTTAAATGAATTTCTGTTATTTTATTTATCTTGAATAAATATTATTGCTTATTAATTTATTTTCAGTTACAATAAATCAAAAATAAATTAACTCATCATTGTATGTACATTCAAATTAATAAAATATATAATGTTTTTTTTTCTACAATAAGCAAATTATGTATGAATTACATTTTTACGATTCTGTAAATACTACCTGAAAAATATGATTTTTTTTGATCTTTAAATTTTTAATACACTAAAATGCAATTTTTTAAAATGCAATTAAATCACAATTTTTATTATTTTAAGTTTTGTATAAGTTATTTGACTTTAAATAAATATGAATATGTTTTGAACATGTTTTTTAAGTATGTGATATAATAATTAAAAAAAAAAGAAACTTATAACCTGGTAAAGGCATAGTCTATCTATATAGTTAACTTATATAGCTTGTCCAAAACATGCTTTACATATGGTTTATACGGAGCCTGATTAAACTTTCTAAAAAATAATACTTGTAAACAATGTATTTGATTATGCTAGTAATATATTTGACCAATAAGAATTTATAATTAAATATTGTGAAGATGCAGTATATAAAGATATTGGGATGATCGGCTTTACAGCTGTTCACTTGCAGATCATTGGTATCACAGATTAAAATCCTCAATTATTGCGAGATATCTACTGATATCTGTATAAATGATTAGATATATCTGCTCTAGATGAGCAATGTAAGAAAATCATAGGTGCTCTATATTATATAAATATTATATGTATTTTATCAAATGTAAATATATAACATTAGAGGGAAATATTCTATTTTCAAGGTCCTAAAAGTGTTCTTTGAATCTCATGAAGCAATGGAAACTAAATGTTATTTTCGTAGCTGTTTTGCTCATTCAATTTATTACTGTACAGTAAATTCATAAATATTTTTATCGGTCTTACAGTCTTTATAATATAATATATTAACTAAAATAATGACAGTCAGACTGTCTTTGTTTATTATCATCCCCGAAAAATCTGAAATAAAATCTATTACTAAAAATAAATTAAATTAAAAATTAAAAATAATAAAATAAAATAATAATAAAATAAAGGAAAATAAAAATAATAAAAATAATCAACTATATTCTATGTTAGTGAAGGACAATCTCACTGCTCCCATCACCTTATTTTCTCCTTTGGTGTCCGACGTTTCGAATCGCTAGGGTTCATCCTTAGGAACTATACTGTACAGTAATTCATTATATAGGTGTTTTAAAGCGATGAGATCTTCTGACTTATATAGAAATTATTTTATAATTAAAATGACTATATATTATTACATGCAGTGTTTTGCTTAAGTTTAATTTTTCACTGACAAGAATTATAAGAATGGTTGAAGTTCCCAATGTTTTTGTAAATTAATTAATATTTTTTATATAGTAACTGTTTCTTCATCAAAGAATGTTTACCTCATTATCCTTATCTGCATCTTTTATGTGTTGAGCAATGAATCTCACTCCTTGTAAGGCAGTTAAAATATCTGGTGACAAATGTCTTGGCATGGTGTTTTCGCTATCAGTTACTACAAAACATTTACTGATTAGTTTTTTATAAAATATATTCAGTTTGTTTAACATATAAGTACTAATAATTTTTCTCTTAAATAAGTAAATTATAAATACACAGATTTTACCACTAAAATATTTACAAAGTTTTTTATTATAAGTATTAAAACATGCACAAAAACCAATGCTTTCATCATTTGAAAAGTTTTCTTAGAAAAAGATCCAATGTAATTAAAGACCATGTTTACTAATGACTATCCTGCTGCTTGTGTAAAAATGCAAGAAAATATTTTCTTTCAAATCGAATCTTTCATTCGATCTGTAGCAATCTTTGATAAAACTAGAGAATTGTATTGGGTAAATGCGACTCGGATAATTCCTAAATAATGCAATAAACAAAATTTTTTTCGTTGCGTTTTGCATGTTTATACACTTACCCGATGCGTGTTGTATGTGGCGCATGTCCTCATCACGTATGTTCTTGTACGCCGAGGTAACACTCTCGAAGCCATCCGGACTACCCTTTGACTCAGACGGGTATTCGCTTATGCTGTCACGGAAACTGAGAGGGAGCAACGTTATTAAAAAATGTAGTGATATTTTATATATAATCCATATTTTATTACGATTTAATTTAATCGACATCGGTTTACTGCACGTAAAAAGGCTTATATTAATGGTCGGAAGCGACTCCTTAAAAATATGTTCATGCTATAAGTGAGTTTGTTTTGGATATAATTATGGATATAAGATGATGTACCGATAAAGACGTGATGAAATTAAACGTTTCTATATATAATATGTATTTGTTGCAATAAAAAGTGATGCATTGCATTGAAGTCGTTATACACATTTGATGGTATTATAAATTTATATCGGTAGATAATTTAAATTACATCTTCAAAAACAAAATTTTTAGATTTTTACTTCATAGTAATTGGACATTAAATATTTATCCAATCCATTACGACTTCCAAAGATTAATCAATTTTCGATTGGTTATACTGCTGCATACATTAATTTTTCTTTTTAATACGGAAATAATATCATTATATATAACGATATATTTTTTATATATTTCGATAATATATTCTAATTATATTATCGAAATTTTTTAAAATAATGTATAAGATTTTCATATTTAATTTAAGACATTGTTCAAGAAAAAGGAAATAGTTTCAGCTATAAAATTTGAATTAGCAGTGTGTGCAAGTGTATTTATTACCTATACTTGTGCACACTTGTATGAAGTAGCTGGTGATTTTAAAAAATTACAAAAGGAAAAATTAACTGTTATAGGTGATTTGAATTACTACAAAAACATAATCTTAGCCAAAACTTTCCTTTAGTGATTTTGAATGAAACCATTTGGAAACATTCAAAATCTAGTAGAACAATCTGAATTTTGTAATATATACAATGGTATAAATATTTTTTAAGAAAATCACAACTGAGAAATATTGATCATTTGTTGACTTTCACTATATTTTTATTAAAAATTTATAATAACTGTTTCCTTTGTATTTAAATTTATATAATTGTAGTTTTATATATATTTAGTTTTCTGTTTCTAAATTTAATAAAGTTTTAAAATATTGTATTTTGGCAGGTGATTAATATACTTTGTAATATATTACAGCTTGCATAATATGAAAATCGATTTATTTTCACATTTTTGATATTTTTTATTTGGGCATTTGCAATTTAGTGTTTCACATTTGTAAGGCTGGCTGCACGTAAAAGCATATAACGAGGCCAGCTAGTTCGGTGTATCTCGGTGATTCGGTTAGGTTCCACCAGTCCCAAAACAATTATTCCCAACGTAGATGTTATTCCTAATTATAGGCTTTTCAAAATGGAATTTATATATATCTATTACATTAGAACAAAAAATATTTATTTAGTATTTGTTTTTAAAAGAAAAATTAGTCCACGTGCGATATATAATTACCTTTTAAATTTATTTTCAATTTTTTTTGAAGATGTTAGTAATTTATATAACATTTTCAAAAGATTAATTTTTGATGTTTTCAAATTGCAAAAAAAAAAAAAAAACAATTGCAGGTCAGGCTTTATAAAAAAAATAAATTTCATTATGTTATACTCATTCTATATATATATATATATATATATATATATATATATATATATATATATATAATCCTATATAAATATATAGTAGGGGCGTTTAACATTTGGGTTTTCCCCGAGGTTTCCCCCCTTATTAGCTGTTAAAATCTATATTTTCACGCTGTAAACTGAGGCGTACTCCCGGATTTATACAGCTATAAAATATTAGGAATATTTATATCTAGATAATTATTTTATATATATTTCTTTAAATATTAGATGTCACATTGATTTTAAATAAAACTTGTATGTTAAATAATCTTCATATATTTATTTATATATATGTATGTTACACAACACCGTATTTTCATAAATTATTTTATGTTATGAATTATAATCATAATATTTTTTTTATATTTGAAGAATGTTTTTTGGGAATAACGGTTTTGGACTTATGGGCTACAATTGCTCATTCTTATGCTAGTTTGTGCTTATTTGTGCAATATAAACCTAAGATTCTTATTCTTATATTGTTAATTTATTATAAATCAACAGCGTAAAAAATACTGAATTTTTTAGAAAGCATAATAATTATTTGCAGCAATTTAAAAAATTTAGAGGGTGAACATGAATTTCATGCTCAGTTTAAAAGCATCATTAAATATGCATAGATCTTAAGAAACGATTGCAGCAGTTAATTTGATTACCTAAAATCCATTTCATTGGTGTATCCACTATCCAAATACGTGTCATCGTATTCTGGCGTCGAATACGGGGTTCGGCGCATCATAAGCATTCTAGGCATCCAATTTAGAAATAACTGCCGCACCCACACAGGCATATTGTGCGTAGTCGGAGAGCTGCGAAAAAATTATTAATTATTTTTTCGATGTACCCGTAAGAGATTTATGCTTTCTTTTTTATTATAATTAAAACGAGATACACTTAACATAAACAAATTAATTGGTTACATTTATATATGTAATACTAAGTACTTTTTTATTTATATTCGTATACAAATATAATTGCATAATATATTTAATGAAGGTTTAATCTAAGGTTGTTTAATCGGTGCATTAAGAAAGATTAACGATAAATTTTGTTTATTTTATTCACTGTATAAGAATAAATTTGAATAATATACAAGAATTTGTAATGGTACTTGCGAAGCTTCTAATATGCTGCGACTTATGAATTTTTATATTAGTGTGTACGATAGTGCATACTGGTTATACCTGATGTCCGTTTTGCCAAAGGGGGAAATGTAAAAGAAAAAGTATTTTCTATCTTACCAATGGATAATGCGCATAATAAGTATAATTTGTTTGTCATTTGATACTCGGGCGCAACGAAGTTTTGGCAAAAATAAAGGAAACGATCAACAACTCCCCCGCGTATAATTGTCGTATCACGACAATTATACAAATAATAAATATAATTATACAAACACGAGTATAATTATCGCTGTACCGTCGTTCGGTGTCAGCATATCATCTTATTAATTATTATATATTTGGAATAGTTAAAAAGCAAAACTGAATTAAATATGCCCACCGGAAGTGTACGTTGAGAACGCAAACCGTTATCCATATTGATAGGGTGACTAGAATCATGGTGAACAGGAGATATTTGCCGAGCAGCGGGATGGCCAGCGATGTCGGTGGGATGATTTCTGCCAGTAGTAGGAAAAATACAGTCAGCGACAGAAGAATCGAGGAACACAACGAGACCTAAATGGGCCGGAATATAAATGGTAAATTAAAAGAAGGCTCGGCAAGCTCGGCCCGCGCCCGTTGCTACAAGTCGTCCGTCGTCCTCGGTTTAGATACTCACTTTTTCGCCGGAGTCGCTTGGCAAATAGAATACCAAAACCGTTAGGAAAGTAATACCGACGCAGGGTATTATAAGATTGACTGTATAAAAAAGCGTCTTCCTTCTCATTTTAATATTAAAAGTAATATCTGTTGGCAAAAGAACAATTATGTTTAAATGTAGAGGATTACTTTTGATAAGTCTATATGTATAACCGAATGTCTTCGATTTCACTCGAAAGCTTGCCATATCTGTATTAATCAGGATGTTTTTTAATATATTTATAATAGAAGTAGGTAAGCCGTTGTTAGTTTTCGCGCTATTTACCGATGTTTAATAGTAAATCAGAAACGAAGAATTCGAAATGTTGTTCGGGAAGATGAACAGGCTGTGGGAGATTTTCGTCGGTCTATGATGAAATGGGAGGAAACATCAATTATTTTCCTTCGATAATAGCGATAAAATAAATGAGTGTGTAATCGTCACCCCGCCCTCGTGTACTCGAACTAATATCTTAACATTAGTGTGAGAGTGAATCGATGAGAAAAACATATAAAATCCTTTTTTGCGCACAGTTATTTGTATATTCGCAATGGTGCGAATATAACAAATACAAGTGTTCCTTCAACTCATGTTTACTTCCTTAACCTAAGCTACGAGCGAATCTGCTAAAAGCCCGGACACATGCGGTTCTTTTTCGACGAATCGTACTTAAATTTATGATGGTTGGTAATCTTTTTTTTGAACTTCCAATTCGGATAAATTAGAGGAATGTCATTTGGAGGTTGCCCCGTAGGTTGCGTTACCGAACATCAATGCTCTTTTTCATCTATAGTATAAGATATTTTAATAAGGGCGAGACGACTACTAAGAACTTATTTTTTTATCGTCTTTTTATTTATTATTTTCGAAGGAAAACGATTTATAGTTCCTCTCATTTCTTCAAAGATCCGCGAAAAATTGCACTTGTGATTGATGTAATTATTCGAAAACTAACAACGGTTTACTTACTTTTTTAAATTAATGTATGTAAACTCCTGAGTGATGGTAAGGTGTTGAGTGAATTCGAAAACCTCCGGTGTATATATATTCTTCACACTCACCCGAATACGGCTCCGTGCAGCAAGGATAATACTCCTCGTTTCTCGAGGCAGGGACCTCAAGGATGTCCCACTCGACGGATAGATAAAAATCGCTCAAATCAATTCCCGTTGCAACCAAATTACTCCCAGGCACTTGATCCATGTGCTTCAAGTCCACCTGTGAGAATTTGTCAATTTATTAGTCACCGATGAAAATAAAAAATGCAGCCACTTTTTTATACATATTATATCTATAAATCTGAATGTCAATTAATTATTATTTAAATTTATTACTAAAAATTGGCAATTATATCAGAATTGCTAAGCGTGTCTAATTGGACTTTAACAAGTCTGGAATTGGATTGATTACAAAGGAAATGGAAGTGGATGAAACATATTCGCCAAAGTTAGCAAAGCAAAGACAGCAAGCAAAGTTTGGTAAGTTAATTAACAAATATTTTTATCGTCTTTCTCCAGTAAGCTACTTATATTAATATAATGACAGTTATATAATTTAGTTTATGATTAATATAATGCAGTTAAGCTCCTGAAGATGAACTGGAGCGATTCGAAACCTCGGATAACATTGACAGTAAATTTAGGTGATAGGGGACTGCCAGGTTCTTATTTACTAACATAATATATAGATTTTTTTATTTTTATTTTTTCTTTTGAATTATTATTTTCTAATATTAAATTTTATTTTAGATTCTACGGGGGTGAATATAAACAAGAACAGTCTGACAGTCATTATATTAGTATAAATAGATTATTGTATAAAGACTGTATGAGCAATAAAAATATTTGTTCATTTTATTTACAACAGTCGACATACGTACAATTTGAATTAAAGTTTGGTAAGGTTTATAAAATAAAATAGAAAAAAAAATTTCTATATATTGTAGAAATGAACTTCGAATGGACATAGCCAGACATTGTTAAACAATTTTCAGACTGCCAAATGTTTCTAAAAGTTGTCAAAAATTGTCAAACTTTATCGGGCTTTTTGTTTAATATTGCCAAAACTTTGACTCGACTTTGTTAAATTTTGACAAGCATTCTAATTTGACACGTTTGGCCAATTCCTGTCAAGGTTTAACAGCGTGATTTTGCCTACCAGGTCAGATATATATTTATATAATATGAATCTACACATCGGACTAAATCGCCCTCGAACCTGCGCGCCGTTGTAGGTCCACGAACCGAACTTCATGTTGCAAGACTGCTCGTCGAAGGGGAAGTACTCGACGTTGATCTCGCACGAGGACTTGTAAATCGCCGGTGGCTTCCAGTAGACTTCCCCCGTATACTTCAGCGTGGCCTTCGTCATCAGCGTCACCTCGTAGTTACCGTCCGCACTGGTGAGCAAATATATACGAGAGATTAAATTTTGTGCATAACAAAAGGAGGAAGAAACAGCACGGAGTATGTGGCGGCTTTAGCGAAGTTGAAGGGGACGGCGGAATGGTGCGGGTGTGTGGACTTTTCAAACTAATAGGAATTGCATATTATATATATATATATATATATATATATATATATATATATATATATATATATATAATTTGAAATTGGGATAACTCAGTCTTTACTTCAAGAGTTGCTTGAAATAAAATTTTCGATGAATAGTCTGTCGACAGGCACATTCTCATGAAGTTTATATAACATAAAGTTTCAATTTAATTCAGTGTATTTTAATAAATTCTGTCTTTGTATAGAATTCGCATAAAACAGTACGAAAGCTACTAATTAATTTATCGCTCTGTGTCAGCTGAACATCAGTGTGTTTGCACGAACTTCGTTACCGAAAGCAAGGAATACATGAATTATTAATCTTAACAATTCAATACCTGTGCAGATCTTATTAATATTCTGCCTTTAAAATTTAATTAGCTCAATCAGATTAATAGACATTTAAATGTAATTGGCATTGGCATATATTCGTTGGAATGAACTATATAAAAATGTCTGAACAAAAATCAAAATTGACGAGCTAAGAAATTTTTATTTTGCTTTCATAATGATATAATACCTTTTGAAAACTCTTACAAACCAATCACAATTCAAATGATAAGATTCTTCCGCAGTTATCAATTGCCTAAATACATACGCACTTTTCTCTTATGAATAATTTGATATATACAAAAGTTATTTTTCTTAAAAAATAAAAATTTACAATGTATTTAAAATGTCACTGTTTGTTTCTATATATAAAACATATTTGACATATAGCTATACACAAGCAAAGCTGACTAGTTTATTTAATAAATTACTAAAAATTATAATTAATTAATTATTTGTAATTTTAATATCAAATAAACATTTTTCTAAAAGTAAGATATATGTAGTTATTAAAAATCAGAAAGTAGATGTGTAAAATCTATTAATTTAGCTTAGATAAACATACAAAATAGAGAGAGAGAGAGAGAGAGAGAGAGAGAGAGAGAGAGAGAGAGAGAGAGAGGGAGAGAAAGAGGGCGGAACTCACTTATTATACATAACGATGTCTGGTAGCCATATATTTTCCGAGGGCACGTAGAGCATCTCGACGCCGCCGTATTCCTCCGGTTCCCATCGCAACTTGTAATCGAACCATTTCTATAGTTAAGTAGCGGATCAACCATCGGCCGGAGAAAAGGAGATAATTTTATTGTTGTTCTTATTATCATCGTCATCGTCATTATCATTGTTTTTATTATTAGCATTCGAGCCAGTTGCGAAATTACAATTTACTCCATACCCTCCAATAATTGATGAATTGAATTACCGCGGTGTATACAATTAAGCGATCTTATTAAATAGAATTTATAATTCGGACTAATTGTAACGGTGTAAAAATAAGTTCGCAATGTTCATTAAATGTATAAGTAGATTTTTCAGTTCTTGAACGACTAAGAAGCTGTTGTAAAAAAAATGTAAATTTACGACTTATAAATATTTTACCTGTTCTACCCAAACATTTGTTGTCATCACTTGATTTTTCAAATTCTACAAATGGAAGAATGGTACTATTAGTTATATGCCCAAGTCCAATTTGGCAATTATATGGCTTTTACAAAATCATTTTTATGTCAAAAAGAGTTTGAGTAATAAGAGAAGTTCCAATATTTACCATTTCGATCAGCTGAGATAATTTCAGCCCCAACCATACCGTAAGGGTCTCGGTATTGTTAATAACGGGTCGGATAAGCCTGTTATAATTTGATAGTAAATCATCGTATAGCCGTTTTGCAGCGGGATTCGCTTCAAAGGTTTTTAGTTCCGGATAAAAACCTGTAAGAAACATATGGCTTTTTAAATGTCACTTTTTCTACAGTAAAATCTTAAATAAAAGATTTGAAAATAATATTCATAACATTTTGAAAATTATACCAAACTTGATAATTTAATTCTAATCTATGTATTATTAATTTTTGAAAATATTGTTCATATATCTGTATAATTGGACAGGTTTAAGGAAATTATAAAAAAACCTCTTTATTCGGTTAAAAAAATAATATTGAACTCATCCTAATGTATATATCAGACAACATATTATTAAATCGGACGCTTTAATATGCATTCCAATAAAAATTATAATTATATCAGGATGTATTCAGTTCAGCCTAGAGGTAACAACATAATCTTTTAACAAAAAATAGATAATACGGTCACATCCTGGCGCGTTAAAGGCGTACAGAGGGCAGAAAAATAAACACATTAGGATTTTAAAAAAGAGGCTTATACGTCGATTTTAGAGCCGCTTGGAACATTTTCATTGTTAGTCATGATAAAAACCTGAAACAAAAAGTTTTCGTAAAGCGCACCGACCTCCGCTGCCGAAGACTCGAAATCTATATTTATATAGTCTTGTATACGTCGCACGTTTGTTTACACCCCCACTCTTACCCATGTATAACTGTCAGCGCTGCATGGTCAAAACCACATATTGCATACATATATGTACGTAATATAGTATTATATTTAATATCTCACCATCGGCGACAGCGACGGCGACGAGCACGAGGAGCGCGAGGAGCCAGCGCATCTCCGGCCGCTGCCCGCCCTGGCCGCACCTCTCGCGACGATGCAATTTGTGTTATCCACGACTTTCACTATATGTGTATATATGTACAGGAAGACGAAGACAGTCAGATGCGCCGACAAACGAGAGGAGGAGGGATGGCGAGAAGAAAAATTATATGAGAGGCGTTGGCAAGTCCGAGGCTCGCGCGACTGCAGCAGTCAGTCAGGCGGCCTACGCGGTGGATTGTTCAGCATCCCCTGCGAGACTCTTTCCCCTCCGTGCATTCAGCCCCTGCCCGAGATCGATTGGCGAGCGACGCGAGCGCCATGCGAGCGCCATGCGAGCGCCACACCCCCACCGAATTTATCTCAGATACGTGCAGCCGCCGCGCGGCGCGTGTCATATTGCGCGATGATCAGGATTCTGGGATATGACATCATATACAGGCGTGTATGGGCAAAGATACGTTGCTACACGTACATTCATTCTACTTTACAAACTTGTACTTTATATTTAAACATGAAGCTGTGTAGAATTTTCCGACAAGAACATTCGTTTTCTTTATAAGTGTTCATTTCAATAAATAACAAAATTGTTTAGAAATAATTTTTGTTATAAATTTTACTATTGGCAAAATTTATGATCTTTTCAATAGATATTTTAATTAACAATTGAGAAGCAGATGTTCAATTCTCAAAGGGTACCCCTAGAATTAAAAGGAAAAGCCTTACTAAAGGGAACTAAATATTTTCAATATTTCCGAAATAAAAGTAATAAATCCTGGTATACAAATAAAAAATTGAAACGCCGTGATATTGTTATAATTAACCGATGCCGCTCCAATCATTATAATCTTTCCGAATCACTTGCAAGAGTGGGTATCATTACAAACTCCAAATGCAATTGTAATAATCTTAATGACCAAGATTTAAATCATGTTATATGGCAATGTCCATTGTACAATATAGAAAGATTGCAACTTATTCATAATCTAATGAAAATGAATCTGCGATTACCGTTGTGCGTACAATTATTAATAGCGAAGCCAAATATTAAAGCATGTAAATACTTATGTCAATTCTTTGAAGAAATTAATATCCTTGTATAAAACGAAAATAATTCGTAAATATATACCAATGTTACACTATAGGTTAATATCATTTAATGTAAATAATAATGTATATAGCTAAATAAGCCTCATAAGCGTGGTGCGGCTTCCAATGCTTAATAAATAAATAAAAAAGGAAAAACGATTTTATACGTATATTTTTATGCGCTAAATACGAAACGAATACTTTAAATAATTGTAAATTTTATTTCATGGTGAAAGCCAAAAAATAGTAAAAAGACTGGGTAAACCACATTTTAAGTTAAAGAAAATAAAGCCTGGGATAATATTTTTATGTAGACTGAATTTTATAGGCTATGTTCTATAGATTGACGATTAAATTTTGAGTAATTAAAAAAATAAAATTATTCCTAGATCCAATTAATTATAGCTTATTTGAGATCGTTGATTACTAATAAGGTTTTTAAGTAATGATTAAAATATGTTTAAAGTTTGATTTTTAAAATTCTTGAGTATTTAAATAATATTTAAGTTCATAATGTATTACAGATTTGAAATAATATATAGTATAATATAGTCCTAGATTCTTTCAAATCAAGCTGAAAAAGTTTTCCAAGCCTAATATTCTTGCATTTGAGGTCTTGATCTTGTTTTGAATATTTCATTTATGGTGTCACGTTTTTGTATTACTCTGAAATTTCGATGTGAGATCAGACGATGCGAAGATAAGAGGAAATTAAAATTTGAGTTTTATAGGATGGAAGAAATTAAAATATGTTGATCAATATTTTTTTCTTATTTTGCCATATTTTTTTCTTAATTTATTTATTTCGGAAAAACCACGATCATTTAATAATTGATATTCAATGTTTAAATCTAATTATTCGATTCATTAATTAAATGTTGAATAATTTTTTAGTTTTTTTTTTGTGAATTTCTACTGGAAACAATTTTGGATGCTGAGCCTATGGATTTCATACAACACTGGAATCAATAGTGAAGTATAACTAATCAAAAGCTTGTCACACTAATTATTAACTGAACAAATGAGTTTTAGGGATTCAGTTATTTAGTTATGATGGTATTCAATATATCGAACAGAAGTTTTTTGAATTATAATGATAAAAATAATTCAATACTTTTAAATTTTTATAAATTTTTATTTACAATTCACGGTATAAATTCTGACAAGGCTCTGTTGTATACTGGCTGTTTTGAATAAAATAAAAAAAGCAGAGAAAAAGTACGAATTTTTGTTTACATATTACTATATACTATATATTATTTTTATATAAATATTATATTTTTAAAATTATATATTATTATATCTTTTTTCAGAAAATATAATTGGATACGTAAAAACTTTACAAAACCATAGACAAATAAAATAATATCTCGGCGTCCAATTATCAGTATTACTATTCTATAGCTCAGAACTTGAACCAAAAAATGTTGAATTATTTGAATTTATTTCGTACATGCTCTTGATAGTGGCCCAGTATCAAACATTTTTTGTTTGTGAAAATAATGAAAATCTTCAAATTTTTATAGATAATATATCAATGGAGGAAATTTAAACAAACTTGAAAGATTTTTCTAAGTATTTGCTTAATGAATTGGGTAATTAGTTTAGAAAATTGAATATAAATTTTTAAATGTGCATGATTTTTTTTCAGATTAACTAAATATTAGGGAATTAAAATTTTAAGTTTTGGAAAGTAAAAATAAAAATACGTCCGTTAGTATTTTTTCCTTTATTTTGAATATTTTGCAGAGTGGGAGGGGTAGTAACTTAGAATATTGGTGATGTTTTAGGGTCGTTTAAGTTAGATATATTAATGATTACCCAGTGTCATATTAGGTCAGAGTCTTGAGTTTTAGGGAATCACACTTATTAGTAAATATTTTAATTTTTTAATAAGTCATAATTATATATATATATATATATGTGTGTGTGTGTGTGTGTGTGTGTGTGTGTGTGTGTGTGTGTGTGTGTGTGTGTGTGTGTGTGTGTGTGTGTGTGTGTGCGTGCGTGCGTGCGTGCGTGCGTGTGTGTATAATATAGAAAAATAATTTCAACCATTCGATGAATGAGTCATTTATACATATTTTATTTATTTTGGATTATTTTTGTTTATAGTGAAACATAAAAATTACTAATCTTAATCATATAGTTATAATTATAATTAAGAAAATTATCAAAATATTAAAAATGTTAATGTTATATAATAAAAAGATCACAATAGAATATTACATCGTAAAAGGACTCCATTACGAAATAGCCATGAATACAAAACTAATATGCACTAATTAGTAACTCATTAGAGTTATTATTCGTCAACAATCTGCCCGTACAGGAGGTCAGTTGACCGTATGTGGATCTACTGTCACTGAGATGACGGTGGGACACTCTAGTACACATCAACCGTTTATCGCGTCAGAAATTTCGAATTAAAGGTAGTTTGGTAGTTTTCGCGCACGTCGATTCCCTTCGTGTAGCTGACAAATCTGTTGCACCGACGGAGCAGGGCTTACCAGATCTGGTTTGAAGCAGATCTTGTAGTCCATATGTTGAATTTGCAAGCAGAATTAGATCATCTGGAAAGACCATAATCAGAGTAGGTAGTCAATGATGATGTAGATAACCGGGGAGAGTGGGTCATCCTACCTAACTCATTTTGTAATCCTCAGATTATTAATCTGATAATTCATTCGAGCTCAGATGGTAGGTCAACTACTTTGGATGCATGGATACTTCGTGGCGTACCGCGACGTGTATTAAAACATTTGAATGTCACAAAAAATCCTTCAGTAGTGAGGCCACTGATATTTTCTAAATGGATGGCGCTTAGTGTTAAACCAATAAAGTTTGCTACGTAACATTTTATGAGTTTTGTTTCGATGCCTCTTCTCTTTAATTAAAAGTGGGCCGCAGTAATCAATTCTTACTTTAGGAAAAGGTCACGAACATGCAACTTAGTAAACAAGTTGGAGTAGCCAGTTTGCAAGCCATAGCACGCATTTCGCTCGCGCATCGTATCAGTCGGCGTATACAAGAGAAGAAAATTGGGATCAGTCAAATTCCTGTTCTGCCCATGCAGCCCAGCCTTGGATCTATTAGGCCTAGACTGAATTAACGACTTTTTAAGCTGTTGATGCGAAGCCCGTGCATCAGAAGCGCAACTCGGCGCGCAAAGAGTGGGGACCCCGGTAGCAGACACCATTGACAGTTAGACCTACGGAGCCTTGCGATAAAGAAACAACTGACCCATTCATCGTTGTATAATTCGCTGCTGTTTTAAAGAAAAGACCAGACACCTGCAGATTAACATTAATAAAGTTAGCCCTACTTCAATCTTCATTAAATTTTTGCATTATTTAAAGTATACAGAATCTCTTTCTTTTTTAACTTTTAATTTTTGTCAAATAATTCACGATTTTTTAATTGATTTCTTTTATTACGTCGAATGAATGGTGTAGATTCCCACTGTTCCATGATTATATATATATATATATATATATATATATATATATATATATATATATATATATATATATCACAAATAATAAACGAAGTATTTTGACATGAATATTTGTAAATATAATGCAAATTAATTATTTTAATAATTACCTGGTTCAAACGATCTTACTATTGTGTACAAATATGAGTAAGACTTTATTTATAACTTTTGAAATCTTTATTTATTCTTCTAAATCTAATTCATCTCCCTCAAAATAATCCCGCCGGATGCAATGCAACTAAGCCAATGCTTTTTTCAATTTTTAAAACATTTTTTATATTCATATTTCTGGAATGACTATCAGTTCTTTTATTTGGCTTTGGCGTAATTTTTTCGGTCTCCGCTCTCCTTTGGCACCATATTCGCTCGACTGATCGGTTGTTTCTGGATCGTAAGCGTATTCCCAAGTCTCATCTCCAATTATTATGCGTTCCATCTTGTCCTGATAGACCGAAAGCATCGTTTCACAGACGTCCATGCAACGCTGTTTTTTGAAAAAATGAGTGTTTGTGGCATCAATCGAGATTTCACTCTTTTCAGGCACAAAATATATTCTGATAAAGTTTCGTATTAAAGGAATCAATAAAAATATCATAAATTATTATTCAAATAAATAAAACTTAAAATAGTAAATATTTATAACAGATCATCAATATAAAATTTTTCAGATACATTCTGAAAGAATTTTATTGTCTGTTTATAAAAAAAATTTTTCTCACAAATCTCTTAAAATCATTAAAGAAATTGTAGCTTGATCAATTTCTATTAAAAACTTATAACACTTTGTGTTATAACTTATAAAACATATCTACACTATGTGTTCGTTACAAAATTATTCCAAATGATGTCAAAAAGTCAGATAATGACCAGTATTTTAGTCTCGTATAGTTTTCAGTTACATAGTTATTTTACACCGTTATTTATAATTACTGACCCAAAAAACTTTTAAAATCTATTTTAATTTCTATTTTAACTTTCAACAGGCAACAGTATAACTTCGTACAATTTCCAGTTACTATTGGAGATTTCTGATGCTTGAAATAGTGCTTGAAGAAGTTTGAACTCCTATGCACTGAGCAGCTGAGTCGATGACATATACTATGTATATGCAGATTCATTTATATGTTTGGCTGGCACTTGTCAAGCAATGATTTTATCGGTTAGATCATGGTTAGACAGTAAACAACAAACATATTTAATTACAAATTAGGCATATCACATCTTATCGCATATGTATCAATTTATTAATAAAACTCAATGCCTTTTTAAATCCAAATAATCCTAATATTTAGACGTAAATAATAATGCTGAATTTAGTAACCAAGGAGCTTACTTTCAATTTGAAACTTGAACTCTCAATGTAAACGTGATTATTCTAACCTTACTTCAATGTTTGGGTTTCTATTATATTATAACTATATTAATAATGTTCAAAATACTAAATATTGACAATAAATAATTATTATAAATTCATATTCATGTTTTAGACAATAAACCGTCTGCCTATTTTAAAAATAAAATGAATTTTTATCATCAGTGCTGCTGTTCATTATATTGCACCTATAAATAAAGAAAGTAATATTCTTGTTAATAAATGACTAATCAGCTCTAATGGAACGCTACACAATTACAGGTAAAATTTTTATTAGAGTTTATAAAATAGTTGAAGCGTATTTTTTCCTACATTTAGTTTAATACTTGAATTTAAAATTAGCAACATTTATTGATTTATAAAGACACTAACAAAGATCATTGAAGCTAATTATTTAAAATTTATTTGCAGCGTGCAATAGTTTCTTATGATGATTCTGGAAAATTAGATATATTACAGAAACTTAAAATATGGTGTTTTCATTTTAAATTGTACATCTTTCTAGGATGAGAATAATGTAACAGTAGTCAATACATATATTTGCATAACACTATGATCAACATTGATTGCTACTGAAATAGGTGAGGTAATTACAGAAGAATTTCTAATTATTCATAAATAGTTAGGAAGTATAGAAAGTTTACACATTGATTAGAAATCCTTAAAAACTATTAAGTTGAAAATAGGTGTTAAAGCAATTATTTCCATTAATTTAATATCTTGGTTTCCTCTCAATAGATACAATGGTGCAGGAAAATCACACAATAAGACTACAGAAGAATATAAAATTTATGTGTTTTAACTTAAATTTAGCAATGGTATTAAAATATCAATTGAAAAATATTAAAAATATTCTGTGCTATATGTGTTTCATTAATAGCATTAGAATTAATTTTAATTGATTTTCATCAATAGCAAGAAGCAAATTTTGATCAAATTTTCTTGAACATATATTTATATCAATTTTTGAAATCCAATCAGTACTTTTTAAATATATAATGTATAGAATAAATATACATTCAATTTAAAAAAAACAAAATTATAACATAACTTCTTTATTATTCAAAGTTTAGAAATCAATTAATTTACTCATATCATATTTTCAATCAATATTCTTTCTTAGAATACAAGATAACTAAGTTTTCTTATAAAACTTAGACTTATATTTGTTATCAGAATTTTGTGAGTTGTCCTAATACAAAAAGCAGCAACTAAAATTTTTTGTTTAACTCCTTGTTTTATCCTTGAATTGAAGAATTCTTTTTATGTTATTAGGAATTTACAAATTTATTTATATAATTTTATTTTAGTATCATTGATGAATATGGAACTGAAACTGAAGTTAAATCTTTTCAGAAAAAGATGACTTCAACACATACATAATAAACTTTTTTATATTTACTACGATATATACAAATAGTTTGGTCTTGATTTTCACTACTTTGAGATTAATACTACTGCTGATCAAACTTAATAAAATTCATTAGAATCAAAAGTAATATGTAATTATTATTATCAATATGTATTATCGATTCGAGCATACAAAAATTATACATGTTTGGTGTATTTAAATAATACTAATTATCAAAATCTTAATTGAATAATTAATTATAAATATTATAATAATATTTATAATATTTAATTTGAATAGAATTTTTCAAAACATGTTTGTAAGAATAAAGAACCAAGAATATATTTTATCCAACAGATTTGTGAGCAATGTAATAAGTTTTTAGCAGACAGATTTGTTAAAAGATCATAATCTAGATGTAAATATGTAGAAGCACGGGGTGATCAGTGTGATGGTAATCATGTTAATGTTACAGAATTAATTCAAGATGCAAAGTTTTTAGTACAAATTTAAGAATTAAAGCTTCTGCACAGTTCTTTTTAGATTTACCTAAGGTATATATTCCCCATATTAATTCCTCTATTAATTCTAATTAAAATTTTATATTTTTAACTATTTTTGTTTCTGCTATTAAAAATAATTTAAATAAAAGTACTAACATTATATCTATCATAATAGATACACAAAAAGTTAGAATCTTGGCTTGAGATGCTTTAAAAGCTGATTGCGTTACAAAATATGTAAAACTGGGTATTCTTGTACCATTGTATGATTTGAGTATGTCCAAAATAAAGTTTTTTATGCTTGTTATGCTTTTCTTAGCTACCGTAATATTAAAAAAATATATATACTAAGGAATATGGAAAATAATGAAAGACTAACAATGTTGTTATAAATTTAAATCAGTTCATAACTAAAGGTTAATGTCTCCTTTGATGTCATTATGTTTCTGGCAACTCTTAGCTGATGGTCAAGGATATACTCTTTTAAATTCGTGGCAACAGTTGTATAAAGTTTTACATTCATTATAAAAATTAACATAGATGTGTGACATTGAATGATAATAATAGTACTAATCAAAACATATAATTAAAATAATAATGTATAATCTAATTGTTTTATAATTAGTTTATACCAATATTAAAATATGAACAAGTGGATTATTATTGTTAACAACTATAATAGCTCATTAGCTGCTATAATCAAACAATATATTTCATTTCAAATAAACTAAGATAGTCTTTTAAAGAATTGTATTATGCACCGTTTGTGTAAAAATATATCATATGTAACTCTTGAGTTAAATGGATAACACCATAACAGTACTATCATTTTTGTTTTTCTAAGGCAACAACATCGAATAGACTCATAATGGAATCATTTATTTTTCTACTGTATTACTTAATATATAATCATCAGTTTAATATATAACATAGTTTTTAACATAATAAATATTTTCTTTTTTACTTGATGAAAAAGTGCGCAATTATGTTGTACTATTGCATGTTTTTTTTTGCATTATTAGCTCCTTTTAGCTAAATATTTTAAAATTTTTTTTCAAATTTTTCTAATATTTACAATTTTTGAAATATAAATAAAAAATTCTGGTACACCAATAAAAAATTAAGCCAATGCAAAAATGTTATTATAATTAATCAATGTTGTTCCAATCACTAAAGGTATGATGATGTTACTATGATAATTTCATTAATGTTACCAGATGATTATATTTTAGGGAAGCCATTCCCACTTTTCATTACAATAGAAGATAAACAAATTGAAGAGGAAATAAAAGTATTTCGGAAGGAAAGAACATACTTCATTTAGAGAAGATTGTGTAAAAAATGCTTATTGTTTTAACATCATTGGAAGGAAGTATCGCCAAACAAGTAACTATTAAAATTTTGATATTAAACTATAAAATCTTTTTGAAAAAAGTTAAATTTTTAATTATAAGGAATTGAATTTTCAAAAATCATGTTTTTTTTAATATTATGACCAAAAAGATGGATTGGGCCTTTTTAAAATTAAGTGTTATTTTAATTTAAAATTATATTTATGCATAGTTGTATAGTTAAAAATTAATTATGTATATAATTTTAATAGTAGTTAAATTATTGCCTTAATGTATTTAATAATTTAATTTTTAATAGGATAATTTTGTTAGAGATTTAAAAAACAAGATGACAAAAGTATATGGCAGCCACAGGTGGAAGTCTTTCTAGAATGAAAACAAAATGTGAGCATTTTAACAGAAGTACTAGTATTGACTGGGGATAAAAAGTTGAAAGAAGAAATAAATAAGAAAAAGATGATCTCTAATACATAAAATATTAAGTTTCTGTTTCTATACAAAATCAGTCACCATTTCATTTTGATTTATTTCATTGTGAATTTTTAGTTTCTAGTAGTTTATGCATAAAATATAAAATATTTTTGTGTCAATAAAAATATAAAATTAATGAAATCATTATTTAAGATAACACGTTTCACATAAACTATATGTATAAAAAGAAAAATATTATTTTTAAAATAATAATAAAACAATAAAAGGAACTAAAACATTTTTTCATATATTGTGAAATGGTAGTTAATGATGAAATAAGAAAATTTACTTGACAGTTTTTTTCATTATCTGTATTTATGTTCTAATATTTTTTTTTGTGATGCATATAATGCAACCCTAAATTTGAATCTCTGTTTTTGCGCCTTAATGACATTCGTGCACTAGAGAGAAGTTGATTTATCTGAAGGTTTTGTGGAAGTTAGAGACTGCTACAGGCCAATTGCTGGGTAATTAACAGATGATGCTTGAATACGTCCACGACTACGTCCTTATAGCAATTTCCTACCTTTTTTAATGTTTTCGTAGGTATCAGCATTAATATAATTTTAGTTATTTTAATAGCGTTATTCGGACATCTACTGCATGCATCATTCAATCCTAATTTCGCCTTTTTTAAAATTTGCAAACTTCTCAATGGTTGATTTTTTTGGTGCAGAGTCCAAATAATGTTTATAAAGCCAAGCCTTGGTATCAACAGTATTTTTTTTTCGAGAAAAATCAGTGTTTGATTAATACATAAAAATTTTTTTGTTCATTTTTTTTACAATCACAAAAGTTGCTTTACTCAAAAATTTATATCTCACGAACCAGTTATCTGACAGTTGTCAAATTTATACACATATCTATTGAAGGTCTAGTACTAACTAAATATTATGTGGATTTCATTATAGTAATGACATCTACGTGTTAATCTACGAACTTTTCAGCCCACCTGGTATAATCTTCGGGATGACTAATGGACGGAGTTGGATGCAGCTACAAAATAAAAACTAATAAGAAAATTATTTAAGTACTATATACGCTTTATTTAAATTGGTTCGATTATCCGAGTCGAAAAGATGGTCTTTTGTTACGTTTGAGAGTTTCAAAGATTGTATTGTACTAGCAGCACAGTAAGTCTACCTGTTTCTGCCCCTTTTTCAATTTCTTCGTAGAAAGTAGCCAAAACTTTCTCCTTAGGTTTACTCACTGTATCCTTGCATTTATATCTGGTAGCCTAGTTAATCATTGTATATAGGTCTAGACTAATTTTATGGCTTTTTTGCTTGGCGATCCTTTAGAATATATCCAACTTCGAGTTCCACCAGAATAGTATCCCAGTATTGGGATTAATCTCTCAGACTCCAGTTTTTATTCCTTCCAGTTTATATTAACGTTGCTCATATCAATCACCTCCACCCTAATAGTATTATAGCAGGTCGGTATTACTGTTGAATTTAGGATATTTAATTAATTATGATCAGATATATTCCAGGAGGTGTTGGTATTACTATAGCGTTCTTCGATACCAAATGGTTAGCATTAGCATCACAACTAAGGGGAAGAGGCAGATTACTTTTACAATCATATTTCACGACACTTATGACTTCGTCTGGTGAGTTTTTTAAATTCTTCTAGAAATGATAGGTCAGTCAATTAGAGTGTTAATCTTTTACTGTGATCCCCATCACTATAAGATCCCCTGTATTGAGGATGTGACATGGTTACCCTTTACAAAGATATAGGCCCTTGGTTTCTTTTCTGTTGAATATTTGCAATAGAAAATCGCATTAGAGCCCATCAGTTCTCGAATACAAATTTATTTGAATTGATGAAACTTATGAAGGCGGGATATAGCTTTAGAGCGATTCTTGACATCATCGGTGTGGGAGGGGGTCTATTCTAAGTAATTTAATATTATAAACCATATAATTTTTATTATGTTATGTTTTTAACACACAGACAAAAATTTATATACTTAAATAATTTATATACTTAAACTTATAGGTTTTTAATAAGTGAATATATATGTGTAGATAGTAAAACAAAAATAATTTATTAAACCATTTATGCACTTTTTTCAGCAAAAATATTTATAACATCATCAATATTAATATTTTGAATAATGTTCTGCATAAATTTTTTTTCGAAATCGACCTGTACGATATATTTACTTATCATGAGATTCTTAAAAGTAGTTTTATATTTAAAAGGTTATACTCGTACTTCTTCTACAATATCTATATATGAATATATAATTATGAATATATAGTGTTTTCTTGATTAACTCTAATTTCACATTAAAATTCGAATAATTTAAAACAAAATAATAGAATAAAAAAAAGTTCTAAGACATTTCTAAATTTAGGTATAAATAATTTGAGAACAAATAATACTTTACTACTTTTCTGTATATAATTATTATTATTTAGTTGATAATTACAAGGCCAAGTCGTAGCCTCGACCATATTTTTAGGTAACCCCAACAATCTCAGATTCAACGCCGCTTATTTCCATAATCCGAAATTGACTATTCTTTCGTGATGGTGGCGTAAATCCCCCCCCCCCCCCATAGAAAAAAGTCAAATTTTAACGACTGCCCGGTCATAGTTTTGTTAATCTCCTCTCGAACAATCTCCTTGAATACCCCAAACTATTCTACATTTAGAGACGTTACAGGGTTACTTTTAACTGCTTTTATACACGGCCACCATCATCATTAGGAAGTGGATTATTTGATTGAATGTTAGCTGTATCTGAAAATCTTACATGAGTTCTCAATGTAGCGAGCACTCTTTTGGCGGTCACTTCGATTTATACTGGATTAAAAACTGATTGTTTTTAGAAATAATTCTGATTTAATAAGAGATTGAAATAAGTTGAGATGTTTTGCTTAAACCTATAATTATTTAAAAACTATATTTTTGAACAGATTATATATCTTTTTTAATCTTCCAAACTATAATCTCCTAATCTTTATTATAAAGATAAGGAAATTTCAATGTTTCAAACTAGGCAACTGTTGATTCTTTATATTTTATGCTAAAATGATAACTATTTTTTCATATAGTTTCATCTGCCAATTATAAGTCGTAAATACAAAAAACAAATTTAAAGAAATTTTATGAGCGATTTCAAATTTCTACCGATGTAGCTATCTAGCGATGAACATTAATAGTCCTCTAAATTTTTATTTCTTTAATATTTTTCAATTTAGTATATAGGAAGAAAGAAATTTTAATTAAAAACTCTAGTGTACTATTATTACTATATTTATTTATTAACTTATTAAGATAGATTTCATTTGGTTACATTTAGTGAAAACAATATAAATATTATATATAATCCGAGCAATTTAATTTTATAAAAGAGTTGTAATAACAGACACTTGTACATAGATCTGTATATAACCCTTGAAGAGTTATAAGAACTATATTATTATATGAAAATAAAAAGTAAAAAGAAAAAAATATTTTCTTAAAACTAAAAAAAAAGATTAAACTATATGTGATTTATGTTTTATAGTATATAATGGTTTCTGGAGAAGCGACATAAATTTTTGATATTTTATACATAAATACATATGATATAATATGAAAATATATGCATTAAAATACTATATTTCTTAATCTAGTTTCTTATTGTATTTCTTATAGACTATTTATTTAATATCGCTTTTTTTATATTATGCACAATATATATATATATATATATATATATATATATATATATATATATATATATATAATAAAATCACTTAACAATATAGAAAAATCTACTCACTAAATACTATACTTTTCTTCTGGCATATGCCATTCCCCCTCCTCACGTCCGCGACATCTCGTGTTCTTAGATCTCTAACATTGTTATATAACCGCCGTGTAATCGGATTAAGTCGAATAGACATAAAGGGACCGCGAGCCCGAAGAAATTGCGAATCGTTCCCGAGCAGCGAACCGGAAAGGGAACAAGGAAGACGGGCAGGGAAGGGAGTGGAGAATTAGAGAGAAACGGTCGCGGAGGGTAAAGTGCAAAGCTAGTATTATAGGTGATACGAGGAGTTGACGATAGTCACGCGTACAGGTGAGCATGATGCGAAATTGAGCGAACAGGCGTGAAGGGGCTGATTTTTCACGATCTGATCCGCGCGCATCAACGCTCGGAAGAGCTTTGTAATGGAAATTTTATAGCGCGTTAAGGTATAAAAGAGAAATGCAATTCGAACGGGTTCTGGTTCTCTTTGATGCGTTATGTAGTCACGTTTTGCGTTTAGCACGTATTGATTGCTTTCGTTTTCTCTTTATTTATTTTTTTTCTTTTTCGAGCGCTTCAGCGGATATTATCAAAGGCTCGGAGGGCGCGCGGAATGTGGCATTCTGCTACCGCATTATGATTGCGTTCGGATTAATCAAATCTAACTGAGTTCCCTGACGGATCTGATAAGTCTTTTATATCGACTATTAATTGTACGAATTTTTATTATTTGGTAAAATGCGCACGAATAGATTATAGAATTGTGTAATCATTGATTGTGTGAAGAGGTGCTATTGAAGAAGAATTGAACGATGCGTAGATGAATCATGTATTGTGTTGCTTGTAATGCGTACTATTACTTTTATTACAGGCAGAACGCGATTTGACTTTTAAAATAAATGCTCTAGTTTCACGTAAAAAATGTTCAGGATTTAGGTATAAATGATTGGCGAGTCGAAGGACTAAGGATTTCAATCAATATTTAAAGTTGAGCCGTTAAGAATATTTTAATGCATCGAGTCCGAAAACATTCGTTTTCGCGATGGATGCTTTCTTTCGATATATGTTATAATAATGTTATAATAATGTACTAATGAAGATAAATAAAGAGCTACTTACAATCAATTAGTTACAAAATAGTGGTACTGACCATATTGTTATAATTATTTAATCTAGTTTACAATTGTATGTGAAATATATTTCTTTTATTATTTCTTATATCTTAAGACTACTTTACTAGAAAATGGCAGTGCGTCACAAATAGTGATATTATCATAAGAAAAAAAGATGACAGAAAGAGAATTAAGTATATATACAGATAAATAGCATAAAAATTGTGTGTAAGTAACGAAATGCGAGTATATGTGAATATAGTGTAATAATACTATTAGAAACTATTGGAGTATAATATTAGTTATATTTAAATTTTAACATTGCTTTTTATTTAAAACAGTTATTTTAGTGCAAATAAACAGTTTCATATTGTGTATAGCGGAATGGTGCTTTTTAAATTCAAATTGATTCTATGGAATTATATTATTTACTGAATAAAATTTTTTTATTTATTAACATTTCGAATAATTTACTTTCGTCTGGTAATAGGCTTGTATGCTTCAAGTTGTACAGTATATTATTTTTGTCATACGTCTTTTTTAGAATAATTAACTTGTCTCTTTACCATTTTTCTGGACAGCAAAAGTTCATACGAGTAGTACTAAAAATCATTGTATACATTTGAATTAAATGATTTGATAGATTTTTAATAATTATATTCGAGATTCCAATAAATTCCATACGAAACATTAATTTTGTGTATGTTAGTGAATTCGAAATTATTAGTGTTTTTTAGGTTAGATACAGGATTATTAATTTTGTATTTATTAGTGTCATTGGCTGTATTAAATTGTTTAAAATATATATTAATCATATTTGTTATCGATGTTGTATTTGCAATGTATACTTTATTATTTTTAGTAAAACGAGTAAGTAAACTATCAATATGGCGCTTCAAATAATAAAGCTATAACCTTTTTTTTGACGACATTTCTCAATAATTGAACGTGTTATACTTTAACACTATTATTTTAACGATGGAAACTTCTTTACGCCTTATTTTAAAAGCGGTAATAAAAATTTGTAAAATATGAAAAGCTGTTGTTCTTTCATCGCTTTGAATTCAATTTGATTAGATCGTACGTAATAGACATTCATTATACAGCTTTTCAGATAAATAGCAGTAAAGTTTAGCACACTATAAATATTTGAATTTTTCATTAAAATTTTCATAAGAAAAGTTCGTCCATGTCCTGTTAAAAACAGCAGGTGTACTCCGATATAAACTCTCAGAAATTCTTCACTCTGATGAAATTAGAGTTCTATCATAGTAATTCAGAGCGATATGACCTATGACATCGTACGTGAATTCAGACATCAAATCAGAACTGTTTTTTAGAACAGTATGAATTCGCGCTCATACACAATTTGCTATAAGATCGATCCGAATAGGAATTTAACTTCTTTCTCGGGACTATCTGCATAAGAAAACGTTACCGCGTAAGAGTCGGCAAAAACAGTCCCGGGAAATTTGTTTTATTTGGTATGATCTGGACACAATCAAAAGCGATCGACATTTCATTCTTATTCCAAATTTAATTTTTCATAATTAAAAAACTATTCTATACGCATGGAAAAGTATATATATATATATATATATATATATATATATATATATATATATATATATATATATATATAGTTTTGTTGGGTCACTGATTACGATTTTGAAGTCAAAAATGAAAAATTCGAATTAAAAAATTAATAAAATTCGAGATAAAATATTTAGTTTATTTTAAAATTTGATAATAGAACTATGTATTTATGTATAATAAGAATAATTAATTATTTATAATAATTATTATTATTTATTGTGAATTATTATTAACATCTATACATCATTCTTAATCATTATTCGGTACAAAATAGGTGTTCTACAATGGTTTATTTTCTGATGTATATATGCGTCATACTGATACTCTAAGGTTTAATGTACGGCGCCAAGCGACAGATCAGAATTCGAATATGAGTAGAGAGAGATAGAGAGAAAGAGAGAGAGAGAAACAGAGAGAGAGAGAGAGAGAGAGAGAGAGAGAGAGAGAGAGAGAGAGAGAGAGAGAGAGAGAGAGAGAGAGATAGAGAAACAGAAAAGGTAAACAACATGTAAGAAGCTCCGAATTTGCCTGGGTGTGTCTCAATAAGTTAAGTTTGTCAGCATATTATGGGAACCAATTCCGGCTTATGCAAGCACGAACCGCGCCGTTTTATCAGATTTTTCCTCTTTATTTTAATATAATTCAAAATGATGGAAATCCGAAACGACCTAATGTTATGTGAGTATATATATATATATATATATATATATATATATATATATATATATATATATATATCGCCCAAGTGAAGTGCTTTCTATTGAGACGAGTGAAAATCCGCCAAGCTTCGAGAATATAGAAAAGAAGATTTTTTTTCTTTAGATCGCTTATATTATATCGCGACTTCTTTTTCTTTTTTTATGCTTCCCTCTCGCGACACGACGAGTTTTTAAAGTAAGTTTGACGGGTTGTATTAAAAACGCGCTTGGCGATCTTTTGTGCCTGGCCCGAATGATTGAGCGATCAAATTTATTGCGCTTTATACTTTGAGAAAATCTATACCGAGTTATATGGAACTTGGGGTGCTTTGTGATACTCGTATAAACTTTGCCTTCTCTCGGTACGACGCTGCTTCGGTATGGCGAATCGATGATATTGAAGGGGGGGGGGGTTGAAATTGTATAGAGCAGCGATCCTGGTCAAAATAATATGCCGTGGAATGATCCTAAATAATGCACGTATACGATGTGTGTGTGTGTGTGTGTGTGTATGTGTATGTGTGTGTGTGTAGCTAATTATTTGTCATAACACAGATGTGCTTAAACGGACTTCCAACAAAGTTTTGCGAGTTTCATAAAATTTTAGCAATTTTCGCATTAAAGTACAATTTTAGTTTAAATTGTTCGCAACACTACATAGCGAGGCTTTTTGAACTGCCTGCAAACGGCAACGTTATTTCTTTTGTTTAAAAATAATAAGCTAATAGACTAGTAAGACATCTCACGGTAATATCCTTCACTTGGGTTAGCGGATTTTTGGGCGCTTCGTTTAATCTTCTCTCTCGTTCTCTACTTTGATAGTTCTCTCCCTTTATCTTTACAAAAAGCTACTTGCCGGGCTATACTTTACTAAACCTCTTCGATTTGTCTTTTTTCCTTTTGCAAGACTTATTCCCTTCTTTTATACTTAAGCAGAATATTGTGAGTTAGACTCTCCTCTTTTTCTTCGCTTCTCTATTCCTTCGTATCTCCTTTGTATCCCTCTTCTTGGCTCCTCTATATATACATTTTCGTTCTTGTTTTTTTTTTTTTTTTTTTTTTTTTTCTTAAACTCAACTTTCCTTCTATTATTTTTCATTGCCTTAAGGGCGAGATCCTGCAACGAGGGTTGTATGCGCGTGCAAAATTTTCTCGTTTTACGCCGGTAAAAAGTTTCCAGCACGTTCCCGTCATTTCAAGTGTACGATACTCACAAGAGCTGGCGCGTCGACTTTGCCGTTGCACGTATGCGCGCGTAGTATTTGAGAACCTGGACAAGTACTCGTTGAAACTTACAGGGGGAATTGGGGGTGAGAAAGGGAGGAGAAATTAAAAATTTTGCGCAAGATTATTAGGGTGGCGAGACAGAGGGCATGGCGGGGAAGGGGAAGGGTGAACGTGGCTGTCGCACGCTCGCTGTTTCTATATATAGCGGTTTTTCGGTTTATTTTTAAGCTTTTATTGCCCGTAACTTTTGGACTATATTCTCGCTTTTGAAAATGAATTTTGTGTGAAGATTTTTCATAACAGTAATTGAACTTTTGTGGATTATGTTTTTAAAAGCTTTTCCGAAGAACGTTCGGCCAGAAGCTTCTCTCTTCCGACCTCTCTTGATCTTTTTCTCTACTTTTATAGTGCGGGTTGGCCAATGTAATAGAGAGAAAAATGTTTCATACTCTTCGGGATTTATGGAATTTTTATGTCGCTGCATTATCTTTTTTTTCTATACTACGCTCGCCTTTTTCAAGCGAAAAGAATACGTAGGATATTACCATCACTTTTGAATTGTTATATGGTAATTAGAAACGCAATGTAAAAGAATAATGGAATAAATTTAGAAAAGGATTTTTAATTTTTTTAATTTTATATTTTTTGTCAAAAAATATATTGTACAACAAATGTTATAGATACATAAATCAATAATCCGGAAGCGTATTATTTCACTAAATCAAATAGAACAATAGTATTGCTTTCAGAGACAAGAGATGATATTTATAATTTAAGTCAACAAAATGGATTAATAGTTACGCATAATCTTTTTTTGTTTAATGACATATGTATACTCTAAAAAAAATGTTGCTTACTGGGTCTAATTTTAATTGCCTTCAGGGCGAGGCACTGTAGAAACCCCTTTAACATTTATCAGAGCGTGAACATGCGAATTCGAAAGACACATGCTTTCGACACACTTGTATTCGTGGAGAAGAAAATCAATAAAACCGCACGCGTAATTTATTGTAGAATATACAAGTATATAACCCGTGCCCGTTTGACTCATCTGCAGCGAAAAGTTCATTGAATTATAAACCGCACAGATTCGAAACGAGTGTGCATATCCACAGCGAGCGCGATGCACATGAGTCGTTGATTTATTTACGCGCGCGTATATACGCTCGCACTCGAGTAATTTCGATAAATTGCGAAACGGCGGGGGTTGACGATGCCGACCTAACGTTTTTATCCACGTGTCCGCGCACCAGAGGGAGCTGTTGTTCTGCTTGATAAGTATGTGTGTGTATATATATATATATATATATATATATATATATATATATATATATATATATTAATAAGACTATAATAGGAACGGTTTGAGTGAATAATATATATGGGCGAAAGTACGAAAGGAGAATTCGTTAAGAAAGCGGCTCGTACGTGTTCCGGATCACGCGCGGAACTTTCCGGGATCACTCCGTCAACAGTCATTGTTTTATCCTTTCATCAGTTTTAATAGGTACATCGATTGCGCCCTTAGAGCATATATACATGGAGGTTGCATGTAAATGGAGAGGTTGAGGAAAGGTGTGACTGTGCGAGAGGTTGAAAGTTTGCATATGTGCTTGGCTCGCTTTGTTTTGTTCTTGATTCTACTTTACTTTCTTGCGCCTTGTCGGCGGATTTAACCAGAAACTTTCATTCAATCACAATAATTGTGCGAGAGAGATAGAAAAGACCCTATAACTTGTATCTTTCTTTCTCGCACCTATTATCAGCGTTTTAACACGAGATACAACCTTCATGTATATATGCTCTAAGATCCCGCCACATTTGTTAAATTTATCCACGCACTACCGTATATACGAACGTATAAATATAGTATGCTGTACACAAATACGACAATCCAGTGCTTATCAGTACAATTGTTTCTCTTCCTTTCTATATAGAATATTAAAAAAAGAGTTTTTAGTATCATTATAAGCTCAGTTCCAATATAACTAGTTTTCGGAATGCTTTAATTTTCTAAAAAAAAAATTAACCAAAAAAATTGTTTGTTTGATTCGATTTTTTGACATATGTTCTATGTTATGGATTTAAGGTCACTACGTAAAAGAGATTTCCAAGTTGTAGGCCATCTTTTGAATCGAAAAATTTAATTATTTTGAATTGAATCATATATTCTCGAACATAATAAAAATGTGAAATGCCAACTTAACTCTTTGCTTTTAATTTGAAAAGTCATTTCTCTCAAATTGTTTCTTTTAATTCTATAGCGTTTAGAAATTACAGCATTTTTAGATAACGCTAATTACATAATAAATTTAAATTTTTATTTCATATACATTGTTTATAGATTGTTTCATTCTTTTGAATGATTGCATATATTAATCTTAAGTAAGTACAGGTTATGCAAAAAGAATAAAATAGATTAATGGAGTTTCATGTCATTAGGAAAGTATATGCACATATATATATATATATATATATATATATATATATATATATATATAATAGAAAATTCATCAGAGCATAAGTAAGGAAATCTTGAGCGTTAGGAATTAGTTAAGTTAGAAACTATTTATAGTTATTGATCTCGAGTATGAAGGTAAATAAATTGCATGAAAATCTGTAACACAAAGTTCGGACTCTGAACACGTTGCTCTCAATGTTAAAAATTTTTAATTTTTAACTTTCAAACATTGAAAAGTTCTAAAGATATGGTTATGTGTGTTTTTTTTTCTCTGCACTAGTGGCCTCTCGAAACCAGCATCCCGCCGGAACTCTCCGGGAATATTACTTCGCCGGGACTGTTAGTTAGCCTATACGACTCCTCTTCTTATGACACTATCCTACGTCCCCCATCCACACAGGTGATCAGGGGTTCGGTGTTCGTCCTCTGTATCTTAAAATAGGATCAGTTAGCCTGGTTCATCCTGGCCCATTCGCCTAGTTCTATCGGCATATCTAAGTTTGGTCATCACCTCTTTTGCGAAACTGGCTACTGCCTTCCAGTTTTCAGAACATTCCAGCATTATTGATAGGATGCTCTCTGGTCTTATTGGCTTATTGATGATGTTCATCAAGTGCTCACGTTGTGTTCTAAAACGAGGGCAGCTCACTAATATATGCTCGGCATCCTCGACCAAAGTCGGACAGATGGGGCAGAGATCATTATTATCCAGGTAAAAGCGGTGGAAATAGGACCTAAAACAACCATGTTCAGTCAGCAACTGAGTTAGGTGGAAATCTAATTCCCCGTGTTTCCTGTTGATCCATCTGTGTATGTCTGGAAGGATACGATAAGTCCATCGGCCTTTGCTAGAATCGGTCCATCGTTTTTGCCATATTTCTATAGAACGATGACGTTCCACGTTTTTAGCACCTTGTAGAGAATCCACTGCGGTTTTACATATGTTATGCAGCCTAGCCAGTTCATCTGCAGCTAAATCGAAAGGAAGAATTCCGGCAAGTACCTCAGCAGCGTCGGTGGATACCGTCCTGTAACCACTAATAATACGTATACAGGAGCGACGACGGGTCGCAATGGCCAACTCATAATACGATTTAATTCCGCATGCATGATGCCAGATTGGTGCTGCATACATGCTGACAGAATTAACAACATAAGCTAATAGTTTCCCCTGGGGTGGACGTGGGCCACCAATGTTAGGCATGAGCCGAAACAAGGCAGCTGAAACTCGTTGCGCTTTTTCGCCAGATATCTTTAGATATTCTTTGAAGTTTAACCTGGCATCAAGCTGGACACCCAAGTATCGTAAAGATGGCGCAGAACTAATGCGGCAGCTACCAACTTTAAGAGTAATACTATCTACCTTCTTACGACTGCTGACAAGAACTACTTCTGTCTTGTGCTCCGCTAATTGTAGACGAGCCGTCTTAATCCATCTACTGATGTTGCTGATTGCCTCATTGGCATTTTCAGTAAGATCATCAAGGGTCTTAGCCGTCACTACTAGAGCGATATCGTCGGCGTACCCTACTGTTATTGAACCAGGCGGTTGTGGAATCCTCAACACGCCATCATACATAATATTCCACAATATAGGTCCCATAACTGAGCCCTGGGGGACTCCCGCAGTAACCTTATGCGATACAATGCCTTCATACGTTCGGTATAATATTATCCTATTCTCAAACTAGCTGGCCACGACATTCTGTAAATAACCAGGTACTCCGAACTCTTTAAGAGAACTCATAATAGAAGACTGGTCTTCTATTATGTGTGTGTGTGTGTGTGTGTGTGTACACGCACGGATAAAATTGAATATGACTAATTGCGACCCATTCTAACCGACCAGGTATATGTGGAAGAAACGCCTTATACATTCACTGAGGAAATAAATGATGGTAAGAGAATATGTACTGTATATATAGCTCGACAGCAACTTTGTGTAAAAGATATATAAAACTTATTGTATTTTAGAAAACACGGGTTAGGCGTTCTAATGAGACAATAAAGCCTTGTGATTTATATTAACAAAAAAATCAATATATATGTAGACTATGTGTTTCACATTTATTCAATGCATTAAACTTTTGTAATTATAACTTCAACAAAACAACTTTACTGCTAATACTTAATTGATCCTAATATCCTAATATATACAGTCTTTTCGCGTCTCTCCCTCATGCCACTCTCAAGCTAGTCAATTTTCCTGCATGAACATGAAGTTAGCCTAATCTTATATATATCAAGTAATAAATTAATTCGACAATTTCTCCATATACCTTCTCTTTCTCGTTATCAAAATTACTCTGGCTTAATAATTTTCTGTTTACATTTTATTCTTTCCTTTTTGTTTCTCTAAGAAAAATCTTATACATTAACTTATAAGTATTGATTACTTAAGTAATTTGTTAGCAATATATAATGAAACATTAATGATATTAACGAAAAATGTAACCAGATTATAAATCATTCTACCAGAAAGTAAGGTAGTATAGGGTATAGATAGAAGCAACTTACAATTTTTTTAGCAAAAGTAAAAAAACATGAATAAAATATACCGTAAAAGCATAAAAGTGAAAATAAAAATACACATAAAAAATATTAATAAAAATGAAATCCGAGGCGAAAATGTCGAAAATGAAAGGGTGTATAAAAACATGGAGAAAGCAAAGGCGAATAAAATTGAAAAATCCAATGGATGAAAACAATAGAGCATAGAAATGCAGCTACGAAGAAGCGAGTAACGGTAGTAAAAAAAAGAAAATTTAATCAAAATTGACGATCCCGCGACGCTTCGCATACATGGCAAAACATCGGTATTCGTATCGTCTCCCAGCTTTCCTCATTGCTATATAGATCTCACCTTGTCGCCCAGCGTGTAAACAGCGCCAACATACGATCGAAGGATATTATATAAAAGAACGGAACTGTGCGCAACGCCGGCGTTTTCGCGTCCAATAGACGAATCATACAAAGAGCACGCATAATATATATATATATATATATATATATATATATATATATATATATGTATAATTTAATATTATGCATGCTTTGGATCTTTTTCTTTTTAGTTAAAACAAATCGACGGAGAAACACTATAGAAGTACACACTCGTTCGATCAAATCTGTGTTCCTTCCGATTTGATGGAAGGGAGCGAGGAGGAGTTAGTGAAATAAGTAGCACGGAAAACCGCGACTGCTTACGTAGAAATTAGCCCGGCGCGCTATAAGGCCGGTTACAGCTAAAAAGTTCTAACTTGGCTTTAATCACGTGTTTCCAATTAGGTTACTCCTAAGTTCGAGTTAGGAAAAAAACCGCCAAAATTGCGAAGAGTATCGTACAAATTCATCGATGATAAGGACGGTGAGTCTGAGTTAGGGATCACACATGGGAATTGGAGACGATTCCTACGAGTTCATTAAAAAACTTTCCAAGAAACGAAGCAATGTGTACAGCCTATGATACGTACTTCTGCCAATATACCAACAGCTGCGACACCATTGCTCAATCTTCTCGTGTATAAAATTTGAAAGTAAATATTAAGAATATTGCGTAAAATACAGTAAAACAAAATAGTCAATTAAATGAATATTTAATCATTTTCATGGATATCACCAACAAATATTGATTATTATCTCAAAAAATCGTAATGAATATTTTTGATTTTTTCATAAAATAAATTTAATGCTAATCAATATTTATTTTATAGTAATAAATGAAAGCAGTATTTTTAACTCTTTAATATAATACATTTAATGCAGATGAGTATTTATTTATCAATCTATTATACAGCGTTTATTTGGTTTTAGACTATTTTTTTCGTTGCATATATATTTATTTTGTATTTATTTTATATTACATATAACATAAACCATTACATTTACTCTTACAGGATCAGATATTTATAACACTAAGATTTTTGGTAAAACATAAAAATAACTTTTAAAAATTTTTTTCACTTTCATAATAGAAATGTTAATTAATGATGAATTTGGCCCAGATTGAGCGAGGTAACTCTAATTATCACAAAAATGAGCACCGCTACGTTTCAGAACTTAGGCTCTGACATTGGTAAACTATATTTATTATAATTATAATATTTTTTTCTTTATTTAAATTAGATATACTGTATAATAAAAAAATTTTTGAATAAAAACCTTTGGCGGCGAATTTGACGGAACAACATTTCAAGCAAACATGTTCTAATGAACTTATGAATATACATATGGAATAACTTTTTTATTATAAAATTATTCTCAGCTACTTTTATATAGTTTAGTCGATAATTTATTTTGCCTATCACTTCGTCTAAATTTTAGTTTTTATATATAACTAAATAATTATGCAATCGTAAAATTAGGTTTGTCGATTTGTGCCCGTTTTGTTTTCGAGCTTTTATTATTATTATTATTATTATTATTATTATTATTATTATTATTCCCATCCGTTGTCTGTACCTTGACGAAGATCGGCTATTTCACCATCTCTCAGCCGATCGTGTGATGGGCTTAAAAGAGTACCTCCTCCTACCAATGAATGGAAGGGCAAAAAGATAGTATGATAGCTGCCATTTTATGAGTGAGCGGATATCCCTGGAGTATATCCCAGAGTAAATGAGTTAACGCACGGAGCAATGATGTGCTGGAAGACCCGAAAGGGCAACTGAATAAGGACTTCCATGCCGACCATGATCGAAGCTGCAGGTCCTATAAACAGACCTTCATCAGTAATACAGAGATTAAGGAAGGCACACTCGCTCAGAGACTCTATAAACGGGTATCTCTTGAGGAGTGAAAACACATGCGGAGCGTAAGCGAACGTTCCTGTAAAAGGGATCCTAGCAGAGTAATTATAGATGCATGAGTGAACTTCAAACATTGGAGTTTCACTAGAATATTTGAGGGCAAATGTATGAATCTACATGAATGAAGGTTAGAATGAGGTACTCTTGAACAAATGACAGACCGCCGTGTTTGCCGTGCGGTGCGACCCGTGAGCTGCCAAAAGGAGATCCTGGGTGTCGAGGCTTAAGCCCGGTTGCGTGCTGGGTGACCCGAAACATCTTTGGCTCCCGCTGACGGCAAGACGGGAGGCTAGATCCTAGCCAGATCTAGTCAAACGGCCTTGGCGAGCGCGTTCGGTGTGTGATTTCCTCCGATGTTTCTCCAGAGAGTGAAACACCTTGTTGTTGGGGTGCGAAGCTCGAGAGGGCGGAGGTGGAATAGTGCACCAGAGCGCGCTATACTCCTGCACAATGGTCCGAGATGAGTCAGCCCTTACAGGCATGTGTTGGGGGGCTGCCTTATCGAGCTCAACGTTGAAGGGTCCAGGAGGCCGAACATCTGCAGGAATGAAATAAAAAAAACTTGACCCATGGATTGCCAAAAGCAACAAAAGAGTTACCTTGGAGTGGGGGAGGGACAGCCGGCTGAGGCCGGGATTAAGTCTGTTGAGCGGACGAGTGAACTGGAGATTATTCTCCAACTTGCTCGGCTGCTCAAGGACATGATCAAAGCAATGAAGAGCCAACCAAACATTAAAAAAGATATCAAGGATGGCCTTCCAAAAGCTGAAGAGCTGGTAGTTGCTCTACAGCACAAAATACAAGGGAAGAAGGTACCGGGGAGCCTCCTGCCAACAATTAGACAGAAGAGAGAAGAGATAACCCCGAAGAGACCGGCATCAAGTCCCCCGGATATCTCCCAGGAGAATAGGAGGACAAAAAAGATGGGTGGCAAGAAGTAAAAACAAAAAAAAGAACAGTAAGAAGAAGCAAAGTGTGCAGAATACTGAGGAACAACCTCAGCATCCAAAAAAGAAAGCAATAAGCACAGAAATTAAAAAAAAAAAGGCCAAAGCTCGATGCGATCGCCATCAAACCAGCGCAGGGGAAATCCTACGCTGAGGTGATGAGATCCATCAGAGCGGTCAAAACGGAGGATTTGGGCGCGGATGTGAGGACCGTCCGGAAAACCAAATCGGGTGAGGTGCTGATTGAACTCAGACATACCAAACCCGAAGGTCGGAAGGCACTCGCTGAAGTGCTCAAGGAAGCAACTGGCCAGAGTGGCTGTGTCAGGGAGCTGACCCCTAGAGGAAGTCTAGAGGTTAGAGACCTGGACTGATGCGTGACGGAGGATGAGGTGTGTGAGGCCCTCAAAAGTAAACTGCCAGATTATTGTGGCGAGCTGCAGGTTAGAGTGACCAAAACCAACACTGGGGAACAGCGTGCTGCGATTGTAGTGTTGGAAGAGGTTGCTGCCGTGCGTCTGCTGAAGATCGGGTTTTTGCGAGTGGGCCTGGTGAATTGTCGTGTACGCCGCCGCGAAATAATGACGAGGTGCTACAGGTGCCTAGGATATGGCCACCGGAGCCATAGCTGTAAAGGCCCTGATCGTAGCGCCTGTTGTTATCGTTGCGGACAGAGAGAACACAAGGTTGCGTCTTGCACCGCAGAACCCGAATGCTTTCTCTGTAAAGGTGAAGCGAAATCGGAGGGACGCCGACACGTTGCCGGTTCCTGCGCCTGTCCGACTTTTCGCGAGGCTCTCTCAAAAAAGGTTAAATGGTCGTAATTCTGCAAGGGAATATTACTCGCAGCAGGACAGCTGATCACCTTCTTCGGCTTTGCCACGATGCTGATGCTGATATATTAATTATCAGCGAACAGTATCGGAACAGAGAAGGAGTAGGTTGGTTCACCGATAACTTTGGAACGGCAGTCATTTGGATTCCTGACCCACGAAAAACAAAAGTAGAGGAGCATGGATCTGGAAATGGCTATGTTTGGGTAACATGCAATCACATCACGTATGTGAGTTGCTATCTTACACCAAACCAAGCCATAGGTGACTACCTGGTCATATTAGATGACCTGGAAGACACCGTCAGAGAAATGAAAGGTGAGCTGGTAATGGCAGGTGACTTTAATGCAAGGGCCCTAGAATGGGGCATGGCGGAGCCCGACTCCAGAGGTCGAAGAGTCATGGAACTAGCGTCCAGACTTGGTCTAATAGTTCTAAATACAGGCAATACTTCGACCTTCAGGAGACCGGGCTATGCCGAAACTATACCTGATGTGACCTTTGCGACAGAACATCTGGCCTCTCGAATCCAAGACTGGCAGGTGATCGAGGACTACACAGCCAGCGATCACCAGTATATCACATTCCGCGTATGCGATAGAATGCCAGGTTTCACTGGACACAATTCTCGAGGGCCCCCTAGATGGAACGTTGCAGGGATAAATAGAGAGAAATTCTCACAGGCCATTGAACGCGGTCAGCAAAGCCTTGTTAGGATTCCAAATGGCACATCGACAATTCAGCACGCCAAGGAGTTGACTAGCGCCACAATGCGCATTCTACGCCGGGCTTGCGAAGAGTCGATGCCGTGCAAAGTGGTTGGTGGAAAAAGACGTCCTGTTTACTGGTGGACGGCTGAGATAGCTGACATGAGGCGTAGGTGTTTACATCTACGACGAATGTCACAGAGAGCTTGTAAACACGGAGATGACATCACTATGATGAGGGCTGAATTCAAGCTATCTAAGGAAGCCCTTCGACGAACGATCGAAGCCAGCAAACGCCGATGCTGGAAGGCGCTGTGTGAAGACATAGATGGGGATCCATGGGGATTGGGATACAGGGTAGTTGCTGGAAAACTGGGAGCTCATGGAAACATGGGCACCTTGGACTCCGGCACAATGCGAAACATCGTAGATACCCTTTTCCCTACCCACCCTGATAGGTCTGATCCAGCTCCACCGAAACGAGAACTGGATGTACCTCTTTTCAGCAAAGAGGAGCTCGGTAGAGCCGTGAGAACCATGCGGAATAAGAGGGCTCCAGGACTTGACGGAATTCCAGGAGAGGTGCTGAAAATAGTAGTTGAGGAGCATCCAGAACTCCTTCTGTCGATGTACAATTCGTGCTTGACAGCTGGTTTATTCTATTCTAGCTGGAAGGTGGCGAAACTTGTGCTTATCGACAAGGGCAAGGGTCCGCCGGAGGCGCCCTCGTCGTATCGACCTCTATGTATGTTAGATACAGCTGGAAAGCTGATGGAGCGTCTACTGAAGTCACGACTCCTGGGAGCTGTTGCTGCTGCCGGCGGCTTGGCTGACAGACAGTACGGATTCCGGGGAGGCAGGGCGACGGTGGACGCAATCCTCGAGGTTGTTGATGCGGCGAGGCGCACAGAGAGAGGTAATCACTACTCTCGACCTGTTTGCCTCCTGGCTACCCTTGACGTTCGGAATGCCATCAACTCTGTTGGATGGGCAAATGTTTTGAGGGCCATGGAGCGAGACTTTCGGATGCCACCTTATATACTTCGTATATTGGATGACTACCTTAAGGATCGATACTTGGTTTACGAGACAACGGACGGTCGGAGAAGGAAAAAACTTAGTTCCGGGGTGGCTCAGGGGTCTGTACTCGGAGCCGACATGTGGAACGTTTCATATGACGGAATATTCCGGATGCAGATGCCTGAGGACACCTTTCTGGTTGGATACGCAGATGATGTAGCAGCTGTTATCATCGCTAGAGATTATGACGCTGCACAGATGCGACTAAACCAGGTGATGCGTCGAGTGCAGAGATGGATGGAGAACAATGGGTTAGAACTGGCGGCGGCGAAAACGGAGATCGTGCTCCTAACTAAGAAACGTATCCCAAAGATACGCCTTATGCAGGTTGGAGACACGACGGTGAGTACCAAAGCAGCTGTAAGGTACCTGGGGGTGACGCTTGAATTCCAAGCTGACCTTCTGGGACCAAATAAAAAAAGTGGCGGATAGAGTTGCCCGAGTGACAGCAGAACTTAGCAGGTTGATGGCCAATGTTGGTGGTCCAGCACCCTGCAAGCGGCGTCTGCTCATAAGGACAGCTGAATCCATCATGCTATACGGCGCGGAGGTATGGGCCGATGCACTGATGGCCCAAAAATATAGAAAAAGAATGGCGGCAGTGCAGCGTAGAGGGGCATTACGCATCGTGAGCTCCTACCGTACGGTCTCCGAGTCGGCGGTGCTGGTAATCGCATGTGTTACCCCCATTGATCTCCAGGCACAAGAAAAGAAATTTGTCCACCAGAATAAGAATATTCTCGGCAGAATTGAGGCAGCTGCACGGGCCAGAGCTGTCACGATAACCGAATGGCAGAAGCGCTGGGAGAGGGATCCGCGTGGCCGATGGACGGCTCGTCTGATCAATCAGTTAAAGCCATGGCTCCAGAGGTCGCACGGAGAGGTTAATTACCACCTCACACAGCTCTTATCGGGGCACGGTCGGTTTCGATCCTATCTCCACAAGATGGGGAAAGTACCGGATCCGAGCTGTGCCCACTGTTGCGCTCCCCGAGACGATGCACCTCACACATTCTTTCAGTGCGAGGTGTTTCGCCTTGAAAGGGAGTGCCTCTGGAGAGACATAGGACCATGTGGGCCTGATAATATCGTTCGGCTGATGCTGGAGAGTCATGAGAAGTTGTCCAGGATTTGCAATTTCTGCAAAGCCATCCTGGACCACAAAAGAAGAATTGAAGAAGGCGTGTAAGCCCGCAAGGGCGAATAGGATGGCGCAGCCCAGAAGTAATGTCCTCATAGACGGTTCCTGGGCTGTACTTACGCCATCGTGAGGAGATCTCCTCGGTGCACGCCTATCGACCCCGACTCGTAGCTCTTTTCAGAGGGGAGTGCACTGAGGAGGTAGCTTTTTTAGTGGGTATGCCCTCACAGGTGAGTCCTACATACCCGGGGACCGGTCTCCGGGATCCATAAAGGATTTTTCTCCTTCTCCTTCTTAAAAAGAAAAAAAAAACTATTAACTCCGCCACCGCGGATTCATAGTGACCCTATGTATCGGCGGTGCCGGTCTCAAGCCCGGATAAAGAAGGAGGGAGTGCACTTACAACAACTGGACAGCACACTCTTACAAGCATACACTACACTTCACAACACTGACACATCAGACAACATAACACCTGGCAAAGGAAGGGGTAACCATTGCTACGCTCGCACGTGACGGTCTCGGCCCGGTTACGGGACGGCTAGCACGGAGTGGACGAGCTTGACACACTGAAAAATGGGGGAGTACTGGCAATGCTAGTACAGCTGTCATTGAGTAAGTCTGTAGGCATCATATCTGGCGAGGGGGGCTCTATAAACGGGTTACACACACCTCGCATATAAAAATTCAGGCACCACGCAGTTCGGAAATTCTGTAGAGTAGTTCGAGTAGCGGGAGCGAGACACGGAGCGAAGCCGAGCAAGCACGTAGTGGATGAACTCTACAGTCTCTGAAAGGCACGGGCGCGACTGGAACTGCCAGCTCGTGCGCGACCGACTAGGGGCCTGCTGTGCGCCATCGTCTGGCGGGGGGTCCTATAAACGGACATCTTCCCGAATATAAAGATGTGGGCGCCACGCCTCCCGAGGAGCCCTCTCATAAGGGTAATCGGGTTGCGAGAGTGAAGCACGGAGCGGTATTCTGGTACTAGGTGGGGGCTGTATGCACATGGGCTCTGGCTGGGGACACCCTCCACTGCTAACTACACTTATTCAAGCATAACCCAACTCACGCACTTCACAATTTTTGCCACCCACGCCTCCGTTCTTTAAACAAGAGCGGATTGGAATGGGGCGGTGGTGGTGGTGCAGCAAGTCATGGCAGCACAGTCGTGGATGATCACGAAAAAGCCCTCATCGATTCCATACAAAGTTTGTTTAAAATGATGATGGAGTCGATGAAAAGGCAAAAAAATGTTAACAACATAATAAAGGAGGGGCTTCCGGCTTTACAAAGCCAATTCAAGGAGGTTGTAAGTAGAAGGCCCCTCAGAGCACAGCGCTTACATACACTCGAAGTTGCAGAGATAATAGAAGGACAAAAGAGACATCCTTCTACCTCTCCAACGGAATTACCTGGGGGGGGGGGCGAAACAAGAAGAGAAAAAAAAGAGACGAAGGTCCAAGAGTCGAAGATGATCGGGCTGCCAAACCGAACCGTCAGAACGAGCCACAGCCTGAGCAAGGTTGGATGAAAGTCCCCACCAGGCAGGACAAGAGAGCAGCTAAAAAAAAGAAAAAGAAACAAAGAAGACTAATACACAGGGGGCTACCAAATCTGGAGAGGGCCCCACCAAACCGAAAGGTGGAGTAGGGAGAAGGGCAAGGCCTGAGGCGCTGCTCCTCAAGCCCGCGGAGGGGAAGACCTACGCAGAGATCCTTGGAGGGATCCGCCATAAGGTCGACCCCTCGCAATATGGACTCACAATCAGGGACATTCGCCGAACATTAAACGGCGATGTCCTAATTGAGTTTAAGAATGCTTCGGCGGAGGGCAAGGAGGGCTTTACGAATGTCCTCAAAGAGGTCGTTGGGCAAAATGCGGCACTTCGCGCTCTGTCCCCCAAGATTATCTTGGAGATCAGAGACGTGGACGGCTGCGCGACATTCGACGAGGTTAAGACAGCCCTCCTTGGCATTTTGCGGGACTATACCTGCCCCTTCGAGGTGAGGCTTACAAGGGAGAATAAAGTCGGTAAACGACTAGCCCTAGTGAGCCTCTCTGAAGAGGCTGGCCAGTGGCTATTGGAGATCGGAACTGGCACAGACGCGCCTTGATCAGATCATGTGCAGAATTAGCCATTGGATTGGTGATCACGGGCTGGAACTAGCGGAGGCGAAAACTGAGATTGTGCTCCTTACGAAGAAGCGCGTCCCCAGAGTGCAGCCGCTAATTATTGGGGAGATGTCGGTTCTGACCAAGGCATCTGTCAAGTACCTGGGGGTGATGCTAGATACGAAGCTCACCTTCTGGGAACAGATTAGGAGGTCGGTGGACAAGGCGGTGGTAGAGGCGGCCTCCCTTTACAGGGTCATGGTGAACGTAGGAGGACCACGCCCCTGCATCAGGCGGCTGCTCTGCGAACAGCTGAGTCCGTCATGCTTTACGGTGCTGAAGTCTGGGCTGATGCACTGCAACACGAAAAGTATCGCAAGCGCATGGCGGCTGTACAGAGGAGATGCGCTCTTCGTGTAGCGTGCTCGTATCGCACGGTCTCGGAGGCCGCCTTCCTAGTGGTTGCCGGGGTGATCCCGGTAGACCTCCTGGCCCAGGAGCGGAAGTTCGTCCACCAGATGAACAGGACACTCCGCCAAGCCGAAGGGAAGCAGCAAGTCAGAGGCAGGCTTGCTGCTAGCAGATCGATGGCTTGCTGGCAGAATAGGTGGGAGCAAGATACGCGCCGAAGGTGGACCGCCAGACTTATAAGTCAGGTGGCCCCGTGGATCGGTCGGCAGCATGGGGAGGTAAATTACTATCTCACCCAGATGCTGACCGGCCATGGGTACTTCCGCGCATACTTGCACAAGATGGGCAAAGTCGCGGATCCAGGTTGTATATACTGTGGATCCGCAAAAAACGATGCCCATCATACATTTTTTGTGTTCAGGCAGTGGGAGCAGCAGTGGGAGCTATTGGGGGAGAATGCCGGAAGGTTTACCCCGGAAGGCATCATCCCCCTGATACTCTCCAGCCAACAGGCATTGGGAAGGGTTGCCTATTTCGTCGAGGATGTCCTCAGACGGAAGAAGGCGGACCTTCCCTAGATCCTTCTATTTTGCTGGGATATGGTGGCGCCCGAAGGCGAACAACCTGGTTTCCTTCCCGATGTAATGCCTAACGGCGGTTTCCGGGGTGGGGAGTTGAGCCAGGGAGAGGAGGTCTCCTTGAAGCACGCCAGCCGACTCCGGCTTGTAGCTCTTTTCAGAGCTGCAGGAAGCAGTCGGGGGAATGCACCGAGGAGGTAGTTTTTTAGTGGGTATGCCTTTCTGTTGGTGATTCCCACATACCCGGGGACCGGTCCCCGAGATCCATAAAGGATTCTTCTCCTCCTCTATAAAAAAAAATTATTATTATTATTATTATTATTATTATTATTATTATTATTCGTTCTTCAATATCGGTGAGAAAATTAAAGGATTCCGTAAAAAAATTTTTTTCTACTTTTAACCTCGTATCTAATATAAACAGAAAATTATCCATCTGAAAGTAAGAAGGTTCGAAAATTTTTCAAGGCTCATTTTGGAGGTAATCCAAGTTACTTTGTTCTATCTGGACAAAATCTGTCACAAATACTATGGAATCTCCTTACTAGTACTTTTCCCATTAAAATCGGGAATTATATGTGGGAAGTGCGATAAGTTAGCAAATAAAAGAATACACTGAAAGTATATTTAAACACAACACAAGACGAAAATTATTTATTTGACAAGAACGTTCTACAAACGTTAACGCAGCGAGAAAGACGTGTAAGTGCGGCACTGATGCTTCCCGAAGTCGAACTGCCCGCTGAGGTGCGCTTGCCCTCTTAATTACCCTTGCAACTAACGGTTGATTCCGTTGCTTGTCCGAACCTGTCAGATATAAACATCCGCGTGTCGCCACATATGTTTCTAGCTCATCGCTCGACATCACCGCAGGAACGAAGTTTCCAAGTTGCCTGCATTCATTTTCTCTTTTTAAAAAATACGACATTTTTGAGAAATCCTTCAATTCTATATACAGAATACACAGAATACGACGCTGCCTATATATATATATATATATATATATATATATATATATATATTTATTTATTTATTTATATTATATATTAGTGGTTCGATATTAAAACATTATATGCAATAATTATCAAAAAATTATTATTCGAGGCCACAAAATAACAATAAAGTTATAATATCAATATTTATTAGGAAAAGAGATATATTATAATAATTGTACAAAGCGTCAGTGTATAGCATGATATGTGACAATAGATTGACAACAGCATGTAATGTTCGAGTCTAAAGTTTTTCAACCAATGAAACAGTTCACGTATATAGCAATAAACATAGTATACACACTGATGGAGACCGTAGTTAGTTTTGAATGTTCAAGTAATATGAATGTATAATATGAGTTGTCACGACATTCAATATTGGCGCATTTTTACTACAAATAGTTCAGTACGTGTTAAAATGCGTGGGAATAAATGTCGTACTACTTTTATACAGTTTATTAAGCATATTATATATTAATTTATTTCAGTGTCTACGATTTCAAAACCATCTCTATAATATTTTCAGGAAGTGGTCTCAAGTATTTTTTAATACTTTGGCAGACCTAATTGTTCACGTTTTGCTGGCTGACGTTCAATAGAAATCAACTTCGCGACCAACTAAAGAACCAAGCAATAAATAAGTATATCCTTCGATAACGTTGAACGAAAGGAAATATATAATGCATAGAACGTAAGATGGTTTTCAACACCAGCGTAGCTTTTGATGTCCAATATAAGCAAAGTCCAGGGGCATCAACGGCGGTAAATATGAGCATGAACGCTCGATAGCGTTAGATCATTAGATGAGAAGGGTTATATAGGGCGATAAATTTTTGTTCAATTTGAGGTAATCGCTCGGATTCGCGGGCCTTTATGCTGCAGCTGTATATAGTTTCATCCCGTTTAGAGTCTAATAAATATTCTTTACAACCGCTGATATAATAATTATTGAAGTAATATCGAGGAAGCCGATTGCACCGCGGCGTTTATTAGAAAATTAACTAACAGAATGAAAATCCCATTAATATTGATTGATTTAATTTCAACGAATGAGAATTGTGTATAATTAATAAAAGTAAAACCCAGTCGCCGAATTTGTAGCGAAGTAATAACTATTTTATTTTACCTCTGCTGGACGGTCGATAGTATTAATCGAATGGTTTTCTATACATTTGAAAGTATATATTTTGTATTTCAACATTAATTAACATTTCGTAGAGTTTATTGTAAATTATATATTTTTTATATACATAATATATAGAAAAGTATTAGAACGTTGAATTTTCTGAATTGTACAAATAAAAATTTATTTTACATCAAATTCCACCTCAAAATCACAATTTTAGCACTAATGTTTAAATTGATTACTTCTCTTGCTTCGCAAAGGTATAAAATGGCGTGCGAGGTAAATAATAATCTTCAAAGAATGAGATAAAAATCTATGAACAAGAATACATATAGACGACACATTGGAAACGACGTCTTGCAGTTCTCTTATGACATGTATTTTATATTTTTATTTCAATCTGATTAATACTTCGCAATCCAGTTAGATAACAATTCTTCCATCATCATAAACGTATACTCATTATACGAACAGCATATTTTTATATCTATTCGTTAACATTTACGAGCCAAGTCAAGTGAGAGTTGTTGGTTAGCGAATGTTGAAAAACCTTTAGAGCAACGAAGACTGCATAGCAGAATAATGTGTGTAAGTCTTAACTTGAGTCGTTTCATTTTTTAGATCTTCCGTATTATAACGTTCCGTTAAAAAATTATTATTCAAAAAATATAATTATATTATAGCACAATTTATTTGCATATTAAATAAAATATTTATTTATAAATGTTGATTCGAACCATGCTATTTATTATAAGAAAATATAAATTATTTAAAATTTAAAACAAAAATTATTTATATCTGAATTAATAATATAAAAATTTACTTAAATACAATGATATAATAAATATCAATATTGAAAGAGAGAAAAAGTTTAGGTTATGTATTCGTCAGTCGTAGCCACGTTGCGGAGGTCGAAGAACAGAGAAGTTAGCCGTGAACAGTGCCGTTCAAGGAAGGAAATAGCTGCTTTCGAGGGAGGATGCAGGGACGAAAGTCGCATTTTCGATTGACACAGCGAGAAATACTAAAGATGTTTCTTCCTACTCGATCAATAGAGTTGCTAAACCACATAACTTTGGTCGATTCATATTATTTCTTAAATAGGTTTGAATTAAATTAAGTTTGAAGAAGGACCATTCTTCAGATGCTGCTCTTATAAGCAAAGTCATTAAGATTCTGTATTCTATAGTAGACTTATTTGGAAATTTTTTTCTTTCAATTATTTCCTAATAAAGCTTTAAAACATTAAGACATTCATTGTCTTTGATATTAAATTCGCAACAACAGTTTTTACAATTTTTAAGTCCAAAAATAAACCATTCCCAGTGAAATAAATTGTTTCGTTTCCGATAAGCAGAATTAAAAATTTTTACAATATTATTATAAACTTTTATCTTTTAAACGATACCAATAAAAAAACATGTAAACAATATATCTGTAAACTGCTTTCTAAAGAACGAAGTATTAAAGAATTTATTGCTTATCTACTACAGTTATGAAAAAATTAGTTTCAACAATTTTTTCTGGCGAAATTTTCTTAAATCTCCATCATCAACGTCTTTTGTACTTGAACAATAATATTTGAATTTTAATTTAACTTCTAAATCATTTGTAAGTTTTTTTAATGTAGTAATTACTTCTTTAAAATCTGATTCCATATAACGCTTTAAAATTATAAGTAAACCATTTAAATAATTTGCTCTGACATTAAGTCACATATAGTTATGAGTGCTAAATTAAAAGAATTGGAAATAAAAAGGAAAAGTTCGTTGAGATTGTTTTTCATCAAGAAAAAGAGGCATTGAAAAGAGCGGCACTATATACTAATACCCTTCTTCATTTTTATAACATCTCGGTCTTGATAGATTTATATTTTGAAATAAAAAATCTACGATTAGATTTTGATAACTAAAGTACTATATATGAATGGTTTGTTTCGATGTAAACATAACACTCGTTAAAAAAATTATTTTTACTTTCATTGAGAAAATTCTACTCAAAAAATCGACACTGTTGCAAACTTTAATATCTCACATCAGAGTGGAAAAATGAAAAGGAAATGCAAGAACGAGAGTGAAGGAGAAAAAGAGAGGATCTTGATCACAGCGCAACTTATCTCACTGTTTTTCGGCACCCATTACATCAGTCGCCACTAAACCGCCCCTAACTCTTTATCCCTGACAGAAGACCACCCACCGTGCGTAAAGTAGAAGGAGATAGAGGAGACAGAAAGAAAAGGAAAGATAGATAGAGATAGAGAGAGAGGGAGGGTGAACCCCCGGAGCCGCTGTCCACTCTTACATCTTCCTCTTCCGGAAGATAAAGACTTGCTATGTATGTTTATATTCGCGCGCAGACGCTCCTTGCAGTGGATATTTTGTATGTCAGCGGTTTCAAGTCCGAATTTTTATCTTCGAAGTCGTGGTGGAATGAGATAGGATAGATAAAATTCCTTTAGTCGTCAAAAGAGGCCCAATTGACAAACAATGTTTACATATATATGTACACACAAATATAAAGTACATAAATATATAAAACAGTACCATACGTCAAAATATTACATGCTCAAGGAATATTATAATTGTAAATATAGAATGAATCAGACAGATATAAAAATACTTGATTCAAGTATAAATGAAAGCCTCTGTCAAAATAACAGAAAAATATAAAATATGTATGATACTCATGCTAATTATGGAGGCTATTTGATAAAATAATTTTTAAAATCCGACTTAAAAAAAATTATTGCATTAAAAAGTATATATTGCATAAAATCAATCCTAAAATTAAATGTTAAGTTATAAACCATTATTGAATTATTTTAATAATTGCTCATAAATAATTGAAAACACTTTGAAAATTGTCTCAATAAAAAGTAATTTGTTCAAGAACGATGATAACGATAAAGTTTAGAATTATGATATTGACCTGGTTGGATACAGTTTATTTAGATAATATTTTGATGCCGGTCTCGATTTTGAGAGGAGTTTTGCAAAATAATTTTTGAAAATTCGTTTGAGTTATTTATTAACCACTATTTAAAAAATTGACCATTCTCCATGATTTTGCATAAGATCTATGAATTATTTTTACTTTTGTCTTATTTTAGTCCAATGTTTCAAAGTTAATTTTTTTTTACAATCATTTTATTAATATCATTTTTCACAATCGGCTTTTTCTAATTTGAGACTTTTTAGTTGTACGTATTTAATAATTGATTTGAAAGTTTCTACTAAACTTTTACCAAAAAATGAAAGGTATGTATTAACGTGTCGCGACGTGCGTAAGTATAGTCTATTAATATCTATATATGATGCATAATTTATACATGATATATACATAAAAGGGACGTTGTTTACTTCAAAGGACATACCAGCATTAAAATTTAAAATAAAAAAGGCATTTGACATATGTTCCAAATATTATAATACTAAAACTTATCTTTTTTATAATAAGTAGACATTATTATATATAGTTTGAGGGGTAATCCATTTAAATCCACATGATTGTAATAAGACGCTATACAAGGAAATACATAAAAAATCCAAATTGATTGACCATAGAATTCCAAGGAAATCAATGGATCTAGTGAGCTCAAATTTTTTGATATGATCAGAGCAAACTGTATTTAAACAAATAGAAGAAATAAAAAATATAAACGTGTGAAAAATAATAAATAATGAAGTAAAAATTCATTAAGGTATTTACAAAACTATTTCTAAATGTTCAAACGGATTTCCCTCTATTGTAACATCTTCAAATTTGAGCTTATTTGATTCATAGATTTCATTGGGATCCTATCGTCAATGATCTTTTACGTACTTCTTATATTTTAGCTTCCAATCGTATGGTTTTAAATAGGTCCTAAATACCTCAATTTATAAATAATTATATCTATGCTTATTCTAGAAAACCAAGTTTCATTAGTATAATATTAATAACATATTTAGCTCTGGAGCAATGGATGTTTATGCGGCAATTAACGTATAAAGAATATTCGATAACTACATCGTGTTTAAGAAAAGTGTAACGTAATTAATTGGCTTTGAATTTATGCGCGGTAAAATGCGCCTTAGCGCGCCACTATTATCTTAGCGAATGCATAATTTCGGCGTTTCTGCCCTGCGCGCGATGGACGAGGAGCGGGAAGGAGGAGGGGGCGTACAGGGCACTTACAAGTTGCCGTTCGCATCGCGCTGTCCGTCGCTAGTCAACCCTTGGAATTTAAAGCCCCGGCTTTCTACCCAATATCCTCGCCCCGTATTCCTTGTCACGGCTTTGATTATCGCATATATATATATATATATATATAAAGCTTCAACCGCGCCAACTGCTGGGCTGAATTCCGTTCGGGAGATTAATCCTATACGACTATGGGCAACGAGCCGATCGTTGATGGCATGGAAAAGATGCGATAACCAAGGATCTGACGCGATGAAATTTTTGAAGCGCGCTCGGTGCAAAAATTTGAACCAGTGGCGCTACTTTCGGTAAACCAATGAATCTTGGATTTCTAAGAGCCATTGAATCTATATTTTATTTGGTCTTAGTCAGTACATCAATGTAATTTATGAGAATAGATGGTTCGACCAAAAAGTGATTGGAATGATGGGGGTACGTGACTTGGATGGAATTCGTGTACTTATGTATTAAGGACGAATATCAGACCATTTTATTGTATTTTTGAGAACGCGAAACCTTCTTAAATGGTACGTTGAAAAACAGACGATATTCAATATAATACAAAAATGTTATTTATTAAAAATTTTGAAAAAAATCATTAGGTTTATCATTTTGTAAATATTAAAAGCATGTTTACGTTTTCATCAAAGGAATTTTATAGATTCTTCTAATCGTAATAATATTTAAGAATCCTATACAATTAGGCACCGTGAAAACAATGAAATATATTCTATTCAAAATGTTAAAGAATTTGTTGCGGTTTAAAGTCGAAAATAATGTATATTGAATTTTAAATGGCATTTGCGTAGAATATTTAAAATGTGGTTTTGAAATAATAATAAGAATAATTGTTGGACAGTCTGTAAAGGTTTTGGACAATCATTTCGGAGGCTTCTTTGTTAAGTTATTTTGAGATCATGGCTCAATAAAGAATATAGTTGATAATACATTTTTAACAAAGATTGTGATAGGATATTAGTATTTTTTGAAAACCAGTTCTTTTATAATGCACAAATATATTTCGTTTATGAAGAATGTCATACTTTTCAGATATAATACTTATATATATTATATACAGCGATTCCAATATTTCCGTTGTACTTCCAATTTGCTTTAAATAAACAATTAATGAGGTCGTTACATAGATCGAAAACTTTAAAATTCGAATAAAAAGCCTTTTTTCGATTCAATTATCCATTTTCTTTAATAAACCCAGATATTTCATAAAAATATTATAAATTTTCAGAAATAATGACAATCTTTACCTTTTATTATTTATTTTATAAAGTAGTTTATGTTAAAAACACGATAAAAATTACTGTTTTGTTACTTAAGTTAATATTTCTTTCATTATTCTTATATAAATTTGAGACGTAAGACAAAATTTAAAAATTAAGAATATATCAACATTAATAAATAAAACACATAACTTTTTTATGTAAATTTTTTTAAGCTTACGAATGATTAAAGGCTCAAATATTTTACTCAATTTTAGCAGCATATTTCCTTTTTAAAGGTCTCGAAGAAACCTTTCTATTATTTTATTTCTTATTTTTCTAGAATAGATCTAGAATAGATCTAGAACAGATCTGTTGAATGAAAAATGAGTAAGAAAACCTGAAAATAGATAATAAATTTAAAGTAATTCACATATGTTATCATAATTAAAATGTAAAATTATAATAAATATATAACTACCATTAAACTGAAGACATTACTAAGAGTAATATCAGGTGACATGCCTAGGAGCAACGAAATTTCTTTATGGCCTGTTATAGAAGAGATTGAAATATTTGAACGTTGCACTTGATGTAGAAGAAAAAAAAAGTTTAAATATACACCGATTGAATATAAAGTGAGCAGCAATCATGAACTGTCTGCATGTCCTGCTGTATGCATCATTTATTATATGTTTCCTCTAATGTTTTACTCTGGTTGCGTGTAGGATATGTGATTTCAAAAGCTTCCAGTCTATAACAAGGGTTGTAATATGCAAATTTCACTATACAAGTGGAGTATGTTCGATGAGAACTTAACGGTTTAGCCCGATTCCTCGCGTGGTACTTTTCTTTGAGTAATTGAGCATATTATAAGGGACCTAAGGAAGACGAGGGTTTCTTGGAGTTTCTTCCTACAGAAATCGATACTGTGATTTGATAAAGATGGATATACATACCCTTTATACCCAACATGCCACCCCTGCGACTACCATTCTTCTTGCATTCCAAGATCTCGCAATAATTTTCAAATTTATTAAAAATGCATTTAAATAATAATCTACATATAGTCAGTCTGTATTTGATGTATTATACATAAATCTAACCTGATTGGAATCTTGCTTTACTATACAGCTAAAAGTTTATCTATATATGTGTGTGTATGTGTGTACCCGCATGTGTGTGTAATATATGTTCGGAGCGGAAGAAATATTTAACCTGTAAACTGCCACGCTCGTTTCCTCTCTCAATTTCATCGGATAATCGGCTCCGGTGACCATCGCTTCTCCGGATATCGCTCCGCAAGAGGATACTCTCGCGTCGCGTTTTCCCTGGATCCATATACCTATATATATATATATATATATATATATATATATATATATATATACACATACATACATACATACATACATATATACATACACATATATACATATACAGCTCTAGAAGCGACGAGCGCGCAATTACATTAGGCTTGCGCTAGCATATATATATATATATATATATATATATATATATATATATATATATAAATGCATATACTTCTTCTGTACCAATAAGACTAGGGAGGTGTGATTTAAAGTCGCTCGCTTAAGTCGTTGCTTTTATTACCTCTTGCGTGGGCGGCAGTCCGATCCATACTCCCGTGCACATACGCGCCTATATATATATATATATATATATATATACCTGATACGGAAGAGGTGAAAAAAGGAAAACTAAAAAAACGAGTCTAAGAGAGGGAAGGAGATCGACTGGCAATTCTAACTTAAATTCGCCTACCGCCACTGTAAACCCGGTTTACATCGGATTTTGTCGTAAGTCCTTTGCGCTCGCCCGCGCGCTTTATCTTTGTCTTCGCTTTTTCCGTCTTTATCTCATCTTCGCCGCCAATCCTTCCCTTCTCTCTCTCTCTCTCTCTCTCTCTCTCTCTTTCTCTCTTGGTTTACTTTTTTGCCCCCCAACTATACTACGCCACTTTCCTTTTCCACATCGTGGAACGTCATGTGTCCGCTCTCTCCCTCTCTCTCTCTCTCTCTCTCTCTCTCTCTCTCTCTCTCTTTCTGTCTCTCCCTTGACGAGGAAGCGGCTCGGTGCGGGTGCAACGATTCTTTGGCGAATCATCGTGAAGCCGGCGAGGCGGCCACATCCCTAAAGCAAAGGCACTCTCACTGTAAGTTGGCCGAAGAGAGATTCCCTTCTCGACACCTTTTTCTTCATTCGCTAAATATATATCAACTCTTCGCGGATTTATTTATCGATCTTGGGGGGAGGCATTTACGAGATTCAAATACGATGAAATTGTGTTCTACTTGTATACGTGTAATTCTGCGTCACGGATGCGTTCGATTGCAAGCCGCGCGCGAACTTTCGATCCAGCCCTCGGTTGGGATAAGGGGAGAGAATTTACGAGTTATTGCATATATGTGCCGATGTATTTGCGCGAGAAAGTCTTTGCACCCGGTGTCGCATAAATTAATGCCGAAGACAAGGGTAATAGTGTTCCAGTTCGCGAGCTACTTTGAGGATTTTATTAAGGCAGTTTGTATTGCCTGCCAAAGGGATACTGGCTCGGTGTTATATTTATACAATCCATGTAGGTTTCGTCAGAGATAATAATTTGATCGACTCGTTAAAAAGCCAATAATATTTCAAAGCAATATTTCACATTCAAATTGACATTGCAACACTGTTTCATTTTATATTGAATGTTATATATAGATATAACGATCTACGAAATTTCCTAATAATTCTTTATGTGTGTGTGTGTGTGTGTGTGTGTGTGTGTGTGTGTGCTACTGAAACAAAATTTTTTATTCTAAAGTAAATATTTTCTTGTTTTATATCAAGAAATCTCTATTTTGAATATATAATTGTCCAACGAAAGAATTGTTTATTTAAGTCAAATAAACTCATCTTAAATTTATTGAATATTATCTTAATTTAATAACTAACTTTCTTACTACTATACCAAAGAATATTTGCTTCATAATAAAAAGTTTTGTTACTATATTTTTATAAGGAATAACAGCTTGCTGACCTACGTAATTGACTTGAAAAGTTTCAAGTCACTATAGTTTAAAATTTATAAAGTTCTATAGTAGCAGCGGATAAATTTTCGCCAACAAAATTTATTAAAACAAATCTGCATGTGTACATGTGGATATTATATGTACAAGTATTTTCTTATAGAAAATGATGACTATTGAAACAATGGAAACTCGCTGAAAATATCCGTCATAACTGACATCGTCTCAGTGCTAAACTTAACGTTGCTACGCTGACATTCGCTTTTGTGATTTCTATATGTATATGTATATATATATATATATATATATATATATATATATATATATATATATATATATATAATCAAAAGAGCGCCAAATGATCGTTCGTTCTGTTTCGGTACATAAAAGAAGACATTCTTGTCGATTGTAAGGGGAGCGATTATAAGGAGAAACTTTATAACTTTATAAATGGTACTAGTATTGCGCCCGTTATCCTAAGTACGCTTTTAATGTTTCGAATATTAATTTTGTTTCTCAATTATATATATATCTATATGGTATTTACGAGAAGAAAATAGCAAAATTTAATCTTTCCACAGATGCGTCTAAATTGAATTAAATTTTTGACTTATGTATTGCAATATTGCATGATAGTGTACAGCAATATGAACTATATATATTGTGAGGTATTGCCTAATTATCAAGTTATGTAAAATATCTAAATTTAATTACTATATCCTTTTCTCAAATATTTCGTGTTTTTCAATATGATAAGACTTCATATATTGTTTGATTTAAATAGAGTACATTGAAACTTTTTGCTTTATACTTGAAGCATATCCGACATTAATTTAAATTATGGATATTTTTTTCTTATTATTTAATTATGTTTATTTGATTTTTCGCTGTACATTGTGCATCAAATATATTTTATTAGCTTTGGACAATGATTTGTTTTAATATTAGTGTTAATGTATTTAATCGACTAACGATACTTTATATAAGCAAGTGATTTCTATTAATTCGAATTAACAAGACTAAATCATAAAATTTTTATACTTAATAAATAAGTATTAATATATATGACTTCTTATTGTCTACTTTATAATTTTTATAATTTATTAAATAAATATTTTATAAGTAGTAAAAATATATTTTCAAAAGTTTTCAGTTGACAATTTTTTTAATTTAGAAATAGAACATTTAATAGCAGAAACCAAGTGAACAATGGTGCAGCATGTACAATAGAAGCTTTTACTTTAATTCTTTAATGGAATGGCAATAATTACAAATTTAATGAATGTAAGCAGAATTTTGCAAACAGATATATACGATGAAAAAGCCGTGACTAAGTAATAAATTTAAAACAGTAGAAACATCAAATAATGAATGAGAATTTTTACAGCAAAATTCAACACGCGAAACTTAAATGACAACGTCGTTGAATGAGGCTTTATATGCTAATATAATATTCTGCATATGGCTAATTACTTTTGTCGCTTCGAATATTTACTCAATAAATTACCCCCTTACAAGCCATTGAATCTCAAATAATAATCGGGCGCTGACACATCGTATAAACGCCCGCTGCCCTCGCAAAATTTACGCCCGCGTCCAAGGGCATAATAAAAGGACTGGTATACTCCTTTTTTCCCTATACACGCCCGACCGACTTACGTATTTTTGGGGGAAAAATGATTGATTAACCATGTCATAACATATCGTAAAATGCAAAATCGCAGGCGTACTAAATTTCTGAAAAGAACGAAGACAAGCCGAGAGCTAAGGAGGGGGCTGGAGGAGTGAAAGGAAGAGGGATTGTTCTCGCGCAGTAAAATTTTTAGCGCGTCGAAATTTTAGAGTCGCATATGCGAGCGCTCGCAAGCTCGTGGAAAGGCCCTGGATCGTTGAACCCCGCGACCGAACGAGAAAAATTGGCGCTGGCGCAAAGGTCATTTTGGTGTGAGTGTGCGTGCATGTGCGTGTGCGCGCGCGCGCGCGCGTGTGTGTGTGTGTGTGTGTGTGTGTGCGCGCGTAAAGTATCGGGGACCTCTGACATGACGCCTGGCGGGGGGAGGGTGGATGCACGCGCGCGCGCGCGCCACGTTGTCATCGCAGGCGAGCAACTTTCTCGCAACGTTCGAAAGCCCGCCGTCTGCCGAGCCGGCGCGCGAGCTGGCATAATTTTTCCATAAACATCGCGACGCGAACGAAGTTGGCATCGCGCTCTACGAACTATAGCTGCATATATATATATATACGCGAAGCGGTCGCATTCGCCCGAGCGAATATCACGTCTCGCACGGCGCTGATACGCTTATTCCCTTGCGCCCGCGTGCGTTCAACTGTTTAGCTGGTGAGATATAATGCCGAAGAGGAGAGGAGAGAAGAGAGAGAGAGAGAAAGAGAGAGAGAGAGAGAGAGAGAGAGAGAGAGAGAGAGAGAGAGAAAGGGAGAGAGAGATAGCGAAACGCGTTCGGCAATTTTCCGGAAGTGCCCTCTTCCACTTCCCTCAAACCCCTTTCGCTTGCATAGAATAATTGACTCTTTTGTCGTCGTATACACGAGCATACTGCTGAGTTTTGTACTGGGTTCTCCCAAAAATGGCTCGGGTCCCGATTCCTACTTTGGTTAGGGGGCGGAGGGGTCGCAGAGGTGCTCCAAGCTATTAGTAAAATTGATTTATATACGGGGAGAAAGAGATAGAGCGGGAGAGAGGGGGGATGAAAAATATAGAGAAGCGGTTAAAAGGGGGGTAAATAAATTGAATGTCTGACTCTCTGGCGGGAATGGAGGAGGAGTCGCTCGTTACCTCCGGAAATCGCATATTTATGGGAACGTCGGCGAGATCGAGACAAGATCGTTCGCGTGCAATTCTTTCGCTTGTCGATTTCGAGTTTGCATTTTGCAAGGTTCATAAATGATATTTATATGTAGATCATTTTTATTAGCAAGTAAAATAGTTCTATTTCTATTGAATTTCTTGTTAACAAAGTATCGTCATTTTTTATTATAAAACTAATTATTACATAAAAATTATCAATAATATATAAAAAACGATTAAAAATTTTAAAAAATTATTACTCTATCTTGAATATTAACAATTTATTATTGTGCTTATCTTGAAAAGTCTGAGCAGTTTTTGTTTTTTTCTACATGAAGTTTTATTAATATCTGACTATCAGTCTTAATTAATGACAAAATGAATAATCACATAAATTTGTAACATCGTGTATGCTCATGAAACTTTATTATACGTCAACAATCGAGCATGATGATTCAGTTTTAAAATGAATGGGCACGGAAAGTTCTTTAGCCGAAGGAGTATAAAAAGTTTTAAAACTCTACCGTCGTACTCATTTGTGATTCTTACCAGTTCGCGCAATCTATCCAATTTAAGTTCTTCTACATTCCTATAAATTCAACCCCATCAGAGCAACAGCTGCTGACAAATAAGATGGAACCCGTCGAGTAGTGCGCCCTAAATTCCGGACAAAAATACAGAGCATACCGTGGTCCGAGTTGGTCACAGAGTCATCTAGGAAAGATGACTCTTCCTATAGATGGAACGCACTTGCCCTTTCACTTGGCGCTTGATAGTCCTAAGCTGATTGTCAAGGTGATTAAAAAAATTGACAATTGCCCGAGCTATTTTGAGAGCGCGCATCAGTTTGCAGAACGAGTTTGATACTCAGGAGAATCAGTTGTTTAGGAGATCCGATGTTTACATGAAAAAAAAAAGTATACTTCCGTATTAGAGTAGTGAACACTAGATATTCGATAAATAGAAGCTCAATACCAGAAATTTTAGTGGTTGCTAATTTATTCTTCGAAATATAAATGGTGTTCTGGATCGATTTATGAATCATATATATATATATATATATATATATATATATATATATATATATATAACAATTAAAATAAATATAATATCAATCAAATAATATAATATCAACAATTAAAATAAAACAATAGTTTTAGTAAATAAAAAAATACATAAGAATTTAAAAAATATTATATTTTAATTTAGTTATATATTCTATTAGCAAATCATTAAATTTATAGCATATTATATTTATAATTCTCATAATTCATAAATTAGATATTTTATACAGAAATGAAATTAAAACATCTGTACAATAAATTGAATGTATCTACTTTTAACAATATAGAAACTTAAATATTTACAGGTCCATAAAATACATTTAAATACATGCAAGACGTATAAAAAATATATCAAATGTTTAAAAAACTACATAAAACAAAATAGATAACATACAAAAATGTAATAATAAATATAAGTAAGCTATATTATTTGTTATATGATATTATTATATTATTATTATAAGTAATTATAAAGTTATTATATAATAATTATTAAAAATTATTATAAAACATCATGAAAATAGATTATTATATATTTTTATTATTATAGTTTTATATTAGCGTGATTTTGTTAACTAGAACTACAAAAATTATATTAAATAACATAAAACTATTTAAGAATATATTAACTAAACCTTTCAAAAGTCGAGATCAAACTGAAAGAAAGAGAATAAAACTGGACATATAATAATGATAAGGTCAACCATATATTATAAGGACGCAGTTCTCGGAGCTGACTCACAGAAATTTTCTATATTTCCTCAGTATCACTATATTACTGCAAGTCTTTATTTTTAATACCTCGAGATCAAGTTCGACGTAGTTTAATTTCTAGAAAGTTTATCTACGCTTTGGCAACCAGCCAGTATGGCAAAAAGCGATTAAAAAAAGTAGGTAACAAAACATTATAATATTTTTTTTCATTTTTCCGTCCTATTTTTTTTTGCACTGTCCGAGGAAGTGACTGGGGTTTTGTTTAAGTAGGAAACGTACTTACTTCAACATACCCATTTTTACAAACGTTTAGGGAATAGATCACTAAAATGCCAATTAAGTAAGATTGAAGAAAAAACTTGTTTAAGAAATAATTTATTTATTCCAGAGATGTTAATTGTTCGAAATTGATTTATCGCCGCTATTTGTTTAACTTCGATTAAATACTGTTGATTGCTCGACGTCTGATTGATAAATCCGCAATATCTACGCTCCTTACTCTCTCGCCTGTTTGTGACTCCCGTACATCTGACCATACACCGTATATCTATCTTCTCTTGACGTACGTCTTAGTTTTGTAGGTTTCTGTAGTATTCGCTCCATGTCGTTCTATTGATAACTACAAATGAGCCGTCGCGTCGCTGTCCGCTCCAGTTTCCTAATTTTTGGAAGTTGTTTCTCCGCACTGAAAGGCGCCGAGAACGAAGAACAAAGTAACATAACTTTTATCAAAGATTTTCGGTATTACTAATTTCAGTGTCCAGTTGAATACAATCAGCATATTAATATGGATTTACAAAAAGATATTTGGTAGATTTCAATAATTTCTCTTAAATTATTATCACTTATACTTTACTTCTGTATTACATTTGAACTAATATAAATTTGAAACTAATATAATTTTGAACTAATATAAATAAATTTGAACTAATACGAATGTAAGGAATAAGCTAAACGATATATTGAGATAATTTCCCCTGTAATAAAATATCTTCGTCTATATGAACTAAATTTTAAGGTAAGAGAGCTAAAACTTAATGTAAATCATTCAAGGTGGGTTACATATTTACGTAATTATGGTTCGATTAAAGTTATTAGACTGTACAAGTTAGAATAAATACAGGAGAAATCCATAAGAAATATGTCGTCTGCAAATTGGACCATTAAGTAGCGTAGGAGCGGCTTACTACCTGCACAGATTAGTTCAAGTCAATGGTAAGGTTCAGTTTCCGAATTTGAAAATAAAGCACCCCATGCTTTTCCTTAGTATGGCTATGAGTTTAATACCGAGTTATAGTGTAATTGTTTTCAAAACGATGTAACCCATTCTGTTGAAGGAACTGCACATAAGTTAACTTCGCTATGAATTTCACGATTGTAAATATGTAATATAAATTTTGAATACGTTGCTTAAATTCAGCATCCTTCTCTATTTCAGGTTATTTTAATAATATAAATATCCCCTCACGAATAAGATAAATTGTGAGCATACCTGGACGTCTATGTTTGAAAGAGATTCAATAATTTTTTGTTTAAAATTCACCTAAGTAGTACGTTTTTCTATTGCGTTTCTCGAAAATATTGCACGTCAAAGGACCGCGAATTCAATGAGACGTGATACACTTGAAAAAAGGGAATAGTCGACGCTTGTAATTGGTCTTGTCAATTTTAAGAAAATGTGTAATAACTTATTGGAATTACGAGCAAGTAAACTGCTATTTCCTACTTCCAACAGCGAGGATGGTAAGTGAAGAGGAAGAAAAAGAGGGGGAGGTAGAGAGTGAGCAAGCCTTAGGTTGAAAAATGTTTTTAACCAGCTAGTGTGTGCCCATATGAACAAGTTGGATTAAATAAAAGGAAGACAGTGTATATCTCATTTTGTTCAGCCGAATATGATGAAGCGATCGAAATATAGGAGAAAGAGCGAAGAAGAGAGCACGAGTGAATGAGTCAGTGTTATACAACTCACAAAAAAGTAAGAGAAAATAGAGATACGTCAGAGGCTTCGTATATGTCCATACTTCCGTCCGATGCAGCTATTACATAATAATGTTTATTGCTTGATAAATCAAAATTAGTAAAGAATCGAGAGATTGTGTAAAAGTTCTTATCCAATATCTAGGACTATGATGAAAAAAAGCTTCCAAATTATAGCGGGTGTGGAAAAGTGGACTCACGCATTTGATGACAGGAAGTATACCATCGCCTTATTCTAAATGGAAGAGCGGCAATTAATTTTCTATACGACACATATATAGCACATATATAGCACATTACATGTCAGCTATTTGACCTTTCATTAAAGCAAGCCGCTAAATATGATTATTTTCATGATGTTCCGATTGAAATCGAACGCATGATGTACCGTGCGAGGGGCTTGATTTTCAACCGCGATATTTCACCCTCCCCCCTCACCTCTCGCTCTGTCGGCCTAGTTATGCCTGGAGTGCAGTCAAAGTGGTGGAACGACAAAGCACCTGGGTTTTGTTTCCGCGCGGAGCGTTCTTTTTGCTTATACCTCGCTCACCCTTTCTCCAACCCTCACCGCCTGGCAATGTCTGATTCGTTGCACGCATTTTCGAGGCTAGAACGAGGATGTATGAAAGAGAGGCATACGCAAAAAACGAGCTGTCGAATGGCCTAACAAATGTGTGAGTGCTTACGCCCGATAAACAATAGTCTATTTAAAGTTCTTTGAATCATTGTACATAAATAAATTTGGCGGCCGAACCTGCGAATGAAAAAGATCATTCTCTTTTCCTCTGCTGTCCTCTCCCTTCCCCATCTCTTTCTGCCCTTCTTTCTCCTTATCTTTCTAATACTATATATATATATATATATATATATATATATATATATATATATATATATATATCATTCATGTTTGGAGAGAAATTGCTCAAATAGATTCATACGATTGATTATAGATTGTGATGCAACGAGCTTGAGTTTTTTATGCGTTTTCTCATTTTGCATTTTCTTTGCATTATTTATGGAAATTTTTACAATTTATATCTTTTAATGCAAATCTGCAAACTGGGACATTGATTTTTGATCATTTGAATATGTTGAAGTTATTGGAACAAGTTATTCAGTTTTTAAGATATAACATGCTTCATGCGATAATCGATAAAATTATGTAATGAATATTTATTATTTTAAATTAAAATTTCTGACAACATATTAAAAGTATTGTGCAGGCTATTTGTAATATGGCGATGTGCATACGTGGTCATGCCATTATTCTGCGAAATACATGATTATTTTGACGTATATATTATTCTCTCGCTAAAAAAATTATTATACATATTAGATAGTAATTACAATAGATCAGTATAATCAAAATTTGCTTCATAATTTAATAGTTGTATAAATTTCATTAATTTTCTTCATTTACTACAATCCGAGTTTTTTCTTGAATTTTATTTAATGTAGAATCTTTATGTTAATTAATAAAAAGTAAAACTTCTTTAACTTTTTGCTCTATCTTTGATATTCCTATCTGGACAGGATAATTAATTCGAAAGTGATGCCATTTGTTTGTTAAAGCAATTTGGTTGCCTATACAATCTTCTTTTGAAAAAAGGGCGTTCACAAAATTAGGCCAAAAATCACCATCTGCTCAAAATACTTACCGAACGTGAACAATTTCTTCTGTGAGTTCATTTACAGAGTAAATTTGCAGACTCCACTTTTCGACGTCTGATTTAACGTTCTAATAAATTATATCACACTAGGTACTGAAAACAATAAAAATTAAAAAATGTCAATTAGAACATTTAATATTTTCTTGTTCTACATTAAAATAAAATTCTCGATAAAACCAAATCTATATTTAGGACTAACACTAAATATATATAGTATTTACTATCAATCTGTTTACTTAAGCAGATAAATCCTTTTTGAAATAAAATAAATTTTACTTACTTCAAGGAAATATGTAGTTGTATTGAAATACTTATTTTTCATATTTCTTATAAGGTTCTTTTTATATTTCCTTAAGTATGACAATAACCTTAGAGTTTTTGAAGTTTTTTCGTATATTCTGTAACAAATAATGTACTTTTACAGAGACGTGATGATTTTTAGAAATCCGATAACGAAAATATAAGTTATTCTCTGAGCCAATACCATTAGTTCAGGAATGTTTTCTATTTATGGAGAACTGAATTCCTGAGTAGAGAAAAAACTGTGTGTTTGTTAGAGTGCAGGAAACGCGACGGAGGTTTCACTGTAACAAATGATCTCTTGTTTATTACAGCACTAAAACCCAATGTTGCTAAAATGTGCCAAGGAGCAGATCTTGCAGATCAACATATCACCTGAGTTCTTCAGCCCCATTTAGCTAATACAGCTTATGAGGTTCAGCATAAAAATTTTTCAAATTCAAACCAATCACAGTAAAAATACTCCTTGCAGTAATTTTACAACTAACAGTCAATCATACGCATATGTAATGCATCAATAAGTCTAAAACTTAGAAAACAATGGGCCATTATAATAGAATCAAAAAAAGACCTCACGAACGAAGATTATATAGATGGTTTGGAACTCCTCACTGGTGTTAATAACATTGCGTATACATCAAAAGAATTGTATAAGCCAAGAAGATCATATATATGGTACAGTTAAGTAAGCGAGAGTTCTACATTAAAAAACAAGATGAAAAACCGGAAACGCTATTATTAATTTTGATAATATTACTTACTGGATATACTTAAACACTAATTGTATGAATTTTTTCATTTGCAAGCAAAATGATCATGTACCTAAAGTATGTCTGAATAATGTTGAGCAAATATATACCAATTTATCTCAGATGACTTAGGTAAACATAAAAGACAACTCCGATGAAATACCTTATGTAACTGATATCACTTCGATAAAAGATAACGAAGAACCAAATTGGCTGACAAATCAAATATGCATATTTACAAGGCAGTTGAAAGACTTCGACCTTCTACTTTAACAGAAGAAAACTCTTTAATTATCGAAGGATTACATAATATAGTAATTTCTGATAACGGAGTAATTTCATCGGTACAATCGATTTCGTTTACAAAACCGAACGAGACAGTTTTTAAAAAACCTTAAGAAAAGAAAAAGAAACCAAATACTGATTCAATAAAGCCCATAAATATTAAAATTATTCCTGGAACAACAGAAAATTTATAAATTGCTTAAAAAATTATTGATGATAAAGCAAATTCTTTTACTTTAAATTACTAACAGTTTAAAAATTTCTTTAAAAACTCCAAAGAAAGTTCCAATCTAAACAATTTCGTGTCGAAATGCACAGATAATACACAAAATATTGTTATTATAATTAATCCTATTTGCAAACACATCAATGATAGAAATCCGAAAATAAGACTCGCTAAATTAACGAAAAAGATAGAGTTTCGCAACAGTACTAGTGAAAGTGAAAGTGAAATGTCAGAATAACTGCAATATAAATATATAAACATATAAAGTGTACTATCGCGAAACTAATATACAATTACTAAAGTGTAATGTTCGTAGTATAAATAACAAGAAAGAAGAACTTTGAAGAATGCTAGTAGAATTAGGCATCTTCATCACTGTTGAATTTTGGTTCAAAAGTACAGAATAATAAAAAAATAGACTAAATTTTATAGGCTTTAAAATATTCAGCAGAGACATAGAACACACTAAACGAGGAGGCATCTTTATGTCCATACGTAATCATATACCATGCACTACAATAGATAATTTATTACATCACCACTTTATTATTTACTAATTACATCAATTGATATATTATATACTTATTTATATGTACAAAATACTGTAGTCTAGAAGGTGGTCAATTTCATTGTCATAGATAAACTTTTTATAAGTTTGACAAAGAGCTATTAAAAGAATTTAATTTGCACAAGTTTAAAACATTGATGAATTTACATTTGTAAGATGAAAGAAAAAAATTGTGGTATTGCAATGTGCTTGGTTTATTACAGTTATTTTCGCATCTTATAGTCTTGAGGATTGCTCCCCTTTTGGATTTGACTTATTTAATTAATATAGATGCAAGTACGATTGTTTGAACCTTAATGTCGATAAAATAGGCACATTATCTATTACAATTACAATTCTATTCAATAATAATATAAATTCGACGTTTCAAGAATGCAATGAAATATATCAAAAAATTAATTGAAAGATTTTTACAGAAAATTATATTTATGAATTTTATCATCTATTCATCACCCTAAATCACCTTCTGGACTCATCGGTAAGAGGGCAGATGGTTCACTCTTAAACATACAAGAGGAAAAATTATTATTTATAACTTACAAACTAAAGAGTACTGGTTTACTTGTGAGAGATTAATAGTTATTGATAAAACGATGAATGAGAAAAGAACTCTTCATAATTTCTTATTACATTACGGATGCTTGTAAATGGGTATTTTAGTTCGTTCTAGTAAATAATAGCGATAAAGTGAGTAATATAAAATGACAATAAAGTGAAATTTATACTCCTATTTATTTTATAGGCTAAACAAAATCAGCGATGGTTAATGTTTATGTGGCTTTCGTTTTCTCTCTTGGATGCCTATAGGTCGTAACTACCACATCACTTTCGCACATAATTCTCTATGGTACACATCGGGAAAGTGTAAAATATAAACTTTTGGCGTGCAGTGGTAAGCCATTATTTTTTTTGCTCCCAGTTTACGAAAACATTTTATTACAACTAGCTACCTAATTCCCCAGTCCGATCGTTCATTCCCTTCACTAAATAAACCCATCTAATCCACCGCTTTCTTTGTTTTACCTTCTTATACAATTCCGTTACAGGTATCCGTTAGAGAAAATAAACAAAAATTGCCGAATGAGATAATGCATTAACGATCCACGTGCATTACCCTCTGGGCTCGGGCGTTCTACCCGAATATTGCAGGATCTGCTCGAAGCTTCGGTACTTCCCTATATACATAAAAATATCTGTCTTTAATATTTGAACGAAGCGAATCGAAGCGATAGCCAGTGTACATGCGCAATGATCAGTTGAAATTCTTCCGATCGCGTATGATCGTCGACGGCCGTAAAACCCAGGACGGGAAAGGGACAATTCAATTGGCGCGCGGTCGTGCGTCCACCGCTCGTCGATGCGCGCGATGAGACGGCGAGGCGCGCGCAATAAGATGCATTCGCTGGCGGTAGGACGCCTGTCGTAACGGTGACGATATAGAGGCACAAAGCTATATAGTCTATATATATAGTGCTACCGATACGCTCCTCCGAGCGTACTTTCGCACAGGCTTTATATACGTATTGGCTGGTAAAGCATTGCAGAAGTAACCGGAGAGCCTCCTGCACAGCTGCGGTTATCAGTGCGCGTTCGCGAAAACACACACACACACACACACACACACATATATATACGTACATACATACATATATATTATAACGTTCCTGATCTAATCCTCCCACGATCCGAGCGCTTAGAAACGCGTGTGCGAGCCACGCGTACATAATACCGATATAACGGAGCACCGAGTGTTTGCAGAGGCGTGAGGAGGTGGGGGAGGGGGAGCACGGGAGAATTTATCGATACCGACTGGACAGGCGCCAATCAAGCGCGGTTACGACAAAAGCTAAGCTCCTCGCCCTCTGCGTGTCTGTCTCGAGCCCCCCCCTCTGTCTCTCTTTCGACCAACCCCCCCCCCCCCGCCGTGCCCACGGACACTTCCCTTGCTCTCGTATCTCTTTAGTCTTTCGCACAAACATACACGTATGCAGGGCACAGACAGCCAGCGCTCTCGGAGGGTGGGCTCCACGGAAAAGTTTCGCGAACTGCGGCTGCAAACGTTTTTTGGGCAAGCGCCGAGCGCAAACCGGAGCGACGGGGGGAGGGGAGCGAGGGCGAGGTGGTCGGAGGAAGGGTCGGACTTTCGGGGGGCGGCACGCTACTTTACGCCTGAATGGAGGCTCGATTGCACGTGGAATTTATGCGCTTTCTTTTTGAATGCTTTATTCTCTGGTGCGCTTTTCAGAAAGTTTTGTGTATTTTGCGCGTGTGCGCTGCCCTCGCTCCCCCTCTCTCAGCCTTTAGCTCTATAACTCTCTATAACTCTCCACCCCCGTGATCTATATATCTCTCGATCGGGTGATTTTTTTTCTTTCAGCGAAAGGCCGAGCGTCGCTCGTGTACGTGTAGAAAGGGAGTTTTGGCGACCGAGAGCTCTCTGTCCAGGGAAGTTCGATGAATTCCAAACGTTTTCTGGCTCGAGGACCGCGGATGCATGTACGCGTTCATTCTTCAAAAATGTTCTTATATTTATACAGAGGCTTCGTGTGTTTCATGTCTCCCAGAGCGATTTTTATTTTATTTATGTGCGTTTTTTTTAACAAACGAATAATAGTAAAAGTAACCACTGGAACGTCTTCTGTGTATTTTACTAGCGTAGAGCGGAGGGCGGCTTTGATTCTGATGCTCGAACAATTTTGTAAGCGGCGCTCGACTGCTCATTCGGGGAATTCTTCCGAGGCGCGAGGCATTGCTGTATATCAAGTGGGCTTATTTAATAATCCAAAATTAAAACAATGTTCTAATTATAATTGAACTTATAATTTTCTTTTCCGCCTTATTTATTTTATTATTTGGCTATTCTACACTCCAATTAATAATTATCTCTTAGTTTCATTTTTCTATCGATATATTTATAAGATGGCATCAATATACGATAGTATCTTTATTCTATTTGCAATGAAAATAATTAAATTATTTATTTTTGATTCTGAATGTTTTTTGTTAAGCTTGTACTTATGTAAAAGTCATAAATTAATTCGTAGCGACAATAGAGTTTGCAATTGTTGAAAATCTAAAGATATACATTAAAATGTAAATCCGCGATTTGCTCAAATAAAATTGAAAAACTCATAGTTTTAGTTACTTTGATAGGTTACCTTCGGGGGGCACGAAATTCAATACGCAAGTTTCGAGAACCTACGAAGATATCTATAAAAATGCAAAAACATCTCGAATCTCGTTTCAGTCCCACGGGAGTGGATGAAGTGAAATCCTTTCATCCCTCAGCTCTTACATTTATATATATATATAATCAAAATATAAGTTTCTATCTTGGACAATGTGGTCTGGTCGTTTATGAATGAATAAATATGCTATTGACTTAGTGAATTAGATACTTCATATATAGTATATACAAAACTCTCTTCAATCTTATTTTATGCATTCTGACATATGACTATGACATAGGTTTTAGATTTTTGATATTGCAGAAAAGTGTGCTTTCTGGGTAAGATTTTTAGTAATAATGAGGTCATAAAGAATAAAAGACCAACGTTTCTAAATTGAATCTACATACAATATTATCTTATAAAACAAGAATTTTTATTTACGAAATTATTTTTTAAATAAAATAATATTTTTGCTAGAAAATAAATTCCAAATTAGGCCCTATGGCATTGTGAGGACGAACATATATACATGGCAAAATGTGTAGTTTTCTATGTTTTAAGCCTGAGCACATAATAAAAAGGAGATTGATGGGTTTCGAAGGTTCGGGATGTATGAACTACAGTTTTAGATATATTTAGACGTTGCGTTTATTTTTTAAATGGATTTTTTATATGGACTTTTTTATACATTTATATCATTTAACAAATTGATTACAATATTTTATTAAAAGGCTAAATATATTTATTTTATAGTGAATTATTTTATATTTATAGTAAAATATTTTTGAAATTTATATACTTCATGTATCAATTACAAATGATGTTTTTTCATTTTATTACTTTACACCATACTCCTGTAAATTTAATCCGCTTTATATTTAAATGTGACTTACTTCGGTTAACTATGTGTTTCTCAAAATACGAACTAATTCTCTTCCCAGTGTATCGTTAAGAAGAGCCGATTTACATTGTGAATTGAAAGCTACAAATCGTTGGTTTGAATATAAAAAATTTCAATTTAATATTAATCAAGCGATTTTGAGTACGTATATTATTATGAGTAATACCTTGTTCACATGTTTTATATATTATATACTATTTTCAGATTTTAAGAATAATAAATAAATATTTTTCAGTTAATAAATAAAATTTTCAAAGCTAATATCTCATACTTTGTTAAAGGCTTTATCAAGAAAGCAACAGCTTTCAATGATCATTTGGATTAAAACTTAATTTATCAAGGGAGAAGAGTAATATAAACAAAAAAAAAGGAATCTTGAACTATTAACTAAACGTGATACGAAGCGATATATGACCTTTTTCATGAAAAAAGAAAATTAATACATTTACTTCAATAGATCAAAGGATGCAAGGGTTCAAAGGCGGCTTTGCATGACAACAATATTACTGTATGGGTAGAACAATTGTGCTTGAACTGCTGACTTCTGTAATGAGCAGAACATTGTTAACACTGAGTAAGGGTTTCAGGTCTAAAGCGCAGTTTGTGTTTATTAAAAGTTTCCGTTGGACATGCGAGGAAGTGAGCGTGGTCTCGGGCGCGCGCACGTGGCACTCGGCCGCTGTCGGACGCTGTGGCGTGGACACAAATTTGGAGCTGATGTATATATATAATAATACGTAAACTGTCTGCGCTGCGGTCAGCGTCAAAAAGAAAGGTGGCACTGGACAAATTACCATAGAAGCTCTCGGAACAGATAAAACGAAATAAATTCAACCCATTCCACCAATACGCAGACTGAAAAAAATTTGTATTAGTTTCGAAAAATGTTGAGATAAATATTACAGATTTTTTTTTTTAGATTATTTTCTTTTTTACCGTTTTCTTTCTTTCAATGTAGTATTATTAGAATTTAGCTCTATTTTGGAATGAAAATTTTTTGGAAGATTTACATCTTCCATTAATTTTAAGATGGTTTCAAAAGAATTGGTATTACTCGGTTTTACCATTAATGGTTTATTACCGGATTGCCTAATGCGTTTTTCCCATTATTTGAATCTTCATTGTTGATTTCGAATTATTCATAAAACTTTGAGAACTGATAATTGATATTAATTACAAAATTGGAAAATAAATTCCACATAGAAAGCTTTATGTATATTCTGAAAGTAATTATAAGGCTCGCATTTATCCAAGATGAAAGTGTAAAAACATTCTTCATGAGAAGTTTATACATGCAAGCGAATATATTATGCACGTGTAATAAGAACAAGCTAGACTCACAATGTCTACTACACGATAAAGCGAGAAATCTTCTCCAGGATAAGCTTGCTGAAATTGAAAAAAGTACCTGTGCTTATGGCTGCAGCAGGATAGTTTGATAATGAAAGCCATCTAACGATGGAAGGTAAAAATACCTTGCAGCATATAAGATGATCCTGTTATCCGCGTATATCAAGGCTGATTTGAATAAACCATTCACGTTGTAAGTCGTGCAATGTGCAACATTGGGTACCGTGCATGGTGATTGATTGAAACGATCAGTTTTTAATCAGATTTATTTTTATAACGAAGTGTTAAATTTCCTTTGTAAAAAGGAATTGTGTGAATGCCCTAAAATCTTTTCCACGAATTGTCACGAAATATATTAGCATAATTCACTCTTCCTATGGCATATTCGGATTCGGCGACTCCAACTACGTATGACCCGTCTCGTGTTGAGACCACTTTTTTGCAGATGCGTAAATCAATGCGCGTTTGTTTCCATTCTCGGAGCTACAACTGCTCATTTAACACGTTTATCCATTCAATCGCGTTGCTTGATAGTAGCAGCGGATTTTTACCGAAGCATCAAAGAGCAGCCAATCAATTTAAGCTCTATAAACATTCTCAATACTTTCGAAGTAGAATCTCTATCGACGTTTAGAGTTGCTGTCGGGATACTCCGTGCGCAGACCGGACATCGGAGGAAATTCCGGAGGCGCGCGCGACTTTTCCCAACTTTAATCCAGCCCTTGGGGCAAACTTTGCGGGGACATCCTCTTGCCTCCTTCCTGTCGCGCGAAAAAGAAAGCAAAACGGCTCGCAGTAGAGGGGGAGGAAAAGAGCGCGAGATAAAGTATGGGTATTGGAAGAAAAAGGACGAGTGGTTGGTGGAGAGGGGAGGATGGTGGAAAGTTGCCCTCGCCGCGGATCGATCGGGAGGGGGACCAGTGCGGGTTTCGCCTGGTGTTTTTTTTTTTTTTTTTGTATGGCGAACAGCCCAGCGGGTGGAGGTCAGTGCTTCCCTTGTTCCGTTTCGGTTTCGTGATTCTCGAGCCCTCGCAAAAAGCCAGAACCGCTTAAGCGATTATACAGAGACAGCCCCGTATTCTCGTACGCGCCAGACGCCTCTGCGTGTCTGTGCCGCTCGAGCTGATTAACTGTGTGTATATCCTATTAAACGGGGACTTCCGTCTAAACTCCCGGTACGGCCATTATATACACTGTGAGAATTTTCAAGAGCCCGCGGCGCTTGCGAACTTGTTAAACTTTAAGAGGCACGCATTTAGCGTCTAAGATTTAAAGTTTTTAGGGGCGAGTGCTAAGCTACAGCTGGATGAGTTATAAAGTATTCAGCGTTGTAAGAGTATACTTCTGACAGCTTCTCGTGCTCTGTTACTCTTCAGTTTTCTCTTGCTTTCGTTGTCAGGGGATGCTGTATTTTTTTTCTACAAGATCTTTGTACAGATGACTTTGAAATGGCTTAAAAATGGAAAAAGAAGTGTCAAAATAAAACTTTCTTTTGCTAAAAGCCTAATACATTAGTTTGTCAAAACCGAGTGCCTTTCTTCATTATTACGCGAATGGCAACTGTTTAATATCTTATAAACTAAATAAAAATTAAATTAAAGATATAAAATATTTTATATGCTTTTTTACGGCAAAAAATTTTATAATAATAATTACCGAATTGTCCAGTAATTTCATTGCAGTCTGCAAAAATGTAAAAAATTACCATAATTTATAATAAACTGTACTAGGTTAACGATAAGGTTTCAATTTTTCTCTTAGAAAATTTTCTAGAAAGTATGATGATTTTTTAGATTTTTCCAGTCTCTGATTTAATTACTGAGTAGTATTTTAATTTTTACTACAATATGTCTCTCAGTTTAATAATAAGGCTACTATGCGTTTTGAGTAACTAATCCTATTTATTATTGCACAGAACAAATTAAATATTCCTGACCATATATTTACATATATTCGTGCACTCTGCTTTTTAATAAAAGGTTTTAATGTAATATTCGTGTATAGTACGTTAACATGTAACGCAAACAAGATGTGAATATATAAGCGAAGATCTTATACGTATAAATTATACGTGTTACTGTTCGATTAATCGAAAAAAAAACTAAAAAAATTCAAAATAATCTTCTTGCTAACCAAATAAAATAATTTCTTAATTTAAGCTGGAAGGCCGAATTTGTTTACCCTGCTTCAACGATAACACTTCTGACAGAGTAGTACTGCAATACCTGTCGTCTCATTTCCCTCTTTTTTCACCATGTTTTGCCTCGTTTCGTCTCTCTCGTTCTCTCTCTTTCTCGTGCATCTCTTTTTCTGTTTTTTTTTTCGCGAACGTGGTGCTATTGATGCGTCTGTTCCGTCACTGACGTGGCTCTGATGGCTTGCATAATTTAGTCAGCTCGAGCAGAGCCCTCTTTTTTTCACCATCCGTCCCGCCGTCGTTTCTCCCTTTCGTCCCTCTTTTACTCCTTTCCGCGTACCATCCCGATCGTTACCGTATACATATATACGAATAAGCAAAAGCAAGAATAAAAAGGGAGGAAGATCGCAGTATAGTCCCTTTAAATTTCAGCGGCGTATTAACATAAATTTAGGAAAATATGCCAGTCTTTGCCGCGTAACTCGAATGCTTATCTGCGTAGTTATGACAAGTATATAATTTTAAGCCTTTAATTGAGTAGACTTTACTCTTGAGCGTATATTGGTGTGACTAACTAATTTTGAGGGGTATTAAATGATTTTACATTAATAATTAATTATTATCTTACAGTACGAAAGTATTTACTACTCGCGGACAATATGCAGGCATGGGTTGATACATAATTATAGTATATTTTTAGGTATATATTTCGTATATATAATTATAGTTGATACATTTAAATTGTCCGCAAAATACCGAGGAATTTTTTTTTTTTTTTTGTTTGAATGCTTCACTTTCTCTTGGATCTTACTTTCTGATACAAAGCGCAGAAGATGAAATTAAAAGTTTGTTGCTCTTTCGCAAATTTATAACTTATATCTAAAATTAAATCGAACGTTGCCTAGCGCAAAAATATTTCACTGAAAGAAAGAAGACACTAAAGTTTAAAGTATTATATGCTGTAAAATTTATAAATTAAAAATAGTTTATTGTAGTTTATTTTACATTTTTTCTTATGCTTAGAAACTAAAATCATTACAACAAGCCTATAATATTCATTCTGATAAAAAAACAAGTTGAAACTTTATAATAAAATTGTAGTAAGTTTCTTAATTCTCATTAATATTAATTGAAACCACTTAAAAATGTTCTACATTCGAAGCTGTAGATCTATTCCAACGATTTTATTTTATCAAGTTTCTGAAATATTTATTAAGACACTTTCTCGTATTGCTTTGTAGTTCTTATTGCGAATTTTCTTCGATCAGGTTTCTGAAATACAAGCGATTTCCACGAAGCAGGATTTGAAGTTTCGGAGATAGAAAAAACAGAAGTAGAACTGGGCGTTTGGCAATATGGCTGGTCGGTATTCGGTCGTATTTATTGTATCTATTTGAACTTATAGTGGCTGATGGTCGTAGCTCGATGAAATAGCGCATTACCGTCATTTTCGACTCGCAAACATTGTCAGGCTAAAGCTAGAACTATGGATTTCTTATTTAAGACGATTTATCATTCTGCTATGATTTGCTTTGCATTAATTTTTGAACGTCTATTACGCGTATTTATCATTTCAATTTTATCCAATTTTAAATAATTTTTAAAATTGTTTTCACATATTCCTTACGATGGAACAGGATTTTTGGTTAACCAAAATGAAGCAAGTGGTTCCATTATGATGTCAAGTGCAATTTTTCTAATATAAGAATGAAGATTTTCGAGTACAATTGCCTTAATATTATGTCGATGCGATTGTCAATCGATATCCCGCCGAGACTTTGCATTGTTCGTTAGCCTGGGTTTCTATAAATTTCATTGAGAAATAAAATAAAGATCAACCAGAGTTCTCTGCATCATCTAGCGCAGCCCAGACAACAATAATTTTCGTTGTTTGAAGAACGAGAGCAAACATTTAATATTTTAAGCTTCCTCGGGATCGTCTTTAGCAAAGCAACCCACACTTCCAACCGATCACATCTTGATTCCTCCTATCATCGGCAAATCAAGTCTTCTTGCCCAAATCAATGAATTCTTCTGTATATTACCCGCTAATTATGTGCGTTCCGCGGTCGCAGCGGTGACTCCATGTGCCACCGATGAAATGTATAATTTCAGCAATTATATAAATTCATGCTCAAATATATAATTGTATAAACGCAATTGGATCTCGCGTCATTTAACAACCCCGAAATCACGCCGGGACGCTGGGTGATTCCCAGGCGCGCCGGCGCTACGTCGCTTCGTCGTTAGCGCGGCTGCTGCGATATATATATATATAAAGCACAGGCGGTAACATAGAGCCGATGGAAAATCCGCGCAGTGCGCCCCGGGCGCAGGGTCGCGTCGCTTTAATCTGCATTAACCGCGCGCTGCCGATCGTCGAACCGCTGCACTGCTGCAGAGCGAGCGAAATCTCTCTCTCTCCCTCTCTCTCGTACACATACGGGCTCTTCCTCCCCCCTACCCCCGTTCCCCGGCGCTCGCTTGCGGTGCACGCGATGCGGATGCGCGTCGCGTATATATAATCGGATCCTGGCGGCTTTTCGCGGTACATGCGCATAAGGGGAAAGAGCGGCGTATATAAGCCAGATACGTTCGTTAAGCCCAATGACTGTGAGCCGACACAAATACACACGCGCGGGGAGTAATAGCGCACTAGGTGGCGGAGTGGTAGAGGAGCCGGAGGGGGCGGAGGAGGAGGAAGCGTCGAGGTGAGCAGATTCTATAGGCGTTCGTGAGCTCCCCTGGTCGGTGCGTTAATGAAACTCGGCGGGCCTGACCCAGCCACTGTGCGCGTACGACCATAAAACTCCTCCGCGCTGTCGGATCCAAAGATGAGAGGGAATCGCCGCCACCGACGATCGCGGGGGCTCCTTTCGTCTCGCGGCGGGAGGAGCGGGAGACGGAATCGGACTCGGACTCTCGCGGCGCGAGAAAAATTTTAGGGCATTCGCACACACGCAGAGGTACGATGTGCAAAACTAATTGCAAATTCGAGGCGGCGATCCCAGATGCGAAGAGTAAAGAGAGAGCGGAATTTCTCGAATAGTGCATTGAAAGGATCCTGACGCTTACCCTCTTATATATCTCTCTCATTTTTTATCTCGCTCGATTTTCGTTTTCACGAGTAATAGAGGTTCATCGCGATCAAAATGTCATGGGCTAGTGCTCCTTTGCGCGAGTTATGCAGGTTTATATCAAGGACAAAGTATACATAATTTGCAGTGTGACAAGTTATTTATATAGGATTCTGCGTATATAGATCTTTAAGTATCAAATAACTTTATGTACAATTAATTATTATAATTATTACAATTTAATTAGAAAAAAAGACTCGAATAAATAGCCTTCGTATTACAATGCAAATGTTTTTTCAAATTTTTAATTTCTCTTATAATTATGTGGAAAAAAGTTATGCTGAATTAATTTAAGCTAAAATGAAATTCGAATTTTCGTTACCAAAATCGAAAAAACTTGAATTTTACAACCATCCTTAAAAGCCACTTATTGTAATTTAGGTATAACTTCATTTTATTTACTTATAAAGTATCGCTCAAAGAAGTTACTAAAATTGTTTTTTAATTAATGTAAATAAACAAATACATTAAGGAAACTCAAAGACTTTTATATATAATGCAATAATAATAAAATTTGTTTTTCTGTAAAATTTGCTTTTTTTAATGAATGAATGAATGAATGTTTTTTAAGATCTAGAATGCGAATTTCTTAAAACTAGTTCGTAACTAAGCAAAAATATATTAATTTAAGTGATAAAAATACTTAAACAAGAGTAAATGATTATTTTAAATTGATTTCTTAAAAATAAAATGAGCTACTATTTACTTTATTTTATATAAAATATCTTTTCAACTTCAATAAATGATATTCATTTATAATTTCAAACTCAAAAGCACAACATTAGGCTAATTTTTGAGCTTCTCTAACGTAAAATATAATTCAACATTAGGTTTCAAACTTCACACCGGTGTATACTATTTTGTTACAAAAATAACGCGTTTCAATAGTAGACGTGAATAAATTTGAAAAAACGTTTCTGGAAAGGCCGTAAAGGAAAGAGCAAATGCCCACCGTAATTTTACAGTATATGTCAATTCAATGTGTAATATCACCAGATCTAATAAATATTTATAGATTTTACAACATTTAGTTCATTTTCAGCGTTAAATATAACGAACGTTATAGGATTGTAAAATTAGATTTCTAGTATAGACTCACTCTTACAACCTTCAAAAAAATTAAATTGTGAATGACAATTTGTCAACCGCTTTCTCCATAAGCGACCCTAAAAATTCGTATTTCAAAGGTGAAAATTACGTTTAGAAAACCTTGGTGAATTCGTTGATATATAGGCCGGTTATGGTTTCACTGTCACTTTTCACTTTTGAAAAACTTTTTGATCGACGATCGAGTTTCTTTGCTATGCTTTAGCTTCTTGAACCCGTTTTTTGAGCGCGCAATTTCGAAATAGTGCTTTACGACACAAGACCGATGAGCGATTCATGATGGGACGGCATGAAGCTAAAGTCATATCCGAAGAACCAATTAGACGCTGAGTGTCGTATACTATTTTATAGTTAGAGTAACATAAATTGGCCACTCTATGGTAACTATGTAAGAGTCACCAATTCAGAAGGGATGAAAAAATATTTAAATTTTAAATTTGTCGTAAGGTATAGAGAGCTAGAATTTATTCATTTAAGTTAATAATATATTATAATTCTTAGTATAATAAAATGACATCTGATGTCAATGTAAAATATAACATATAAATGCAGCTATTATTGATACTAAATTATAGATACTAAAAAATTATACTTCCTATTGTCCATCTTTTAACGAATAAAAGAAGATTGGTAAATATTCCGTACAATATTAAAAAATATCAGCCGTAATTAACATTTTGCATAATATGAAGATAACTCTATTAAATTCATAGTCAATAATAGTAAAATAAACACAATCCTAGTAGGTATCCCAAATTTCATCACACTGATACGTTTAAATCAATTATTAATAATTAACTGTTTTTTCAATGTTGTAAATTTTAAAATCCATTAAACCGAATTTTTAATATTACAATAAATATAAATAATATAATTATTAAAATGGTAATTAAATAATGCATTAAAAAAATAATTTAATTGTTGACGTTTTATTATCTCTATTCTCCCTAATTTGGTAAGTAGAAGAATAAAATTATTAAATAGATTTATTATGACATAAAATTATTAAAGAATAAAGTTTTAAAAAAATATATGATAGAAATCTTAATTAAAGGATGTAAAATTTTTTACAATAAAATTTAAAGTGTAATAAATAAAGTATTAATTGAAAATAAAATTAGTAAGGTTAAAATATGTAAATTAAAATATTTTTTTTTTTCATATTTAAAAGAGCTTATTTGAAAATATTAATAGTTTTAAGATTTGTAATAGGTTGGCTCATTAATTCAGTTATTCTCAGGTGCAAAGCAATATCATTTCTTCGATGTGAAATGTGTGATCTGAAATTAGCGGTACATTGCCGGCACATAATAAGTTATTTACTGGTCGTTGAGGCGGCCTTAAAGTGCGAATTTATGATACGGAGTACTATAAACATTCTTCTAATTATAAACATTTCTTTAATTTTTAAATGAACTTATAAACTTATAAACTATAAACTTTTTTTAACATAAACTTTTTTAAACTTGACATAAAAATTATAAACTTTTCTTTAATTTTCATTAATTTTTTTAATTAAACATTAAATTCTAAAAGTTTGAAAATAGTGTATTTTTCATTGTTTTCACGGATCGCTCCTCTTTCTGAATTTGAATTGAAAGTATTGTTTTTAGATTACAAAATTAAGCTGTGATATTTATATTCACATATATCAGTATGATCAACTTGCAATTCTGACAAAAATAATAGTTTACTTATGCTCAATGAAAAATCATTGATAACCTGCGCTATTTATTTATTTATTATGTAACCAAATTCTAGTTTTATAAAATCGAAAGACTTAAATATGAATACTAAGATATTAAAATAAATAAATTTTAATTAAAAACTAAATAAATTTTCTAGAAACCAGAAAAATCTTTTTTGACAGAATTGAATTGATAAATCTCCACCAAGCTTATAGACTAATGTCAAACGTTACGAAACAATAGCATCAAATTTCTATACTGTCAGCTTGTAATAGGGAATAAATTATCCTATGCGGTCACTGCGCACCTAGATATCTCCCCTTTCCATCACCCTCGTCTACTCTAAAGCTCTCTCGGGGGATCGAGGCTGCGATGCCGCGGGGACCCGGCAAACAAGTGGCTCAGAGCCCCCGATGATCGGCATCAGCCGACGCCCGCGCGCGCGGATTATCAACGCGGGCGGCGGATAGTAGCGCCACCCTCGGCTTGTATCGTTGGTGTTATATATACGCATTAGCTATACTTGTAGCTAACTACACACCACACACACACACACACACACACACACACACACACACACACACACACACACACACACACAAGATTAAACACCTCGCGATATTATATAATCCATATGTATATATATATATATACAGATACCGGCAAATATTGTTCTCGGTCAAGAGGCCTGGTTTATAATATCAATGATGCACTTTATATATATGCCATGAGTATGAAGGAGGCTCAACAACACAACGCACTGTTTTCTTGCGATATCTTGATGCCTCGGTATACGGATTATAACAAAGATAATCGCGCCTGGCTTGTGGTTCTACTTTGACGACCCCCATGGCATCATCGCTCACGTGCATATATACGTGGACATCTCTCTTTCTCTCTCTCTCTCTCTCTCTCTCTCTCTCTCTCTCTCTCTCTCTCTCCCTCTCTCGCTATATATATATATATATATATATATATATATATATATAGTACATCTTTCAGTAGCGGTTGTTTGAATAAGACAGTCGGCGACAAACTCAGAGTTTGCGACTATAACAATGCGCGGAAGCGTATATAGAACGCAGTTTCCGTTTTACCTCGACTATATTCTCGCGTATTCGCAAGCGCACGCGTGTTCCCCCTTAAACTTCGGACTTTTCTGCTCTGCGCACCCACGCATAAACACACGTTGCCCGTGCGTGTGGTCACCAGACTAATCCAGAGGTATTGCAGCTCCTTCCCCGGTCTGCCTATCCCTCTGAAAATTACAACCACGATAACGAGCGCCGCGGCACGGCTGCTCCGGGAAGGCGCGGGCCGTCAGCCACGGATTTTGATGGGAAAATTTTGCGCGGTTCCAGATTAATTAGCATTATCTGGACATCCTCCATAATTAACGCGTCAATAATATACATCGATAACTGATTTATATAATATACGCATGGCGTGTGTTATCGGCAACCGCTGGCGAGCTTCTAGAACGGTTGATGTACCACGTTTGCTACCCGGGGTTTGGGAATAGATCGCGAGGGAGCAGAATGGAAATTGATAAGACGGGCGCGAGAACGGGGGGTGGGGCGCGTGCCCGGCGCCGATCTGCATGTTTGCTCGCCAAGAATCTTGAAACGCTGCGGATGCGCGCTAGACGCAATAAATCGCCGATGCTCTGATGTGGATTCGGCGCTCAGGATTGCGCCCCCCCCCCTCGTCGCCGCGCCACCTCCCTATTTTCCCACTTTTCCGTATTTTCAAGCTGTTCCGAATTCAGAATTGTAAATTCAACTGACGTATATATACTGCGGTTGGCTGTCTGCGCTTATACTTTCAAAAAAAAAAAGATTTTCGGGTAGGTAACAAATGGAAATTGGCTTCTGTTTGCACTAATGGGATACATTATACATAGAGGTTTTTACTTATAATCACGATAACTGCTTTACTTGCAACGGTTTCTTGGATAAGCCTCACATATGTAAAATTAGTTTTGTTTTTGATTTTTTTTTGTTTCTCTTTTACAAAGTATTTTTTAAGGTGCTTATCAGAACCGAAATCGAAGATGTTAAAGTATGGATGATCGCATGAAGAGACAAGCTAATTTTCACTTTAATCAGACTGGAAATCTATTTGATATAACTGATACTTAAATTACCACTTTCATTTTAAAATTTGCAATAGAATATTATCTACATTTCATGTAAAAATCAGATTACTATTTAAAAAAAATATTCATCATAATTCAATTATTACTATTATTCCTGCTTAGATTTAGTAAAGTTAAGCAGCAATTGAAATATCGTAGGTAAAGCCGCGATAGGGAGACGCTAGTATTTATAATGTATATATTTATAATAAAATTTTTCATTTTCTTATGAGTTTGCCTCTCGATTAGTATTTTTTAATCACATTTTTTATCAGTGTACATCGACTAGCAATTCTGATTTCGGGATTTCTACTTGAAGCCGGCTACTTAACAATCATTAGATCTATAACAAATGTGCTATTATAAAATTCATCATTTTGGAACACTGAAAAGTAGATCACCGCTAAATGAAGGCTAAATTTTATCTGCTAAAAGAGTAAATATTCTATTCATGTCGAGTAGTTACCATTTGCGCATCAATAGTTGCGAATAAATGCCGATTTATAAATGAGTCTTAAATTTTTTGTGCAATTGACCTGATTTTTATTGCTTCAAATTTCGAGTACTAGACCTACAACATATACTTAAAAATATGAATAATGAATTATTTTCCAATATTCTTTTAATAAACGTTTTTTAAATAAATATGATAAATAAATGGGAATTTGAATTTCGCGCTTGAATGTAACATATATAGTTTTTTTATTAAAATATATATTTTACAACATATAATACAATATATTCACTGTTCTCTTTCATGTTCCTGTATTTAATAAATTATAGTTTTGTTTTCAAAATTTATACGCAACAAGTTTATATATTCAATTTTCAAAACGTTATTTCAATAAAACTGTAAATTTAATATTTACAAAATACATTAAAAAATATTCTAAAACTGGTTTATCAATAGTATATGAAATTGCTGGGATGCGGTTACCTATTAAATTATATAAATATATATATATATATATATATATATATATATATATATATATATATATATAGACCTGTAATATTATTCTCTGCTCATTTTGACGAAGTCGTATATATAAGATATATCGTTTAACTTATTTAATATCTTCCAAAATTAAGGAACCCTCATGACCCCCATAACGTCGTCCTTATTTCCTCGAGTACAATATTTACGTCTCCATTATATCTTTTATATATATATATATATATATATATATATATATATATATATATATATGTACAAAATATTCATGAAAATTTCTTGAAACTTGGCTACTATTCATAAAATTAACGTATTGTAATTGCTTGGAGCTTGTAATGCATATAGAATTATAAATGGCAACTTTATTGTTGACGCACTTCGGTCTAATTTATTAAAATGACACATAAAACATTTCGAGGTTTCGCGGACGTACTTTACTGCGATTACAGATATATGCGTAAATTTTTGACCTTTTAATTTTCGAATTCTTTATATTATAATACGCTCAATCTAAATTTTCCATTACATTAAGAAAATTGCAACAATAACAAAGCTATATATCTATATATACATAAACGTGTATATATAATCGATTAATGAGCCTTTGGTCAATGGTGCCGCATTGAAATTTCCTTTGAGCTGTATATACAAGTATACTCATATATTATGCGCGAGCGATAATCCCGGCACTCACCGAACGACATTTAATAATGCACCAGAGGGGCCAGACAAAAAGGTTTCGGTATGCAAACTGTGCAAATATGGAATATGTAACTCGTCTATATATTTTTTCATGAGCCGAAGCAAAGGAGGAATGTAGCTTTTGTCAAGAACAACTAAATCGAAAAATTATGTATTTGTAATATTAAAGATGCTATATGAATTTACAATATTGCAAAAAGTATTTCTTTTTTTTTTTTTTTTTTTATTTAAGCATTTGAAGTCTCTTACAAAAATCTGAGACTTATTTTGCTAACAGTAAATATAAATATAAAATAGACTGTACAGTATGTATTACATAGATATTGATATTTTTAAACAAATAAATCGCACTCGATAAAGTAATCGCAAATGTATTTACAAGCTTTTATTTCTGGTTTACTAATAATTATTTCTATACACATAGGACCCTCAGAGTATATTTCTCTTAGTTTGTTGTTAAGCAATTTTCTTTCTGTAGCATATGCTGCACACTGAAATATAACATGATTTAGGTCTTGGATTCCGTCATTGCATTTTGGACATTTTGAATCGTTTACATAACCTGATCTAGCCAGTGAAGCGCGTAAATTGTAATGGTTTGCACGACATCTATTAATTGTAACAATGTTACGTCGGTTGAAATTAGTTTTTTGGAACCAAGGATATTTGTTGGTGTTATGATATTTTTCGAAAAATATTTTTCCTTTTTTTGTCGATTCTCTAGTTAAAAACAGTAGAGTATCTTCTCTCGCGTCTTTTTTGAGTCGATGATAGTAGTCAGTGTAAGGGAGCTTTATGTTTTTATGTGAGTTTTTAAAGGTTGCTTGTTTAGCTAGTTTGTCTGCCATTTCATTTCCCTCAATACCAAAATGTGAAGGAATCCATATAAATTTTATGTGATAATTCGAATTTTTTTTCATAAATTTATTATATTTTTTTTTAATTTCCAGTATGCAGGGATTTATGTTGGCTGTTACATATATGGATTTGAGACTTAGAAGTACACTTAGAGAATCAGAACATATAATAAAGTTATTTTCTGGCGTTTTTAGGCAGATGTCTAGCGCATTGTTTATCGCAGTACACTCTGCCGTATATATAGATGCGGTGGGGCTAATGGTTGTTGTTTTTTTGGTTTTTAATTCTATGCTAATACAGGCTGTGCCTACATGTGGGGAATTTTTCATTTTACTACCATCTGTATATATTGCGAGAGCGTTTTGAGTTCTTAAGAAATTGTTAAACAATTCTATAGGTTCGTTGGAGATTCTTATATTTTGTCCTATTGACGTTTCTATGGGAATACTTGTACGTATAACCTCGTATTCATAGGAGTAAATATTGTAGGCATTTTGTTTCACCTGTATGTTTTCGAGTATTTTTGTGATACACTGATCCATTAGAGTTAATTTTTTCATTTTGCATTTTTTTTTCGTAAGTATAGGTAAATATCTATGTATATTTTGGTTTGTTAAGCAATTTGTTTTACAAAGTATTTTAACAAGAAATTTTTCACATAAAAGTTTGGTTCGAATTTCAATAGTAGAAAGCTTTGTTTCTGCCAGTATAACGTTTGTTGGTGTGCTGTTTCGATAACCGAAAGCTATTCTCATGGCTGAATACTGCAGTTTTTCTAATTTTAGGCCGTAAAATTTTTGGTTAGGGAAATAAACAAAGCTTCCGTAATCGATTGTTGCGCGCAAGTAGCTTTTGTAAAGAGTGAGTAGAGTTTTCGGATCAGAACCCCACCACGTTCCACATAAATACTTGAATAAGTTTATAATCTTAAGGCATTTTTTTTCTACATAATTTACATGGGGTATAGATGACATTTTGTAGTCAAAGATTATACCCAAGAATCGCACACTTTCGCTGGCTGTTATTCGATGGTTATCAATATTAATTTCAACCTGCTCTGGTTTGATTCCTTTATTATTAAAATTGATAAGCTTAGTTTTTTGTGGGGCAAGTTCTAATCCAAGCTCTTCAAGATTTTTGTTTAGAATCTTTATAGATTTTTCTATAATGCTTATGCTTTTCCGGAAAGGGGAGTACATTGAGTATATCGCTATGTCGTCCGCAAACTGAGATATTGCAACGCTTTTAGGTAGATTCTCTGCTATGTTTCTAGTATATATTATATAAAGAAGTGGGCTTAGTACACCCCCTTGAGGTACACCTTTACAAACGACGCGAAACGATCTGTTTTCAGTACTTGTAAATATAAGTCTCTCGTAGGTAAGAAATTTGACAAATTTAATTACATTTAGGCTGCAGCCGATGTCGGCCAATTTTTTTAATAGTGTTTCCGAATTGACATTGTCAAAAGCGCTGCATACATCGAGGAAGGCCGTCAACAGTGGCTTTCGGAGAAGGAATGCTTCATCTATACGTAGTTTCAAGTTAACAATATTATTTAAGCATGATCTACCGACTCTAAAACCAGGATTGATTTTCCGGAAGAATTTTTCGATGTTCGCACCACCATTGTAGTTTATATTTTAAAAGAGATTCGAAAAGTTTACATAAACATGATGTTAGCATTATAGGTCGCATATTGTTGCTATCGGGCTTTTCTATGAAATGAGTGAAAGATTCTTTCCAACTGTGTGGATAAAAGTTTGTTTTATACATTTCATTATAGATATCTAAAAGTATCAAATGATATTTTGTTGGTAGTCTTTTAATCATTTCATAGTTTATGCCATCCATTCCCGGCGATGATGTATTCTTTTTAGTATTTAAAACATTATTGAATTCTACAATTGTAAACGGTTCGTCAAAAAAGCTATTTTCTGAGCATTCAGGTATGGTATTGGGATTAGTATTGACCCAAGGGGGGCTGATTTTATTTAGAGCATTGTTAATTTTTTCTTTAGTCTGTAAATTTTCTGTTGTGCTTGTAGAATTTGTTTTTACGAATTTATTTTTAAGGATTTTACATTTATTCCAAACGTATTTCAGATCGTATTTAAAGTTAAGAGTTTCAGTGAATGCCTTGAAATGAGCTTTTTTGTGTTTTTTAAACGTTTTTATCGCCATCGCGACTGTTTTTTTATATGCGATTAAATCTTCTAAATTATTGCTAAACTCCCATTTCTTGTATGCTGCTGTTCTCTGTCTTTTGACTTTTGAGCACTCCGGGCTCCACCATGCGACAGGATTCTTTAGCTTAAAATTTTTTCCATGTTTTTTTGTAGGTGTACTGCAACAAATACTCTCTTTAATAATATTTACAAATTTATCGTATTTTTCGTTAGCAAGGAGGTCGTCATATTCGTGTGTATGAAATTCGGGATAACGTTGATTTAGCTCTCCCAAGAACTGTGGCCAGTCTGTTTTACCTGTTTGTAGCTTGAACGATTTTTTACTGTAACTGTGGTTTTCTGCTTGCATCGAGAAATATACCGGATAATGATCAGAGCCAAAAGTCTCTTTCATCACTTGAACTTGAATTTTGTCCACGATTTTATTTGTTGAGATAATTAAATCTAGGTTCGATTTTTTTCCAGTACGAAAGTCGATATGAGTGTGTGTATCTGTATTATGTACAATGAGATTATTTGCATCGATACTGTTTAAAAACTTATCTCCATTACTGTCTGTTTTGCGACTATTCCATAGAAGGTTATGCGCGTTGAAGTCCCCTATTAAGATACTATGAGAGCTAGTAATCACGTTTTGTACTATTTGGTCCCACTGGCTCTGTGTTAGTGAGAAGCCGGGAGGTCTGTAGCATGCGAAGATAAATAACGGTTCCTTCAGACTGGTAATTTGTATTCCACTCATTTCAATTGGACATTCTGGTATATTTAAGTTGTTTATTGCTCTAAATGCTATATTTTTATGAATGAATATAATTATTCCTCCACCTCTGCCTTGATGTCTGTCCTTACGATAGCTTAAGAATCCTGGTAGTGTGATTTGTTGATCTGTTAAAGGTGAAAGCCAAGTTTCAACACAAATTATAATATCGAGATCGATGCTAAAACTTTGCAATTCAGTTAGTCGGTTTTTAATGCCTCTGATATTCCAAAAGCAAAGTCTCATTTTATTTAAATGTTTGTATATACTATTGAGTAGTTGAGTTTTTAAGATCGAGATATTCTTCATCCACAGAGCTCGTTTCATCACTCGCTATTTCGTTATTTTCTAATCGTCTTATAATTCTATAAATGCGACTTTTTAAATTAGCTGCAGTTATACCTTTACGAATATCGGAGAGCATTTGAATTAACTTTGTTGAGTTATTTGTAAATTCCATGGCTGTGCTTGGTATGTCGTTATTATTATAGGTTTTCTGCAAAAATTCTGTTAGTGTAGCCATGTCTAGAGGGTAGTTTTTTCCGGTATTAATAATGATTTCTTTTACAGGCTCTAATTGAGCACTGATTTCGTTTATAGTCGGTACCAATTTTTTACTAGTTTTTGTTTTTTTGGTTTCGATGATTTTTTTCTTTATTATAGGCTTTATGTCGTCTGAAATTATGCTTTTGCTTGAAGTGGATGCACTTGGGGAAGGTAGATGCCTTTTCGTTCCTTGTGTGAATATTTCTTTTGTCGGTGATTCGTTTTGGGATTCTAAAGTTGCTTGTATTTCACCTGTGTTTATGTTTTGGCTTAGCTCTTGTGTATATAGCTTGACTGATTTGTTGTTGTTTATAAGTGGAGATTCTTCGCTAATTTGTATTGGAATTGGCTCTGTATTTTCCTTACAGAATTTAGATATATGTCCTTCTTCCTTGCAATTAAAACAGATCAATTTATCTGTTGATAAATAAATCCACCATATTGTACCATCGTAGTTAACTTGAATTGCGGGGGGGATCATATAAATGTCATCTGGATTAATATATATCTGTCTCCGGAAACTAAGTATGTGAGAATATCCCGGCTCATTTCGTCCTGCTCGAATGTATGTCATTTGGGACGTAAGTCGGACATTCAATTTACTTAATTCATCTATTAGAATTTGATGTGGAATAATCGGATTGGCATTTGATAATATGATGCGTTTTGATTTTGTCAATAGGGGACGAATATCTAAGGTATGTGTTCCAATACGTATTTGTTTACCGGTGATGCTGTTTGCTGTTTCATTGCTGTTCATGTAGAAACATATGCGACTATGTGATATTCTTGATGCGAATCGTATATTAGTTGGATCGGTAATTCCGGCTACAGCTGTAATATAATCATGTACAGAGATTCCTTCAATGGCATCTATTATTATACCTTGTTCTCGTGTTGGGCACTGCACTTGTTGTGTAGCATGCGCGTATGATTTTTTACTGGTCTCATTACAGTGGGTGGTTTGAACGGGCGGTGACATGTCGTTTTTTTTCTTTTTTTTTTTTTTAACAAGTATCCCTGCGAACAGAAATACTTGCCTCTTATAGGCTTTTTATATTAACTATAAGTATAGATTTTTAAATGTTTTAATTTATAATCCCCCGAGTATGGTGAATTACTACATTGTAACCTAAATTCTGTATAGCACTTTCACAATTTATTCAATTTGTAAACACACGCGAGCACTAGTTTGTAAACACGTCTTACCTCGACGGTGGTACAATCGAAACTCAAGTATTTCTTTTATATTAATGCCGAAAAAAAGGTTTTGGTTAATATTTATTGTTACTCGATATTGAACCTATCATGGAACATTGCTGTTCGAAAATAAGTTTTTAATGATTTTAATAAGGAAAATCATATTTATGTCATAAATTATGAATTTGGAACGGCGACCAAGGGTGGATTCCAAGGAGAGAGGTCATTGGAGCCATAACCCCTCCTCCCTCAGCGTCCGCGGATGAATATGCATGCAATGGAATGCATGGAACGAAGTGGCGACCTGACAACAAAGACACTTTTTAATACATTGCCGCATACTTATTAAATAACTAAGATTCACTGATTTATGTATTGATTCATGTTTCTTCTGAATTTTTAATAATCCAACAGGTTGTTTGGGTTTGAATCAATGCGAATGAATCTTTTCAAATTCACCCGTTTGATCTCTTCTGAAGACTGGTTAATTGCAATTCGGAAAAAGATCGAGATAATTAAATAAAATAGCGTTTGGTTCAAACCAAAATTAGAAACATGTTTATTAGGCTCAGTCAAGGATAAGCCAAGTTAGACGACAAAACTACACCGATAATATTTCGGTTGATCGCGCCCAGATCACACCGTAGTATCATATGGCGGCTGGATCATTTTACCAGACTTTCGCGTACTTATTGTTTTCTAGTTCTGCTCCTCGCCGCTACTAGAGCGTCTTATTTTGAAATTTCCAATAGCTTCCGAAGGAACATTGGTTACAAAGGCGGATTGATTTGGCATTGTTGCACACATGCATAAAGATGAAATATTGATTGATCGAAAATTATTGATAGATATACCGAAAGTCAAAGCGCCGCTGCAATGTCAAATTTTAATTTTTGCAGGTAGAATTGTGAAACTTTGAATTTTTATTGTGAATCGTCACTTCGAAGATACGAAATTCCAAATCGTGCATGAAATTGCGGTTACGAGGCTTTCTACACCATCTCACAATGAAAACGACGTCTCCGCTTTTATCCCCCCCCCTCTCTCGATCACGCTTCATAGACTGCAAACCGATAGATTTTACGTATATTTTAGCAAAAGTGAGCGAGCGGATGAGGAAGATAAAGTGCCATATTCGTGAGCGCATGGTATATACGATGTTTCTGCAAGTTCGAGTAAGTTGGAGGAATACGAAACCAAGCAAATGTTTGTACGCTAAAAGGGAATCGGAGAAGATAACTACTGATTCTAATCACACATATTGACAGATTTAAGTAATCAAAGTTGAGTCTTGCGAAGTAGCGAATAAATATATTGATTACTATCAAAAGAAAGGCTCTCTTCGTTACCAGTAAAAATTACTAGACTTTTACTTGGTTCAATAGGTTACTTGTCTACTTTCACAAAGAGAATCTCACTATATACGTAATAATATAAATGGGTATCACTGAGCTAGCTTTCCGCCAATGAAAAATCTTTGATTCTATTAAGCTATAAGCTTCGTCTCCTTTATGTCAATAGAACAGGGAATTTCTAACGATTGTATCTATATTTATATTTCAGAATGTAAGAAAAGAAATTTCTCTTATCATTTTAGATATATAAATAATGATGCAAATCTCATTATAACGCTCGGTTTCGCCTCCAGCCCTAAACCACTCGTTTTGTAAGTAAAGCCTTTTCGTACCCGGTAAGAAATGCATTGTTTTCATCCATTTTGGACAAAGTTACAGCATTGCCAAAAATGCCCAAATTTAATATTAACCTAACGATTCCATATTTTTTCGAGTATAGTGTATTCTGAGTATAGTGTATAAATATTATTGGACTTTTCATTTTTATGCATAATTTTTTGATAACTCCTTGTTGTTCATAATTTTTGTATTTCATTTTAATGACATTTAAAACTGGGATTATTAATTCAATGTACCGAATAATTTGCTTTCGTTCATCGAATAACTTTGAATGCTGCATCGAACTGAATACGCGAAATAAAGAATCAAATTATGATATTTCTAGTACGGAATGCTTTAAAACGGATCGTTATCGCTCGAGCAACCGTATAAGCTTTGAATTTTTATATGCAACGCGATAAAGTATGCAAAAAGTATTAAAAAATAGAGAAAAGAAAGGAATTAATACGGGCATCCGTGCACGCCCGACTTGGAACTGCCGTGTTTCTATATAGGTATCTAAAATACAGTAGCCATCCATCGCTTTCGACTTTGATACATCGCGCATTACGTTCTCCCGGCATCATTTAACTATAATACGAAACGTGTCTTTCATCGGGAAGACCGATAACGGGCTATTCCTCGTTCATATGCTATAATTCCTAGTCGGCATTTCGAGCTTATTTATGTGCGCGGGTGCGCGCGCGCGCGCAGAAAAGATTGATCGAAAAATATTCGCTTTCTTTCCTACTGTGCCGCGTATAGAATTGCTATACGCGCACGCCTCGTTATTATGTATCGCCGCCTTTATTAATACATTGCCGCGCGCCGGCGCGAGTGAGCGTTCTAGAAGTCGTGGCCGTTGCAGGTGGGTTGAAAAATTAAAAAAAAAGACAATATTGCTACTTCATAGGAATTCGTATTCAAAATTAATATTCGTTTCAAATTAAAGCTCTGGATCTATTGCTTCTAAAAAATTTTTTACCTACGCACATTAAATTAGGTTTTTATGAAACGAAAAATATAGTCAAACTATCGGTCACTACTATATAACACTACATAATTAACGTAATTATAAGTCTATATCACTCGTTAATTTTTAATATTGTATATGAATATATTTTCATCGTTGAATGCTGATACGATAGTCGAAAAAGAGACTCAAGAACTTTATTATGAAGGAAAACTCATGAAAAAGTCAGTAACAACATATCATTTTTACTTTTTATCGATAGAGTGAAAATAACAATTTAAACAATAATATTCCAAAGAATAATTCTAGAATGCATTAAAATACGTTTTTCTTTTACGTTTTATTCTAAAAGTAATATTTTTCAAGAAAAAGCGATGTAAACGAATTATTCATAGGATAATATTTACAAAATGAAATTTTTTTGTTATATACAATGTTCTTGGAACTATTATTTCCTGAATATATAACAAAAATTAATCCTATCGTAAATTTCTCTTATTATTTTTTTAATATATAATTAAAAATACGTTAGAATTTCTTTTTTTTTTTAATTTCCATTTGTAGCTTACGTAAGTTCGCCCTTTTAGGCACTATTTTTGCTATTTTCTATTTTTGAACATAAAATGTTATTTGGGAAATTTTTGTTTTTACTGAATACAAATATATAACTAAAATGTTGATTTTTCAAAATACAAGATATCGGAGAAAAAAATGATAAACTTTTCTCTGAAAATTATCATACAAGGTTTTTCAGGATGACTGAATACAAATAAATACAACATTGCATGTATAATATAATTTCAATTTTTTAGAGGCTTTCGATGGCTCGATTGTTGGAGCGAAGAACTAGTAGTTTCGTGATCCGAGCTCAAATCCCGATTGACACAAGCGCCGCTATATTTTACATGTTGTTTACAAACACATCGCAGACCTCCGTTGCTGATTAGCACCGGTATTTGAAAGCATAAATAGAGCGACGTTAAATAATGTAGAAAAAAATTTCAACTTCATTCAAAATGTAGATTGGAAAAATTGTATGAATTATATTTTATTACATTTTATTAGATCAATAATAAAAAAATCGGTCACATTGCGTTTGAAGAGAATTAAAATTTTAGTTGCTCTTTCGTATGTACGACTTCGAAAACTACAAGATTAATATTTTTAGTAAGACATATCATTGAGAAACTTGTTTTCTCCGTCATTTTTGATTCACCAGATTGGATTGTTAAAAAAATGAAAAAATTAGTATTTTACGATTTGCATTCTTACAATATATAATATATAAAATTTTATGATCTAAACATGAGAAGGCTTTACAAGTCATTAACAAAAATATTTTCTAGTTTTGTAACTCAATATCTCACCTGTAAAGCGACTAAGATATTTGATATCTGTCGATTCACTACCAGAAGGCTATAGCGACTAAGATTGACGCAATCTTGTAATAATCGTATCAGAAATTTCTATGAATCTCAAAGAAGAGTATGTCAAAATTTTAGATTTTTAAGGATCCGAGATTTAGGCATAATTAAGTATGCAACGTTAAAGGAGAAATTGGAGTAATAAATTGAGATCAATATAAGAGCAACAATTTCTAATTGACGATTCAAGTGCTTATCAATGTTCATACTTCAGCCTGCAAGATGATAAGTCCAACCACGAGAGCTTCAAAAAATGTATCGTGACCTATCGATTCATGATGGTATTGGGTTATATAGTATTGTCGATGAATATTTACTCCAAAATCTACGATTAATTTATATATTATATACTTATATATTAAATACTTATTATTTATATGTCTGAAATATTGTAGTCTAAAAGTGCTTTGATTTTTTTTATAAATTTTGATAAAATCTATAAAAAAATTAATATATACAAATTAAAAACCTTATTAATTTACCTTTTATAACTTGAAAGATAGACATAATTGGCCCTTTAATGCACTTGGTTTATAATAATCATCAACTACATTTAAAGGAATTAGAATCATAATATTCGCTCTTTGAATATCGAAACTCTTTAAAACCTAATATGTCCATGCGATCTTCATAGATAGTTATTTATTTGTAAATTTACCTTAATTTCAATAATTACCTTGATAAAAATCTGAAAAACTTTAATTTATGGAGAGTTCTCAAACTGTACCATATGGTCAAAATTGACCCGGACTGGTGCATTTAAACTCCGTGCATAAACTGAATCGGTAACTTTTTTTTTCTATATTGGTACAACCTTTCTTGATGTCCGTGTAAAATTTGAATGCCATATCTCCATTGGTGTGTGTTTGTCAGCTGTTTGTTTACGACTTAATAAGTTTGTCTGGCGATATTGACTATGGAAAAAAAAGTTTATCAACCAGTTTGCTTGAAATTTTGTGTTTCCAACGGAATTACGGCCACGGAATCGTTGAAAATGTTGCAGATATGTTTTGAGGAGTCTACTGTATTATGAACGCAAGTATTTGAGTGGCACAAAAATCAAGGTGATGCTCATCGGTTTTTTCGATTATCATGGAGTAGTTCGCCATGAATTCGTTCCAGGAAGTCAAACGGTCAATAAGGAATACTACTTGGCCGTTTTGACGCGTCTACGTGAAGCAATTCGTCGTAAACTACCGGATTTGTGGCCAGACAATTCATGGTTTTTTCACCACGATAATGCCACCACGAATCTGCCGCGACATTCCAAATCTGCCGCCAAATGAAAGTCATCACTCAGCCACCGTTTTCGCCAGATTTGATTCCCTGTGACTTTTTTCTCTTTCCGAAACTCAAAAAAATTCGCTTCGGGGAACGCACCATGAGTCCATTGAACCCATAAAAAGTAATTCACTAAAGGAACTGAAAGCAATCCCAGGTGAGGCTTATAACAGGTGTATGGAAAATTGGATTAAGCGTTGGCATGCTTGTATTGGCTCGAAAGGAGCCTATTTTGGGGCCGATAATAAAGATTTGTATTAAATACGTAAAAAACATACGTAAATGTTTTTTGGTCAGTCCGGGTCATCATTTGATCACATGGTATGTCTACTGGCAGGTCACATTCGCAAGTGGCAAAAAATGACTTCAGTTGGTATATAAGCCAAATTAAGACTTCATAAGTATAATATTCTATGCAAATGTGTAAACTATTTTTGAAGTATATTATTGAAATATATTTGTTCAAAAATAGTCTCAAAAAGGTAAGCATTAAATGATCGTAAAAATCGTCCCATCTTTTCCTACTTACTGTCGAAGATTGATGACTTATTTATAGAAATATTTATATATTTATATATGATACATCATGTTTATAGCTTAAAAATAGAATGGGCTTCTGTTTTTTTTTGTTTTATTTTCTGACGTTTCCGACGCCTGCACGATTTAAGCGTCCGTTAATGCAAATGCACATACGTTTCTGTAATACGTGTCGTATTGCTCCCGGCGCAGCGCGTCCGCCCCGTTCGTGCGGCATATCATCATACGCGTAATTTATTGACTGACGACGGTCTACCCATATTAGAGTCTACAGAGCTCCCGGGTGCGTAGCTCGCAGTGCATTATTCCCCCGAGCGCGTTCGTTTAAGTACCCGCGATAGGTGGGAAATTAGCCGGGGCCGGGGCGGCTCATAATGCTACAGCGGGCGATAAGCGCGGCGGCAGGAGTTTGGGGGGGGGGGCAATAAAAAGCTCCGGGAAAAGACGCGACGATCGATCCCAAGCGTGTCTCCGGGCGGCGATCAAATCAAGAAAAATCGGCGAGTAAAAATGATTTTCGATTTTTTTTTATTTCCGCACGCGAGAGGCGCACTCTCAACTACGCTTTTCCAATAGCATTCTCGTCCATGGTCCTTCCTTCTTCCATAAAGTGCCTTTTGTCAAAGGCATAAATAAATACATACACACATATATATATATATATATATATAGATATAGATATATATATATATATATATATATATATGCGTGCCGTGCGTGTGTGCGCGCGCGCACTGTTCGCCGCGGCCATGTCACGACCTGGTCTCTCAACCCAGATGATTTCATTCGTTGCGATTATAATTCGAATTTTCCCGTCGAGCGCTCCTCACAGACGATTCTCGCTGTATGGTGAGAGAGAGAGAGAGAGAGAGAGAGAGAGAGAGAGAGAGAGAGAGAGAGAGAGAGAGAGCGTGTAAAAACCCGCGTGCATTTTACACGGGTCGACGACGGCGCTTCGTTCCACCGATGCGTTTGCCCGACGTTCGTTTGCGGTCTCCGACGATTCCGGTGGCATAAGAGCTTTTGCGGGGACGCGCTTATATGTAGGCAGTCGGTTTCCTGCCGCTCTAACCATCAGGATGCGAATAAGGCTTTTGTTGCTCGAGCGCCCTTGCTTTGACGGTTAAAGCGAGCCGCGTATATACCGGGAATACTTTGACTGGCGCTTCTACTATACTGTATTATGTTGAGCTATGCGGAGAGAGAAGTAGCGACAAGTTGAGCATCGCGTCCCTGCCTATTTTTTCTATACAAACGTATAAAGACTCCTTCGCTGGCTCATACGGACGTTATGTACTTTTTTGATGTAAAAAGTAGTTTCCAAGCAATTCTTTGAAATTTATTGAGGTCTTATCTATCTTTGAAAATGATTCGCTTTTGACGAGCTGATTAAATTTTAATGTATACAGATATTTTTTAAAAATAGATAAAACTTACTTGCAAATTGATATAAAAAAGTTATGAACACTTTGTGCAGAAGAAATAGATAGACACTGCTCAATTTGTCGCTACTACTCTATCCGTATCGTTCCACATAATACAATGCATAATATAGATACAAAGATTTATTGAAAGAAAGCAAAAAAATGGACGTTTGCCATAGATTTACCTCCTTGCGAGGGCAGAATATAACTTATTCCTAGATGTACGAAGAATATTTAAAAATTAACTAGTACATATATTGTACGTGTGATTATTTTATTTACCAGCAAGAACAAAATTAATCCTTATATGGATTATCGAACAGTCTGTCTGCAGTGTATACAATATGAAATTTAACGTTAAATTCTTTCTGTAAATTTATGTTTTTTCTTTATATACCTCAAAATTAGGTTCCCTGCCTCTTTTCAAATGGGTAGTCATTTACTTAAGGTGTAAGTAGAACCAACGTCATATACTATACCGAAGCCTTGAAATTTCAACTTGAAACATAATTCATACTGTCATACTCGTTCAAGACGGAAGCTATAATCCCCGTCTAATATGGACGAATTTTACTGAAAAATCATGAATAAGTTAATTCACTAGAAAAGGCAACTACTACATAGGAGGGGGGAGGGCTATGGTCTTATCTAAATTAAAATGTTTTAATTTAAAATGAATGAAAGAGTTATTATAGGGAAACGAACTTTAGAAAATAAATAAATATTTAAAAAATTGTTACTAAACGATGATCGGCCCGACTTATTTGGATGTTGAACAAGAAGAAGAGATAATCCAGAATATAAATATTACTACTGAAAAAATGAAATGCTAGTTGAATTGCTAAAATTAAGGAAAAAGAAAAATTCATCTTTCAGAATCTCAAAATAAAAACACGTCAGATTAGTAAATTGAGTGTTGGCTATTAAATATAAATAATATAAATCTAACGATGAACATAGCTGGAGAAAGGGAATACTTGTATATATAACCTTTTTTGTATAGGATTTTTATAATTTAAGAAAGCATTCGGGTAGGCAGTCTTATACTGCAAAGATACAATTTCGATTCTATACAGCTTCTATGTAGTAGAAAAGTTACATTCGTACGTTTATATTTGAAATCCAGCCTGCATTAGAATATTATACAAATAGAACGTGTCTCTCATGAAATTGTATCATCAGATACTACAGTATGATACTACATTATTCTGCTATGCAGAATAAATGTCTAACGCAAATTTATGAACGGGGTATAGATAAACTTTAATCGACACTTTTCATAATCCAATAATATGTTTTTTAATTAAAACGGATATCTTGGAGCTAACAAATATAGTTGGCTTAATATTAATACATGAAAAACGATAGTTTTAAAATTGTTGATATCGTTCATAGATTGCGCGATTCTCACCTAAAAGCAAACTTCCGGACTAATAAAAGCGTTTACTGATCTTCTTTAATTTAATTTATAGTATTTAACGCTCCGATTACCATTTTGATTTTCTCTACATTGAAATATATCATTTAAGATTGTAAAAAAGTTTTTGTAAAATCAATATTATTGGTTAAAATTAATTTAAAAAATCACGCGGAATAATATATTCTGCAGCTTCTCAATATTAATAAGTATATAAGTTTTGTCGGTAAATTGAAGCTTATAAACTAAATATATATCGAATATAGTAGGAAGACGTAAATACGATAACATACATATATTTTTTAATCCTCGCATTACAGATAAGAAATAAATTAATGAATCTATACATTTTAATAGCGTTGAATTTCACTACTGTATTTCATATTTACGTATATAAAACTTAAACCGTTAGCTTACGGCGCCAAGCATTAAATAAAAAATACTTATGAGATTTTTTTTTAAATATTTAACACCTCTTACGCACGTTTTAATGCATCCAGTATTCTTTTTACCTTCATTAAATTTTATGTTCGAATCCAAAAAGCATTCAAGATTTACGAGGTCCCGTTAAAAAGAAAAAACTTCGCACCTTATCAAAATTCAGTTCCAGCTTAACAAAAATCTTACTTGAGAATAAAGCGCCATGCGCAATTGTTTAGTTAATTCAGATAAACCCCTATCGCCGACCTTCCATTACCATCCATTTAATTAGCGCGGGTCTCGTTTTATCTACGAAAACGTGCGTCATCTATCTTTGCATTAATCTTTCTTCTTTGAAATAATGGCAGATGCGAACCGAATTTTGAACAGCTAATTCGTAACTTTTATTCCAGAATGAAAAAACATAAATTATTAGAATTATTAACGCGGAGTACTGCGATAAATTTCGTTAGTTTGCATTGATATTTTCCACTCGATGATACTTGAATTGGAAACTCAATTTGATCCAGCTTTCGAAAGAGCTATAATAACGAGAATATTGATCGCAAAATTTAAATGACCGCATCAATCATGTAATATATTCTTTCCAGAGATAGATCACTATTGATAAGTTACGTTGAGACATGATTTCGAACAAACGTTAAAAAAGTTAAGCACACCGAGCCGCTATGATTTATACAGCCATCGCTCGTGTATAATCGCGAAAACTCTTTTATTTATGAAATCATTTTTCATCCCCTTTTATAGGCATATTGATTCAGGCTTTTACAATTTTTCTTCGAAATTTATGGTACCTCCGCTATTCGAATTAAGTAAAATATTTTTATAACGTACAGAATATTCTCCGAATTAAAATATAAAGGAATGAAAAACAAGATGTACTTACTTTGTTCTTTCCCTTACAACTGTGTTTTATACACTTTCGCCTGTTAACTTATTCATAATATACTAAAACAGTCGTAAAATCTTAATGCCAAGAGAGTACGATGATTAATGCGCATTTCAAATGCCAATGACTGTTATTTCACGGATTATCTCAAATGTTTAATAAATAAAATTTTATATGCAGTTCCTTTTCCCTCTCGTTTATAATCTTTCAGCGCCACATCGTAATATTTAATACGCGACAGAGGATTTTAATAGCAACGAAAGAGATTACGGCAAACGGGAACGAGCGATTTGTGTCTTTCTTAATTGCTCTAGTAACTTCGCGCCGGGAGCTATATTTATCAAAAAATAAATAAATAAAAGAAAATAAAAAAGGCGCAAACTGAACAAACTCACAAAGTAGCCGTAGGGGAGGCAGAGACAGGACAGTTAGCAAGTATAGAGACAAGGTGCATCGCATTCGTGCGCGAGAGCAGAGAAATTGAATTACGTGTATTATAAAACGAGTCGGGACATCAAAACTCTTCCCCTTCTTCTTCTCGGTCGCTATCCCCCTTATTGCACGCACCTATCTTTCTCTATCGTATCACCAAGCAAGCTCATTCCTCTGCCTTTTATTGCGACAGTCCTGTTAGAGATAATACATATATACATGTTTTTCGTATCGTGTATGCTTTTCTCAATAAAATCGCATAATATCTCATAAATTTCAAAGAAGCTGCAACTCCGCGTTTTTATATCCCCCTTATTTATTAAATATCTAACTGTTAGTTATCTACATAATTACTTTAATCAAGCTTTAGCGCTAGTCTAAATAATAATTATATAAATTGCTATATAGTTAGGGAGCGCTATGATACAAAAAAGGTTATAGCGAAAACTTTATAATTTATAGAAGCTTCTACATAACGAGAGTTAAGGTTTTTTTGGTGTAAATAACGATGTCTTTTAAAAAAATTTTCGAAAATCACGATTGAAATAATTATTGTAACAACTTACAAAGGCATTGTATTAACAGTTCATGGATTTTAATGAACTTTACCTGCATTACAGATAAATCAATAAAAGATTTCTAAAGTAGCATAATCCTGAAACGCAAGTTTTATTGATTATTAATTATATGTTGTAATATGTACGTACGTATCTTCGTAATCATTCGTAACTATGCATTAATACATTCTTAACTATTTTCAAAAGATTTCTGCGTATCTTACACTAATGTCAATGCATTGTATAAATGAAAAACCTAGTATATATCATGAATATTAAATATAAATATAATTTAAAAGTTGTTTAATGATTCCATGCATATATTTATGTAAATATTTTTATTTTTTTTGTGTAGTTTTTTCCGAGTCCGCTTTCAAAGTCGAACCTATACGGTTAAAATCTTTGTTAAGTACAGCCCTGCATATCATTTTAGATACTAGCACCAATAGAAAAAGTGGACAGGATTTTTTATGTTTTTACAATGAAGACAATCCTCAAAGCTGATATTACTCAAGTAATACTGCAGAGCAAAGAGGTTTAGCAATATCCATAAAAATAACCTGAGTATTTGAGTAGATATTACTATCTGTTCTTCGCACTTCGGCTGCCTGAGCAGTCAAATTTACAACCACTTCGTTCTATCTGTAGACATTAGCACCTCACCTGGATCATAGCGCCGTCAGTAAATGCACTTATAATACAAGGCTTAGTTGAGGTATGTGACTGTATTGGTAATTATTAATTCTTGTCCCAAAGAATAAGTTTCTCAGGAGCCTTCCATTTGCGCTTCATTGTGATAATTACTACTTCGGCCTTACCAGAGTTAATTGGGATTCCTATCTCATGACATCAGGTTGAATCCATTTTCAGAACTTCCTGCCTGATTGCTATCAAAGTGTTCAAGAATGTTTCACGCCTTATCATAAAAATATCAACCGCGTAATCTGTAGCTCGATAATTTCTTTAGTTGAGATAATCTAACGACCACGACTAAACTAGAAGTAAGGAAAGAAGCCCTCCGGGTAAACAACCAAAATTCATGTTTCCATTTAAGAAGGTCCCTCCTTTTATAATGATTAAATTCCTGTTACTCAGTATATGTCAGAATATGATATTCAGAAATATCAAATTTATTTTATTAAATTATGTGAAGCCCCACGTCTTATAATCGCAGTATTCATAGCTTTAATTAAGCTGTAGTGAATACCTTCTCAATGTTCAAAAAGCTTCTTAAAAGAAATTCTTTCATCTCCAATTGATCTTCAATTTGCGAAATGGCCTTGTAAAGAAGTCTCTCCGTCAAGTGACTAACTCTGTAAGCATGATGTTCTTCATGAAGGGGGCTGTGTTTCAGTGCTTTGTTCTGAATATGTCTATCCGCTAGTCTCTCTAGAATTTTAAGTCAAAACAAAGTAAAACTAATTGAACGAAAATTCTTTTCTTATATCTTTAGTTAATTCTATTCAATCTTATGAGCTTTAGCTATGAACACCATCCTAGTGTTCATTCACTGAGAATATGTATTCAGTACGTAGGTTAGCTCTAAGTAGCTTAATCAAGGGTCTTTTGATGTGCGCCTCAGCTTTTTGTGAAAAAATTGAAACAATTCCATTGAACGACCAGTGTTCAATTAAATTACTCCAAAGAAAAAATGTACATTATTACTTATTTTAGAAGGATAACAAATTAGATAATTTTTAAACTATTTATCGAACACAATTTATTTAATTAAGTTTTTTTTTTATGAAACTTTGCACGCATTTGAATGAAGCACTTTAAGATTTCGTAGGATATACACATAACATATAAAAGTAGGTGGTCATGATTAAACTCTTTCGAGTAAAACAATACGGTTAATATTTTTGAATTATAATATATACCCATAGATTCACACTATTATTAATCATTATTGGGGTAGTTTATTAAACCATTTCCTTGGACGTTGAGGTGTCTTCTTTTTTTACTAACTTATCGGATTAGAAATTCTAATGCAATTACCAAAAGTGCAGGCTGTAGGAGTAGTCGACTGATCGACATGATATACTGCAGTTTAGTCATAAAATAAAAATGTATTTTTCTGCGCGGTTACTTTACTTAACGTATCCAAGATAAAGATTCGGTTTTGTTTTGATCATATATATAGCTAGTTTCATCATTGCATTGATTTTCTTGTCTGTGAGCAACTATTTCGAATATATCTTTTTTTTATTAATTGAATTATTGGTCATTTTATTAATACATTTTGTATACCTGAAAACAAGGTTGAAAATATTGACTAATGCTTTACCACAGCTTAACTTCTATACTCCTAAGCATGTATTGTTATCTTCCAATTAAAATTTCTTACTGTTAGAAAACTTAATCTCATTCGAAATATGTTAATGTGAACAAATTAGCCAAATCAACGGTAATTTACTACAATTTTTATGCCAACTTGTTAACACAGAGTTCTAAATGCAAAGTTGAGGCGCACGATATATGTATTGCTCGAAACGATTGGTACACAAGTCGTCAGGTTCCAGTACTGATTAAGATGCTGAAATAAGGATTTATTATTATTGTACCATGTATAAATTGTTACACCCTCTAAAGCGAAACATGCGTTTACTTTTGATTTATTAACTAACAAAAAATATTTGAGTTCTTCTTTCGCATCGAGCATTTCAGCAGGCTCGGAGGCGCGTATAAATATTTACGCGTGACGGTAAAAGTGCAGTAAAAATCTTCACGTCAGTTTAGACATTGTAGCTTTAGTAGCTATAAATAAAGGCTCTCAGCCGGGCTTTTAATAAAAGAAAAGTATACGCATTAGTAGAGGTTGAAAGCAGCAACAAAACTTTTATCCTCGACGCTAAATTAACTTTTCTTATTTTGCCATAGCATTCTTCTTTTGCCGCGTCTTAATTCGATATAATCGTTATTAAAGCGACAGTTGTTACACACGCGATTCGAAAATCGTACATTTAATTGAAAAAGTACGAGTATATAATACGGTCAGGTTTGTAAGAGTCAGGTTCGATTCGAAACCCGTTCGAGTTGTCGATATAGCGCGCGCGCGCGCGCGCGTGTGTGTGTGTGTGTGTGTGTGTGTGTGTGTGTGTGTGTATTTGTCCGGTACGTGTACCAACATTTCCAATCGAATTCTTAAAATTCTTAACGATGATACACATCCAGTTATGATTCGAGAGTGCGGAAATGCGTGAATTTAACGTAACGCAATAGATACGCACAGCCACATGCGTGCGTTGCCTCCCCCTCTCTCTATCTCTTTCTATCTTATACTCTCTATCTTTCTCTTCCCTGTATTCGTGTCTGTATCTCGTACGCTCCTCATATATAAATCACCATAATGATCGTTTATCCAGGGTACGACGCGAGAAAAACAGAGAAACGAAACAACCCCCCCCCCCACACATATATATATATATATATATATATATATATATATATATATATATAAAGGAGTATAGTTTTGACAGCTATAATGGAAGTCGAAAGTAATTCATTAGTTAATAGAAAAACAACCGTTTGTTCCGTTATGCCAAAATTCAATACATTAGATATATATCCAAGCACTGTTACATGACTATCGTTTATGCGGCTATACGAGTGATATTATATAAGTCATGCGAATCTTCTCACGCAGTAGTAAACTAAGTTATAGTGAGCGCCTAGTTAAATTTAAAGGCGGTAACCTATTCATAAGGTTCCTGCTGTTTAATATGTGAAATGTAGTTCCAATTTCCATAACACGTTTATTTAATTTTCATTTTATTAGTAATTATTTGCCATAAGTATTGCTGAAATAATCCTATGCGATTAATGTTCTATCGTAATACATTATACGTATGTAATTATAAGATTTTTTTAAAAATACAACTCTATTTTATAAAAATACTTGTAATCTACTTTTTATCCATTTCAGCTAGGATCTTCTGCTGGTACAATTTGTCGACAAAACTATTAAATAAATTTTTGGAACTGTGTAAATGCTTGGAAAGATATCCTTCAGTTCGTTATCAGTAGTTCTATAGCTTTCAATTTTCTATTATCAGTAACAAAATCTTATAAATTAAAAATTGTATATATGTCGACTGTTCAGAATGAAATAATATATATTTTTATCGATCTTACAGTCTTTATACTATAATATAATAATCTTTAGATTGTCCTTGCTAACATAGAATATGGTTTATTTTACTCTTTTTATTATCTTTAATTTTGAATCTAATTTAATTTAAATTTTAATAGTAATCTTGTTACGTCGCAGGTCAAGAAACCGGTCGTTTCCTTTACTCTGGCAGGTACTCGGCAAGGGCAGTGTGCATTAGTTCCACCTTTGGAGACGTTGTCTTGATTTCGATCCTCCTCTGGAATCGCGTAGATAGCTGCGAAGCTGTGGAATGGATAGCGGCGTCTAAGTATGGGCAGTGCGTGTATGGCCTATTTTCTATAGCGGCTGAAAGGTGCGTGTGCTGGGCTCGTTTGATCCATTCGTCGCTCCATCCGTAGATTGGCCGGCTACCAAGCGTGTATAAGTAGCTCGTATTTGTCGAAAATTTCCTAATTGTGTTAATCGGGAAAATAAAATATTTAAACGAATTCTAAGAAGTCCTTTTTATCTCTATTCTTTATTGGTCTTGGAGTTTGTCGCATGAGCAAAGGTACAATTCCACCAATAGGCGGTTACGCAATAATAAAATAAAATAAAGTGAAAAATTCTCGCGTCGTATCACAATAGTAAATGGCTACGATTTACGAAAAAAAAAATGATACGTCGTGCGATAATAGCGTCAAACAAATTTTAATGGAAACGTGTACAATCTACCGCGATTAGCTAATGAAGTTATACAATTAAATACTATTAATTAGTTAATTTGGTAGAGTCGACAGGAAAATGAAAAAGGCGGGGAAAAAATAATGTTGTGGATAAGGAATTCGATTTGAAGGAAATATATCGAGAGCGGCAAATGGGAGGTCTGCTCAGGAACGGAGAAAGAAGTCGACTAAAGAAGGTACGCGGAGCTCTCGTGCGAGTAGCTGATTTCTTAAGACGCTCGCTCTGATTGGTCGAGAGTATTCGCCTCACTTACACAGTAGTCAAATAGTTGACGGTCGCTGTGGTGTTCGACATACATTCAAAATATACATTCTTTTATATATTCTTAACGCAACGTATGATATGTTGATCGGAGATCGCAACTGAATTTCTGGTTTTGTTTACTTGTTACCTATTTGTTCTAACGAATAATTTAGCCAATCATTGCGTTCTTCTCAGAAACGCCTCGATAAATATCGTCTAATCGCTCCAATCTACAATATTTACATTTATTTAGCCCAATTCCCATTTCCAATAACATATAAAATTAAAATCTACGCAAATTCACAAATCGCAATATGTCTTTTATTTTGATAAGATTTTGAGAAAAAAAAGTCAGATTTTTTTGGCGCATGATATAACAATCTCTATTTGAGATTCTCTGGGGGCGACTATAAACAAGCACAGTCTGTGACTGTTATTATATTAGTATAATATATAATGGTATAAAGACTGTAAGACCGATAAAAATTAAAATAAAATCGTATTATTATAACACAAATTCGGTTTTCAAATTATCTTTGAGAATTTTGAAACGCACTGATTGTAAAGCCTCTGGTTTCTTACTTATTTTAATATTATCAGGTGGTTTTTATTATTCCAAAAAAATTTTAAAATACTTATTTTAGTTGGTGGGGGCTTATAGGCTATGCTTAATTTGCGTCTTCCTTCATATAGTACTGCTTCCAAATATTATATCTACACCGCCGATAAGGGTGTATGATTTCTTCCCTTATCTTACAACAAAACGAAATCAATGTCTGAGTCGATTTAGCATTCCTGCACACGTTCATACATACGCATGCATACACACCAATTGAAGTTTAATACTTTTTTACCGCATCGGGCTACCTCCCTCCGGCTCAATTAGGAGGGAAACTTTTTCGTGTAAATATACGGGTGGAACGACTTCGGGAGCCCGTAGTCAACGTACTACCGTCCTTATATATATATATATATATATATATATATATATATATATATATATATATATACATTTTTCTCAATCAGGTTAATGAGAGCCCGATTTTTTACAAAGGTGGGATGCGGCGGAAGAGGGACGACGACGACTTAACGAAGAACGGCTCGGCCGCGGGCTGATTGATTGTGTAGTCGCGCGGTGAGCACCGTGCTTTAGCATGAATTGTGTGTATATCTATATATACACACACGCGTGCGTGTCTGCGTGTGCACGCGTGTGTGTATACCGTTGGACCGCTTTTTCCCCCGATGCCTTTTATATATATACATATACATATATATATATATATATATATATATATATATATATATATATATATATGCGCGAATATATGTGCGAATACATTGCTGGAGGCTAGCGGTCCGAATGAGACGTCTGATGGCGAACGGAAGTTGCGGGGGGGGGGGGTTGTCCGGTAGGGGCCTCGGGCAAGCTGTAGCTGGAGGTGAGTCAGCGGGGGGACGAATTGAATAGCCACGGTTGCGATAAAAGAATTTTTTTTAAATTTTCGCTTGTTTTTCGAATATTAGATTTGACTTGGTATATCGGATAGATATCGAAATCAGTTATTTTTACATCGATCAAAATGTTCTTCCATTGTTTATATCGCAATGAAAAGAGTGTGTCAATATGTTAATCTGTAGAAAATTGATCAGAATTTTAATAAAACACTGCAATGAATAAAATTTTGAAGGATAGGTACCTGTATATGAATTAGTTAGTCGATAAAATAATTATACATCTAAATAAACTGTGTCCACTAAATTCGTATTGTTTTTTTTCCTTAACAAAAAACAACTACTTATGGTATTTGAATTTTTGAATTTTGAATTCGTTGTGGAAGTTTGACAACTTTTTAAATATTATGCTTTATTTGTTTCTAACTATAAGCTAAGTGAATTTAATTAATTTTAAAATGAACCAAAATCTATTCTAGTGTATTTGTAGTTTAGGTTACCAATTAAAATAAATGACTTTGCTCGAACAGAATAGCGTATTAAAATAAATTAAATCAGAGAAAAATTATTTATGAACTTATTCGAGATAAAAAATGAATATTTGTAATAGTTTTAACACTTTGCACAATGAGTATATTTTGAGAGATTGACAAGAAATATCAGATACTTAGCATACCGACGACTTATCGTCTCGCGGAACTGGAAATCAGCATTTCTTTATATTTTTATTACACATTTATTTTACGATTTACGATACTTTTACATAAATTGCGATTGAAAGAGTTTTGCCAAAGCGGATGTAATAATTATTATGTTTTTCATTTCGAAGAGGTGCGAACGCATCGCGCCATACTGCGCAATAAACGTACAACCAGAAAATACAGAGGATCAGTATTTAAGGGGAGAGGCTATTTGGAATTCTTACTCCAAACTATATATATACACTCGTATTTACAACTTTTTACCCAGTCGTACCTGTAACTAGTTTAGCGACAGTACGTGCGCGGCCCCGACATTTCCCAAGACGCTAATAACGCTTGGACATTATACACATTGCTGCGGGCGCACCTTTGAGAGCGTTTCAGGAGAAAGAGAAATAGGGAGAGAGAGAGAGAGAGGGAGAGAGAGAGAGATATCCAGGGATAATGTCAAAAGGACAGTCTCGCAGCGTTCGCGCAAAAAGCCAACAGTATTATTTACAGGTGTTTTGAAAAGTGGATCTCCCGCGTGGATACGTGGTGGCGTTCTTTTATTTGTCTCCCCACTTTTCTCACTGAGATAACGAAAAAAAAGGCGAGGACGTGTTAACTTATACTGATTTTTGCGTATACAGCAATTGAGCAAAATTTTTTACAAAATAATCAATAAACGTGCCCGCCCGTTGGAATGTGTTTAACGTACGATGTGGCTCGATAACTGCATCCGATCGTTTTAATAAACTGCACGCGCTTCCCTTGGCCTCATTTGCAATTCTGTTATATATATATATATATATATATATATATATATATATATATATATATATATACGCGCTAGAAACGATAAAGATAAATATATAGAGGTATTTTGAACATTGGAATTAAATACGGCAGCTTTTCCCAAAATATTTATTCCCCTGATATGTCGGCGGAGCACTGGCGCTGAATTTTACCACCATTTTTTTTATTATATAAAAAATTGTTGAAAATTACACGCAAACTGTAGCGAGTTCCGAGTCTATATAATTCAAATGAGGTTCGTTTAAGAAAATCTTTTTCTATTACTTCAAAAAAAAGTATATATATATATATATATATATATATATATATATATATATATATCGTATAAAAAAGAGAAAAAATTAACAAAAAAAATTAATGAGGTTTCGTAATATTTTAACAATTACCTTCATAAAATTTATACCAAAATTTAACTTCTTTTTTATTTAGTTTCGACATATAATTTAAATGAAGTCTTTTCAAATCACTTTCATGGTCTATATCGCTAAAATAGATAAATGGCTATCTAGTATACCTGGCTGATATATATTTTTATTCTTTTCAAAGCGAATTACGACTTGTTGGGTCACAATTTTAATTCGAATCGTTAAAAGTAATCGATAAGTTACACTTTGATCATTGGCTATTTTGTTTCTTTTCATTACAACAATCATTAGAAATTCTCACAGATTATAGCATACTATTTGAATATTGAATAATTGTTCATATTTATCATTCAATTGATATCCAAATCTTCCGAAGTAATATTAATAGGACTTTTATCATAACCCTCTTTCGTTCATCTGCATCGTTTACAGATACAATGATGTATCCCAAATATTCGCATTATCTAGGGGAACAAAAAATCGACAAACATGAATTTTCGTCAAAGTTTAAGGCATGCTCCAATAACACTCTTTTTTTCCCGAAGTCGAGGCCCAAGTCTATAATTCCTCCTATATCCCATTCCTAAATCCGGGCTTGCGTGGAAGAATTTTCACGTTATTATATAGAAATAAATTATCGACCAGTCGGCTAATGCGTACCGAAATCCTGTTTCGTTCTAACTCTTATTGAGTGCTGACGTGAAAAGAGTACAAGTTTTTCTTGTATGACTGCAACAGTTGCAGTGGAATATCGAAATGGCTCCTTTTGATGGAGTCGATTCCAGCATTAACCGTACACAACAAAGTTTGCATACCTCACAAAGTATTTTTCAACTACGTACACTACAGTTACAGCAAAAAGACCAACAAAAGAAGACGCAATAATTATTGAATTGGAATTCAACGCACACCATCAACTCTGTAATTGCGCTGTAAACGATGCAAATGGTAATCTGATATTAGAAGCTATGGAAAATAAAGATTTATATATACACAATACTTATACATTATCTAGAATTGATTTTTCACGGGGAAATAAATCGAACGTAGACTTAATAATTCCTATTCTTAATCTGATAGATAAGATACGCATATCTGAGTACGACGAAACGTACGGTTCAGACCACTTTCCAATCTTGACAACTATTAATGTATCTAAAAACTTTTATAAAAAAAAATCCTTTCGAATAACAGCCAAGAAAACAAATTGGGATAAAGTTTCTACTACCCATCAAAATAACAGCCATTTATTTTTTGAAAATCAATTCTGTAAAGCTTCTCCGAGCATCAAATACGATTTATTTATGGCTCAAGTCTCGAAGGCCATTTCAAATCATACACGAAAAAATACCTATCAGTAGGACAAATTCAAACATGAAAACCCTGTCGCATGGTCGGACCCAGAATGCGATAGACTGATTCGTCAAAGAAAAGCTGCCTTAAAAAAGCGGGAATATTCTAAAAAGCTCTCTGATTATATAGAATATAAAAAGAAAGTTGTACGTACTAAGAAAACTATTAAAGAAAAGAAATTAATTAGACGCCTGAAAATATTTCAGCCGAACATAATCCGATCTCTAATATTCGATCCACGTCCAATAATTTGTAATAAATGATACAATTTCTTCAAACAATGTAATTTATCTATCTAATATTGTTTCAAAATTATATATCATGTAAATATTCTATGTAGCTAAATAACCTTCACTGGAGGTGAATAAAGCTTAATAAATAAAAAAAAAATGCGTACCGAAAAAAGTGTACGAGTGTATCTTGCGTTAACAACTAATTCGATTACAGAGATATGAACGCATGAATAAATGTATAATTTCGGTGAGGGGCAAAAGTAAGGAGAGAGAGAGAGAGAGAGAAAGAGAGAGAGAGAGAGAGAAAGAGAGGGAGGGAGAGAGAGAGTGAAAGTGAGTGAGAGAAAGAGAGGGGGAGGACTAGAGACAGGGTGGGGGTAATGAATCCCAGCCCACATTTATTTTTCACCTGCACTTAATGTGTGGTTCATTCTGACGTTGCATGTATTGCGTTCTTTGCGTAACGGCATTTTAAAAAGAAAAAAAATAACGAAAAAAATGAAAAAAAGTGTATCATATATATTCTATAGTAAGGGATTTTTCTACCTATGGAGCTCATCGTAGAATTTTAATCCAACTTGCCACACTTCCATTATATAATATACGTGGATTAATGTATAAAAATATTATTTTGAATTATTTAAGCTTTATGAGCATGGAATAAGTTTTAAGAATATAAATTTGTTAGAAATTCACATTGATTAGTCCTGTTGAATAATTTGAATAACTTTTAGTTTACTCGCCGGATAATAACTTTTATTTATCCCGTGAGACAGTTCACGCCTGAGCGAAAAGGAGACAAATCTCATGAGATAATTCATTAATTTACACGCTGTGGTATTGAACGAAATTTTGTGCCAGAAGAGTCGAAAGATTAATTATTTTTTCATGTATATATTTTAACGAAAGGATTTAATTCTTTAGTTTTGGTTTGTGGCTTTCGTCTTCGGAGTATCGCTACGTAGATGATTTTCTCCATATGAGAGTAAATTCTTTAAGTCTACTTTTTCACTAAGTAAGTGGAATCTCGAAATAAATCTCTCATGTTTGAGCCAGCTGTAACTACTACGTGAATCAAACGAGATATGTACATGTAGGACAATTGAAAATAATGATTATTCTTTTCTGTATTCTAATATACTGTCAGGTAAATCCCAAAACTGTAATCAATAATGATAGTTTATTAATATCCTTGTAAAAACTACACTTATTAAGGATTGCAAAGTTATTTATTAACATGAACATTTACGAAATAGTATATCAGCATGCCTCATCATTATAATATAATACTTGAAAATCAAAAATTATCTCTATTAAGGGGTGAGCAATTCTTGATAAGCAAGTATTAGAAAAGAAAGTTCTATTTAAATATTTTTTATTGTAGTTTTAAAAGTCTTGTCGTATAAGGAATTATATTTTTACCCTCCTTCTCGGGAGTTTTCCTCCAAGGAAAACTATCCTTAACCTTAACCGTATGTGAAAATAATTTCATAACCAGTAATTGTAATTTCAAAATAAACTACATATACCTCTAACTGCACAAACTAAAAATCAATATACTCTTAAATATACAAGTTCAGAAAGCCTTAAATCTCTGATCCATTAACTCAGACACTTATTCAAAAGTCGCATCACCTTTTTGTCATATCCCCATTAACTCAGACACTTATTTGAAAGTCACATCTCCAAAATTGCTTATCATTTGTACGGATTAATTGGACGTGAAGGTACAGATAAAACAGGGAAAGGATAGGATAAATCATTTTAAATCGTGTTACGTCTATTTTCAACTTATTTAATTAAGAAACGACGTTGACCTGCTTATGGACGTTATATCGGGCATCTGTTTGAGACGATTGTGCTATGTGCATATAAACTTTCTCCACGTTATTTGAGACTATAACATCGCCAAATGATAAAAGTACAATAGAAGTCAATCAATAAATGTTACTTTTAATCAGGTATAGCTGCAGAAAACTGATGCCCGCACTAATATAAGCTCCAAGTGATATAAAGGAAAAATAGAGAAACTGCAAGTTGCATGGTCGTTTGTTACGCGTGCGTGCACACCAACACTCTCTCTCTCTCTCTCTCTCTCTCTCTCTCTCTCTCTCTCTCTCTCTCTCTCTCTCTCTCTGTGTGTGTGTGTGTGTGTGTGTCATGCGCGGGTCGATTCGTCCTCCGCGACGATTGCTCAGAGATAAAGCGCATAGCCGTATCTATATATTTCTGTGTACGTGTGCGCACACGCGCGCAAACACACCCGCCTCGGGCACTAAAACGGGCCGCGCGTCTTCGTTAAAGTTGGCCGTTAACTCGGAGAAACCCAGGAATAAATGTTTATCATCGAAACGACTCCGCGGGTGGATGCTGCTGATGCCTTCTTCCCCTTTTCCTGCCCACCTCGTCCTCGTCTTCCTGCCTCTCGTGCACAGTCGTCAACAACGCGCTACGTGCGAAGCGCGCGCGCGCGCGAGTAATGAGATATCACGCGAAAGCTATCGGTTATGATCCTTCGCCCGTACACTCCGCTTTCCTTTCTTGTTCTCCTGCGATTTTTTTTCATCCTCTACTTTTGCGAATGTGTATGCCCACTTAATATATATTTATTCGATGGGTCGGTCGGGTGCGCACGCGTAATTTAGCCGCGAGTATCGTCCCGTGACTCCCGTAATGGTTTACCGCGGTATTGATGATATGTACACACACACACACACACACACACACACACACACACACACACACACACACACACACCACACACACACACACACACACACACACACACACACGCACGCACGCACACTAGCGTTGTGGTCATTATGCGGGATTCTGGAATTAGCGCTCAGAGGTTCGAGATACTAGGTATTATAGTCCTTCGTATAAAGAAGTGCCTGCGGCGCGCTTTCGGAAGTTGTGGTGTTACAGCGGCGAGAATTATTATGCAATGTGAACAGTTCTCAAATAATACCATTTTTAACTAGGGTCGATTTTGGATAATTTCCGATATAGATATATATTTTACGGAAATTCTATTGATTTTCTTAATCGAACGAACATATATATATAGTAATATTGGAACCCGAGTAGAAAGATGGCGATTCATTATTACTGCAAATGTATATTGTATTTAATTATTTTAGGCAATGCCTTTTTCGTCTGCTTTTCACAATTCTGCTTTATTGTTACATATTTTTACAAAATTGGTTTCTTTAACGCAATAAGGTGGGTTATAAAACAAAAAGCTTAAGAGCATTGAATAATAAAAGGCGAAGTGGCATTATATATCTTCTGTTTACTCGAACTCTCGTGATAAAATATATAAAGTATGATACATTCTTACGTATTTGCATGACTCCCATAAATAGTGGCAATAATAGATCCAACGGCGCGACATACATACTCTCAATATATATTTCTACATTCTCTTATACCTCCCGTGGGATGGCGGGGGACACTTTAGTTTTATTATTTTATTTTTTCTGTAGATAAAATTGTAATGCGGGCTCTGGAATGGCTCCCACCGACCATACACGCGCGAGCATCGCAAATTTCTCGACGGATCTGCCGCTGTGTATATGGTTTATCTTTTGAAATAAGCGTAAATTTATCGGTAAATTGAAGTGAACGTATATATAAATTATTGTATATATCCAGGAGAGTCGCACAATCGTACAGAGGCGAAACAGCGAAATATGGTATTCGCGCTGAACTTCCGACACTTAACACCTGACGTTCGCCCCGCGAACAAACACATTTTTCTCAATAAATGCCGCACTCCGTGTCAGCCAGTAAGAGATAGAGCGAGAGAGCAAAAGAGAGAAAGAGTTAGAGAGAGAGAGAGAGAGAAGAGAGAAAATAAGATATGAAGAGAGTAGAGAGAGAGAGACAGATTAATAGCTCGCGATCGCTCGCTCCTCTCGAGCTCTTCTCGAGAGACTCTCGCTCTTCTAGATTCGATAGGTTCAAAAAGGAGAGAGAGGTAAATATGTTCAGAGTGCGAAAAATGCGAAAGGGCCAAGACGGAGGAAGGAACCGAAGCCGCGACTCCTTGCTACGCAAACAGGTTGAAGAGAAACGGGTCTAATAAATTTTTGTACCCAGCAACAGGGCTTCCGCCTCGTCTTTTTATTTTTCCTCAAAGTCGAGTCTTACTGAAAGCGTCAGATACTGATAGCGAGGAGTATGCAGAAGAAAGCGGTCGCACAGTCTGGTGATAGAACGAAAATGCGAATATACGTACAGGGATGAGAAGCAAAGGGAATCAGAGAAAGAGGGGTGGAGGAGGTCGCACTTCAGTACTTTAGATAGTTGACTATAGCTCAGATTTTATTTAAACATTCAAGTTATATATATTCGATCACTAACGCCGCTTCTGTGAATACATCCACTGACGCGACGATCAGTCTTTTCCTCCCTTCATCCGTTTGTTCTTCCTTCGAGAATATAATAACAGCACAGCGGCCACATCATACTAATTTATAAAGACAAAGCGTGAATTTGTTTGTAGATATATTCTATATTATCTTTGAAAGGACATATGCTATGTTTTTTATTGAAAATTATTCTACTCTCAGCAGTAAATTAAGTTAACGGTCTTAGCAGCTAGTTTCACGAGCGGTTAGTAGGTGGCGTTTTAAATCACGTCGAAGATCAATTCACAGTAGGCAGCTTAAAGTATTATTACCAGGCCAGATCATTTGAACGATCATATACAATTTTGGGATTAGTATCGTAAAGGTGTGATTTAGACAGTATTATCCTTTTCATTATTCAGGTTAATCCAATAATATTCTTACACCTAATGGATATCTTTTGATTTTTGTACATTTTATTCTTTCTTATGTGGAAATCTCTCCTTCTCTCTCCCCTCTCTCCTTCTTTTCTTATAAATTCGTGACGACAAATTATGTTTTGGTTTTTACACGTTATTATTATCTTCAGAAGTATCCTAGGCTGATTTTTTTTCAGTTTGAGCAAAAGAAATGATGGCAAAATTGAGGTACTTTACCAACAATCCTGAAATTATGTATATTATTATATTATATTAGAATATATACAATAATGTAATATATATATATATATATATATATATATATATGTATATATTAAATACACACATATATATATATATATATATATATATATATATATATATATATATATATATATTAAATACAGCTTCTACGAGGAGTTTCGTTTTTGGACGGTAGAATACCATGTCCAGGAGCCTCGGGGTATTTTCTACTGAAAGTTGCGTGTTCGGACGATAGAAGATGATGTCCAGGCAGGATGAGACGACTTCTACGGAGAGTTTTGTATTCTATCATTCGAACAACAAACTCTAAGTAGTTGTATATCTCATAGCAGGTGTGACGAGACATATTCTGTCACCCGAACATGATACTCTTCGTAGAAGTCGTCCCGTCATGCCTGGACATCTACATCTATCGTTTGAACTCGAAAGTACAATTTACCATGTAGAAGCCGTATTTAATATATATATATATATATATATATATATATATATATATATATATATATATATATATATATATATATATATATAGGTACCGTAAAAACAGGCCGTCAGTTATTTCTTGCACATGTATAATAATGCTATAATACGTAGGTGGAGGCAACGTCCTCTGCGTATATATATATATATATATATATATATATATATATATACCGCGAAAGGAAAGCAAGGCTCTTTAGGCCCGCTTCTCTTCTTTCTTTGCGCCCGCAGCCGATTGAATCCAATTATTCGCCCTTTCCCTTTCTCCCTCACTTCCCCCATTCACCAATCCTCATATGCATATGGATACGACGAAGAAGGAAAGGGAAGGAAGAGGGAAGCCTACTGCACATCATTCTTGCGAGGATATAGAGGCGCGCGCGCACCAAGAGAATTATTCGGGATTCGCCCAGGGGGTTTCGCCGGGGATTTTTTCGTTTCAATTTACGAAGCACCAGTCAAGTTGTTACCCGTTCACTTTGATTATTTGATCGGGTTGGCAACGTCGCATTGGCCCGTATGCCACTCCGATCGGACTGATGAAAAATTTCTTTTTCTGAGAACTATCTATAGGAAAATTCTATGTAAAATAAGTTATAGAGATATAAACAGTCACTATATAAGATTAATTTAAACATTTATATGAATTTACTTAACCAGTTACAGTATAATATTGTTCTTTCATCATTTGATTCTAAATATAATATAATGAATACAATCGATAAATGACAAAAATTTCAAAACCGTGCGGGCACAAATGATTGTTGATTATCCGTTAATAATGTATTGGAAGCAGAATTTGCCACTCTATTGGTTTTTCCGAAAATGCCATAGCTTCTGTTCAGGTTAGCTTACTATCCCCTCCGGAAACAGAAGAAAATTCTTCTTAAAATTATATAATTTGACTATATTTTTTAGAAATCAATGGTGCAGAAAATTATATAGTTGGGAATTTCAAAGAAGATAATTAAGTGAAAATTAAACCACAAAGATTCATACATTTTTAATGATGACCAATTTTAAAGTTTATAATTTTTTTTATTTTTTAATGAGAATTTTTCGGCGGATAGTGAATAAAGAATTATGCTTATGTTTATATTTTTAAAATGATTTCTTATTTGTTTCTGAATAGTTTTCGGAGCAGAAATTAACCTGCTATGATTGTTTTGAAAATTAGTAGAGCAGTCAACCATTTGTAGAAGTTTCATCAGAAGATAATTAACGACGATAAACACCATGATGTCTCTTTTGGATTGTTCTGAATCAAGGTGTTCGATGCTGGCGAAAGACATCTAAGACTATTATCGACGCATTGACTCAGATTTCCGGTCTATCTGAAGAGAAAGGGGGGGGGGGTTCAGTTGCCCGCGAACAACTAGCAGGTTGGCTTAAAGAGCACCTGTCACTTTCATAGTTCGTGAGCTATGACCTCTGTTCGACATTAGTTAGGCTGCTGTTTGTTGGTCGCTAAGGTGCAATTATGGGCGGTCCAACGAACAAAATCGATGACCCCAGTCAAGTGTCAATAGACGCCTGACCTTGACACATTCTGCATTCTTCTTTAGCATCATATAAAAGTCTTTATTTGAAGAAATAAGTAATAAGTGATACCTAAGATATGAACCAACTCTGATTAACTGGTTAGGTTTCAATTTATCCTATCAAAAGAGAATGTTTATAAAAGAAAAAATTCAGAAGATATTATCAACATCATTGATTCGATCGCTTTCTTCTTTCAAAATATGTTTATTGAAATAACTATGTCTCCATACAATAAATTATTTACAAAATGGTGGTATTGCCCACATTCGTTATAATTATTCAATCTAATTTACAATTAAATGTTAATTATATTTTTTGTTGCATCTTGTACAACAATTTTACTTTACTAGACAATGACAATGCCTAACAACTAGTGACGATTGAGTTGATCGTTACATCATAGAGCTCACCCCTTGCGTAATTGAACAGACAGTAATGAAAGTGCCATGGACGTTCCGGTATCCAATAAGTCTGGAATTATTTACTATTTATTTGGGGAAAGTTTTACGCCATTTTCTTATAAATATAATATTCTGCATTTTTAGAATCGAAAGATGCATCTATTTTACGTTCACATTATAACGCCATAGTATCCTTAACTGAAGAATTTCGTTGGAGAAATGCCAGTTCAGAAAGAAATGTATAAAATGCATATGTACAACGTTGCAATTAATGAAAATGTAGCTAATTTTAAATACCTTCAGGCAACCATAAACTTAAAAGCATCCGTTAATGGTTGCCAATCCAGTTTTAACTTGAAGATATATTTCTAATAAATTTCAAATCTAATAAATTTCAAACCAACTTATCTATTTTTTTCAACTTCCATCAGAGGTAAAATGAGTTATTGCTATTACTCGGTAGAATGCCAAAGGTGATACATTTATTGAATTTTCAGTATTGATTTTAAATAAAAATTACCTATAAATGAAACGACATTTAATGAACGCATTCAATGTCTTATACTCCGAATTTGTAATTACATCTCTCTTGATTAGACGAATTCTTCATGAACATATATTAATGAGCATATCCCTCTAGAACCTCTGCGAGTTCTTGTCCTTTGCTAATATCGTAAATGCAATACATATTAATGCATATAGAAAAAAATCCGGCAATTTAAATTAAGACCTGTTTTAGATTCTGTTACTAGCAAAAGAAAATTCAACAATGAGAGGTAGTTGCCTTTATCATTTATGAGAATAGATAAGAAATAAATTTGTGACAAATAGTAAAAGTAACTGTACAATTCTAAAGTCTATAACCACGTTTTTAATATACCTTCAGTTTTTTTAAATATATTAATATTTTCCTTAAAAAGATCTACTCTTTTAGGAATAGATTTTCTGTGTACAATAATTATTAATCTTCTATTTATGCTACTTTATAGAATATCCTGAAAACTCTATAACATGAGGAATGTTTAAGATTTGAAATTTATGTGAAATGAACTATAAAGCTATATTTAACCACTAAAACAATTGAATTGTACTTTTGTCGACTGCCCATATACAAATTAATAAATATTTTTTTATTGGTCTTACAGTCCAATCAATTCAATCTAAAAATAAAATAAAAATAAAAATAAAAAATCAAAATAAAAGATAAAAATAAATAAAAAAAATAAAAAATAAAAAAAATAAAAAAAATAAAAAGTAAAAATAAAAATTAAATTAAAAATTAAATTAAAATTATAATGACAGTCAGACTGTCCTTGTTTACATTCACCCCCGTAGACTAATCTGAAAATAAAATATTAGTTGAAAAAATTCTTTGCCCTCATCAGTCCCTGATGAGGAGCCGTAGCGAGCTCGACACGTTGGCCAAGTCTTCAATTAGGTAAGGGTGTTGGGGGCAGTCAGACTGCACTTTACTAACAAAGAATTTTTTCAGCTAATATTTTATTTTCAGATTAGTCTACGGGGGTGAATGTAAACAAGGACAGTCTGACTGTCATTATAATTTTAATTTAATTTTTAATTTAATTTTTATTTTTAATTTTTATTTTATTTTATTTTATTTTTTTTTTTTATTTATTTTTATCTTTTATTTTTATTTTTTATTTTTATTTTTATTTTATTTTTAGATTGAATTGATTGGACTGTAAGACCAATAAAAAAATATTTATTAATTTATATTTAACCACGTTTATATCGATATCGATTTTCAGATCCCAATATGGTCTCAGAATATTGTATTGATAGTAGACGATTGTTAAATTCATTTTTCATTATTTTCTAGATATATGCATGATAAAGAAAAGTATGTAGAATTATTTTCGACAAATATTAATTTCTCATATTTCTTACAGTAAAATCATCGCAAGTACGGCGCGTGAACAGCAGAAAGTGAGATTATAATTCTGGGTACCTTATAGGTATTAAACGAAAATCTATTCGTCGTATATAGATATGAAAATAAAAAAATATTCATTGTGCATTGCGAGATTAAAACAAAAGAATATTTATTTTTTTGAGCCTATAGCAAAATTTTGGAAAAAATATTCCTAACATGTTACACACTTTTACTCCGTTGAACGAACAGTTTTTAATAATATTTTCAAGTAATTGACAACATGCTAAGAGATTAAATTTCGTGTTAAAATTTATAATCAATAATAAATTTTTTTTACATATATTCTTTATGTATTATTCATATTGTATTTTCAAATATAAATATTATAAAGCTTCAATGACTAGAGAGTTAGAGATGAAAGTTCTTAAATCTATTTGAAGAGTTTAAATACATACCTCGCAATATCCATTAACAACCAGTATTTAAACATTAAATTTACAAATCAATCTGTTTAATTATCTGCGTATACAAAATTTTCAATGTTTTATTTTTACTTATTTTATTAACATCTTGTTGAAGTTTCATAATACTCAGAGCTATTTTTTATATACTCATAATAATACTGGTGTGCACAGAACTACAGTTGAAGAGGAAAGGGAAGAGTTTCTGCTGTTTCCTGTTTTTATGACAGTTTTCCCTCTGCATCCCAGAACAAGGAAAAGTGCCGTCTAGTCCAAAGCGTGCCACGACAATGTGCAGTTCTCCATACAATACTCTACAGTATTTTATAATACATAAACTTTACTACAGTCATATACATGTCATTAAACTACTGGTTTTATATCATGAAGGTATTATTTACATTTTTTATAATCATTAATGCTCTTAGTTTATAAAAAAATTATCAAACAATTTAATATTCCAACTACTTTTTATAATTTTTTAACTCTTTACGTAATATTTCATTTTGTTTACTATTAACTTAAAAATTTTTATGAATAATTAAGTATATTTTCAATGCATAAAATGTTCAATTATATTTTAATTAGGATAATATGCGTTAAAATTATTGCATATTATAAATACAACAGTCACTTAATAAGTCAATTACATTTCTTAGAAGTAAATCTATGTTACACATTTTGAACATTATATTTCCACTTGGTTTATTCAAATTTGCAATATTATTTCCATCACAGGGGCATTTTTTGTTATTCTGTGTTTGGAGGTTATACGATTTTTTCTTTTAGTTAAAAACTGTTTTTTCCTGAGATTATTTTTCAGTACTTTGTGTTTAACAAAGCGGCCGTTTTAGTCACAACTGTTTGTTCATGATTATCTTATATTTATTTTACATTTGTACACAAACGTGCAAAAGAACGCAAAATCTATACGAAAAGACTAATTGTTATTACTATTATGACCAGAACTGAAATGAGATGTTGCCGCTTGTTTATATTCATAATTCACTATGTTAAATTAAAAAAATAATACACGAAAAAGGGAGGAAATCAAGAAATTATATAATGAAGAGTACTTTTTTAATTTCAGTTTTATTTCGGTTAGTACAGTTGGGAACCAGCTTAAACTTTTTATTTTTCTTTATTAGTTATTGAAATTTAAGCTGTAAAAAATTGGAATAGTTGCAATTACTTTGCATGTACGGGACAGGAAAAGAGTGTATTTATTTAATCAAAGCATAAAGTCATATATTTTAAGGAAAAACTAGAACATTATTCTCTTTTTGCACAGTACATAAAATTTGTATAATTTCCATCATTCGTGTTTTTTCTGTAAAAACATGAAATTCCTTTTTTAACTTTGCATCGATTAAAAGCATTTCGATATTTAATTTTACATTAGATTAAAAGAAATACTAGTATAGTATCAATAGTTAGGGAATAAAACTAGTATTAAAATCTCTTAATATGACTTAAATAGCTGTGAAAATAGTATAATGGAGTAACTTATCTTTTGATATCACTTGATGGTTACAAATAAATATTTCTATCAGAATTAAATAGAAAGAGTGATTTTAAAAATGGCGGAGTTGATTTTTATAAAACCTATGAAGAAGTAAAACCGTTCCCTCGCTCTAAGTGTCTTACCTCGTTTCTGGACGAGGCGGTGGAGGGGGGATTTTCGATTTGACATTTTATATGACTTCAAAGCATTATATATTTTTTGCGTACCACCAGAATTTTATTGAATGACTAAAAAAGAGTAATTTTTACAATTTTCAAAAAATTTAAAAATATAAAGCAATTAATATTATGAATTGAGGCGATAAGTAATCTAATATCTGTATAATAGTATTAGTTTTTTCTGTATATTACTAGCAAAATTCACAAAATATGTTAGCTCTTTATGGCCACTCGTTAATATACGCCTTTAATTATACTTAAAACTTAAGAAATAAATTAACTAACTATTAGAGTTTTTTTATTTATACGTATTAATTTTTTCTCGATAGCAAAATATTATTTTCGATGTCAATAATAAAAATATTAAGGTCTTATCTAATACCTTACGCATAAGCCGATTTTGCAAAAAAGTACAAGAAAATAAAAGTTAGTTATAGAATATAATTCAATATTGTAATCGAAGACATAATATAGTTTGCACACTGTATCGATGCCATACTTACATCATTCAGCAATGAAAAATATCTTCGAAACTTGGAAGAAAGTTGGAGTGACGGTATGGCAGTAATCGTATGCCAAAGGGACGCAGAGGCATAAAAACGCGCTTGCAGCGGTCATACGAGGTCGTTATACAGCAGCGGAGCCGCCCGGTTAAGGAGATTCGCGCACACATCCAAGAAGATTACCGCGGGCCCGTGTATAATAACGATATACCGGCGTATCTCCTGCGGCAGGAGTCGCTGCGCGAACTATATAGATCGGCTTTCCTTCCTTTACCATAGGCTACCTTATATATATATATATACCGGGGCAGAACTGGGTCAACTGCGTATCGATTATGAACAGCATTGAAGCTATATTGAAGGGTGATACTTCGAAACTGGCCAAGGAAGACGCGAACGCTCGCAGTGCCCAAGCCCTTATGTTACGAGACGGGGCAGTGGACAAGCGACAGACAGACTGAGATAAATAGATAGATAAATATAACTGTATGCTTATTTATGTAAATTTGGTACAAATAATAAATTAAATTATAAAACATAAATAAAAAGATGGAATATGTTTCAGAGATATATCCGAAAGCTTAATAGTGATGTCGATACAATAAGTATACTATAAAATATTACAGTCAGATAGTTTTATATCCGTATCACGGACTGTTATCCAATTTGTCAATAAAAACCGTTTTACAAGCACAATGAAAAATATTAATATATAAAATAGTATAAATGCATGCGTTTTTACATATATCCAATGCATTAAAAACTACATTTGCGCACGAATTCATGCTCAAAAATTATTCACCCTTTAAATATATTCAAACGCAAAACTATGTGTGTATTAGCAATAAAAAGAAGAAAACATAAGTAATAAAATTAATTAATATTCAGCATGACTATTTAACCGAGTACGAGGGAGTGCCTTAATTGCTTATTTGAACTTTCAAATTCTCAAAATACCTAAATTCGCAATATTCCATTTCTTGTTGAGTCTCAGAAATGCCCGTCTTAAACCTGAAAAGTTCGTTTCTTTGTTTTAGTTTGGACACGAAATGGGCCGAATTCTTTATTCTGAAGCCTCAGAGAATGCGAAGAAGAAGATGTAGAGAATAAGAAATTCCAAATCTTCAGAGAGTCGCATAATCAATGCATGTTTGATTCAGAAATGTTTTATAGAGGGAAACACGATTGTCTTAGTCTAAGTCGTCTACTTATCGTATGTCAGTGTTCTGTAATACGTAACGTCGGCATTTTATTTCTTGTGTAAACATTTAATATAATGATTGAGCTGTAGTTCACGTGAGAAAATGAATATATCAACAAGCTGAATACGCAAAATCAAGGTGGTATACTTTTGAGTAAGCTGTGCAGGATTTAATCAAAATATTTTATCATTCTAACTACATGAATTTTCCGCGAGTAAGTTATTTGAAAGACAATAACTACATTAAAAATAGTGCTACATAAAGGCGTACTGATTGCATTATCAAGAAACATGCTGAGCTGATTATTATGTTTTTCTTTTATAATTCTAGGTCTTAATAATATTGCTTTAGTCTTATCGGAATTAAGTCTTAGAGATGCAGCAGTAGCCAATCTCTATACTATTCTAATCAGTCTGACAAGCACCATTGAAAAGTTCTACTGATGCTGTAATATCTCGAACCTTGCACATAAATGGCGCTAGTATTATTTTATTTGCTTCATTTTCAATTAGTGTTACTTTTCAATAGAGGTCTATGAAAATTTTATAACATTTTATTCATTACTTTGTGAGTGATTGTACTAAGAGTGACTAATTGTTACTTTTGTTATTATCAAAACAATAGGTTAAAAACAATTTCGTACTGTAATTTTGAACTTCTCTTGATGGTAGAAAATACTCTATAAGAAAAAACAATAAATCGTTGATATGCCGATTTGAAACGTCGTTGTAAAGGCATTGATGATCGAAAACGCAGTGAATGTCCAAATGAAGCAGTAGTATAAGAAAACATTTCAAAATTATCGAAACGTAGATATCTCTTGGTTAGCTGACACGATAAGAATATCAAGGGAGCGTGTTGGTCTTATATTCCATGAGAATTTATCCATGCAGGCTGTATTCAATGTGGGTACGGCGTTTGCTTATGGTTGATCAAAAATAACAACGTATTGAGGATTTTTAGCAGTGATTTTATATCGATATCTAAAAATAGATGAAACATAGGTCTATTACTTCAGTCTGAAATTAAAATGATCAACATTTGAACGGACGGCAATGTCGCTCAAAACACCCAGAAGCAAAACAATTAGCTGGAAAGGTTATTGTTTGAGAATTTTGAAATCTGCATGATCGGCTGCCTAGAAGGAAAATAGCATCAGCAGTGAACATAGCGTTATTGGAGTGTTGGAAAGCCAGAATTAAAAAAAAAATGTGGTATGTTTCAAAGAAACAATATTGATTCATGATAACAATGCATCTTGTCACAAGCCGTCGTAAAATTGTATGAACCAGGTTAAAAATTGCTCTTCTATTCGTCGTAATTGCCTGATTTGATTCTCAACAACTACTCATTACTTGCAGACTTCAAAAAATAGTCGCCGGTAAGAAATATCGATGGAATGAAGAGCTATTATTGAAACGGAGACCTACTTAGAGGCAAAAGATAAATCGTTGTACAAAAGTGATTTTGAAATATTAGAGTTATGTTGTTTTTGATGAAGATTATATTGATAAATAAAACAAATTTTGAAGAAAAAAAAACATATTTTCTTTATTAAGTCCAAGACTTTTTACCTCATGATGAGGTTTATTTATCAGAATAAACTAAAGATTGTTCTTTTCTAATAAATTAAGCATAGCGTAGAAAAAGATAATGTTCGAAAATGTCAGTAAATAAATATTGAAAGTTTGGCTGACAGTAACATCATGGGAACATGCTAGTTACCTAGGCCTGATTTGATATCATCTGGCAACCTTAGCAAGTTTGTTTAGGTTTAATTCGACAGTCTAAACCCATCTGTATAGCACCGATTGTTCAAAAATTTTCTTCAATTTCTGTAAGACTTTTGAAAGTAATCAAAGAAGGTATGTAGTTTAAAAATCAAAGAGAGATAAAGGTCTTTAATATTTTTTATTGGAAAGATTCATGCGCTTTTTCAAAGATCAAAAAAAATTTTAGATAATACAGAAAAATTGTATGGCTTGACCAAGAAATTGCCAATGATTTATAATAAGTTAATTATAACAGTTTTGCAAATGTCGTTGTTTGTTTACTTTCGACGTAGAAAGCACCTATCAATCAACGATTCGTTATGTGTCCGCAAGTATTGCTGATAAAGTTCCAGATAATATACCATTGAATACTGGCATGGTCAGTATGTATAGAAGATGCACAGGTAGAGTCGTGATCTTTCTGTTGGCGATAGAAATAATGAAGTCGATTTTATCTCATTCGGTTGCAGGGAATATAAGACAAACTCAAGGTTCGCCCTCAAGTACAATTCCAGTTTTATATAGGTGATCGTACTTAAAATAAAAGATGTAGCAGTTGCAGAACTGCTATTACTCTCACCTATTGGCAGTCTTCTCTAATATGAATTGTCATTATTCATTTTGTTAACATGTCATCAAGACTACACTATATATATTTATTTTTTTCATTTAATTCATAATCAAAAACTAAAATTTAACTATTAATTTTAGAAATAATTAATTGCTTAAAAGAAGATAAATTATTTAAAAATTTTCTTGCTAATTGTACATTCAAAATAACCTAATTTAATAATAAAAGGCAATATGGAGATATATTTTAAAAGTAAAACGTACAGTCTCAAATATGGTTTTTTTTAAGTTCATAAAATATAATTAGTTGTCTCTTTTAATGGAATATGTATCTGGTTTCACAATAATTTCGTTATTTTAATTAGTTGTTTTTACAGACTAGTTAATTTATCGGCAGATAAGATTGAAATAATAAAATGTTAGCTGTAACAACTGGATGCCGACAATTAAAAAAATATTTAGATTTATAACATTTTTATAGCAATATTAAATGTAACAAAAATCATAATGTGTTTATAACTGGTCGCATAAATGCAGAAGAAATATATCTTAGGTTACTTATGTTGTAAAAGAATTGTGTCTTATTTTTGTCCGACAAACATACATGACAGTTTTATATGCTTTTAGGTAATTATCGAATTTTAAGACATCTTTTGGTAAAAACTCATTGACCTTTATCTCAACATCGCGGCTGTTAATATAGACGCAAATAAAACATAATTTATTCAATGTATATGATGACTGTAATTACATGGATAAAAGTATCGAAGTTGATACTCGGTTCTATTGAAAAGCTTGCAATACGATTCCCATTTTTCATTTTAAAATATGTCTTTCTGAATTCCCGGTCTATAAATTAACGGCAAACAAATTAAAAATGTCGCGCCGTGCGTAATGCAAATCGCTCAGGCAACCGCTGCAAAAGTCTTCCACATAATAAGTCATGTTTCTTCCCCTTCGGGCTCTCTCTCTCTCTCTCTCTCTCTCTCTCTCTCTCTGTCTACATTGTCGGTAAGGAATACGCCTTCTTCCGCCCAAACCAAATCTAGTTTTTCATTCTCCTCTTCTACGTGCAATCGTTACGTACGAATTACATAAAAGACGAAAGGACATTAAGTACGCGCATGTATGTGTACGTATGTATAAGAGAGAAATAGAGGGAGCGAGAGAGAGAGAGAGAGTGAGCGAGAGAGAGGGGGGCGATGTCAGGCAAGAAAACACCTCGAATTAGCGATGTCTATAGCTTAATTCAAAGCGCGCCCCTCTTGTAACCATGTTTAAGATCCCGAAATATTTATGCAAATAAATATAGAGAGGAAAGCAGGAGTGTGAAGGAGAGGATGAGAGAGGAGGGGAGAAGGCAGAGCCTATGTTTGGTTTTGAGTAAATAGCGTAGTCCTCATTTGTCATAGGCAGGGGGCCCCCATGAATATGCTAAGTGAGGGCTCCTTCGGAGACCCGCAAGCGAGCCAGGCCACTGATTACACGTTATTATCTTACCGATCATCAATTTGCGTAATTAGGCGATCTCCCCACGTTTATGTGTGTGAGCCATAACCCATCACGTACTCAGGTGTGTGTGTGTGTGTGTGTATGCGCGCGTGCTTACCGACAGCCGTCCGTATTGGTACGGGGGTTGTAGGATCGCCAACGCAGGGAGTAGGGCGAGGTAAGCTGAAGGGAAACCTCGATAATGATCATATTGCACCCGATCGTGGTGGGGTGGGGGAGGTTCTCTGCGCGGACGCGTGCGCTATCTATATTGATATGAGGCGCGGCAGACGATGCTCGCTTTGCAATTATCACTTTCTCTTTCTATATATGATGGGCGCGGAAGCGTAATGGCCGGAATATCAATTTATACAGTACAGCCGTGAAAGAAGAGTCCAAAAAGGCCATTGAGACCAACGACGCTGCAACTCTTCTCATTCTATCTTTTTGTTTCTTATTCGGCTTGACCAATTATAGGATGGTCGTAGCCTATAAGCAGTTACTTTTCAATTTGCATAATACATTATGAAGGATTCGTCTATATCCTGCAATAATGATTTTTGCTATCATGAACGGATGAGCATTAACCTTTTCGAATACTTCACAAACCTTATAGTATATGAGCATGTCATATAAGTCGACTTAATTTGATTACTATCAACTCGAAACTTTAAGTTAACGCTTTAGGAATGATACACCGCGGAATTATATAACCCTTATTGGTTCCCATCACAATTGTTTGAACTCTAGATCTTGCTTTATCGAAATTTTACAATAATAAAAATTATTGATTCTTATTCGCCATTTTGGCTTTTGCTAAAATTGTAATCGACGATTCCGAAAAGGCTTGCACATGCAATGTTACGAAGATATATATTTTTATGTATCAAGTTTAATATATAAATCTATTGATTTCTTTGATATTGGAAGCCATTTTTTATCGGCTTTTTTGAATTTAAAATCGGACTTTAATTCGTAATCGAGCCGATAAAAATCCTATATCGAGTTTGGTATAAAACACGCCAATATTGGGACAAAATTTTGGAAGTACGATTGAAACGCATTGATCAAGCATAGGCCGCCTGTATGTTAAAAAAATTTGTATATCTAATTAGTCGATCGAGTCTTATTATTTATTAACGTAAACTATAGATCACTTTTTGTAGTCAGAATAATAACTCACGATGAAACTTAAATATTGTTCAATTTTATATTGACTTTAAATTTTGAAAATTAAGAAAATGAATTATGTTGTAAATTCTCGACGTAACAACTATGAAAAATTTTTTTAACTGTAATTTATATTACTTAAAAATAAACTAGTCCATTATCTTTATATTCGCATATATGTTATTTGAAATAACGCTTACTTATTTCTACCAAACTTTTATGCTCATTCCCCGATTCTCTGATAGTTCGTAGAACGATAAGACGTTGCTTGATATTATAATCATTCCAACAATTTTCAATATTGCAAATTTAAAATACTTTCAATAATTTGATTGATTATTTAAGTTAAGCTTAAGTTGAATTAAATACGAAGAAAAACTTCGCTGTATAATATCGACATTTAGAAATAGCAGAGACTTTTAAGATTTTTTTGTTCCAAATAGATTCGATGAAGGACAATGAAAGAAATTTATTTCTTGTGTTTTCAATTTTATGAAGATTCGAAGATGATGGAATCATTCGCTACCTTTTTTAACACTTAATTCATTTATCTATGAATAAGAAGGGGGAAAATAATAATCGTGAAAATGTATAAAAATAATTAAATTACCCTTACTCAGAATTAATACATTAAGATGTCCTTAATTACTGGGGAATGCTTTTAATTAGCATAATTAATTAGATAATTTAATTATAATTAACCTCGAAATAACTCAGATTTTGCTAATATTTATTATCTTATTTTATTTATCCATATCAATATTAATATATTTATATTCTATAATTCAGACATTCAAACTGTTTAAATTTTCAACATGATTTCGAGATGTATAGAAAATTTACATAATTTACATTATTCTATGAATTTATAGTTTAATTAAATTTGAAACATACTCTTCATTCCAGATGAATATCATTTGATAGTTTAGTTACTGTTTAACCCAATATTTCTTTTTGCATTATTACAACAATAACAGGATTATTATCTGGGTATTCTTTAATTTTTAAAAATCAATTGCAAATATATAATATATCTAATGCAATGATTTTTTTAAGATTTTCACGCATATAGGTTTTAAGTAAAAAAGATCACTTCAAAATAATGAGCAAAGTTTTATTACTTTTTTGGAAAAGCTTTAGTTTGTAAAAAATGTAAATAAATGCCTTCCTAGCGATAGTATCCTTGAGGCTCTTGGGATTGTTTTTCCCTATTCGTACAATTAATCATTTTATATGAAATGGAGGCATATGAAATAAAAATAATCTTTTAAATATTTATCGAATATCTGAGTATAAGCTGTACGGCAAAATCAAGTTTACAGCTTTTATATTTCAAATTATAAATTTAATTTTTGTTATTTATTACTTTGAAATTGCAAATTATTTTAGCTCCTTCGATGCTTTATGTAATATCTTAAATGATAAGGATAAACCGAGAATAATTTGACGACTGGATTTTGAAAAACTTGATCAAGTTTAAAATGTGAAAAGTACACGGTGGTCGCTCCTGCGTTCGCCACCTGGGAGTTTTTTGTTAAACGTCGGTTGAAAAATAATCCGATTTTGTACGGGCGACGAGCGCTGCGGAACGAAAGATTGGGTTGGGAATTAGAGCGGCCGCCTCAGCTGCGCACCCGAGCAAATTATTTTCCGCAGTTAGTTTGTTTATGAAAGTTGTGTTTAAATTATAGAAGCACGGGCGGCAAAAGTTTTCGGCAAAATTTGAACTCTATCTAAATATAGAGAAGCGCGAAATAATTATTATTTGCTTGGCTTAATTCTGCTATTCTTGATGTCATATAAAGTTTCTGGCCGAGATGCGCGAATCTATACGAATATTTTCTACAAGAGCTATTCACTCTGCGAAATCATTGGATCCTTTCTAATGAATCGTTTAGGAAATCATTTGAAATAATGGTTGCACTTGCACGAGATTGTGCCACGTATTTTCTACGAATGATTTCATACGGCTCTCCAATATTAAATGATAGGCGAAAATTATATAACATCGATCGAAATAGTGCGTATTCGTCGTATTACGCAAATAGTACATTTATATTTAGTTTTGGGCAAAACCAATGATAAATGTTTTATAAGAAAATTAGAAATTTGACTCGAGCAAAAATCATTAAACCATTAGTAGTGATACATTACACTATGATGAGGAATGACATATATGTAATATATAATGAGACTATGGTTATTATCGAATGATTTGAAACCGTTCGAAGCCGTTTGATTGATACCACGCAGATAATGAAAATATTTTAAGGCATTTAAAAGTAATTGAATTTCGTATAAAAACAATATTATTGTTCACTTATAAATTCCTTTGCTTATACTTTTTTTTTATTTTAGATGAGGTATATACGTAAGTATAAACAATTATTTATCAATTTTAATTATATAATAATTTGCATATACGTATAAGGATATAGTTGAGATTACAAGCACGTGATTATAGTATAGAAATTATTTCTACATATGAAGAAATTAAATGATATAACTTTTCGTAAGAATATATTCTAATAACTTACGCTCGCTAAAATAATATTACCTTGCAAAAATTATATACGATCGAATGCTGTACCTTTTGTACGACACTAGATTTATTTCTAGGTTATTTCATAGTAAATTCTATAGGGAAAATATTAGTATAATTATAAATTAAATTAAATCATTAAAAGGCGATAAAATATTATTATAATTCCATTATATAATAACATCATAAATAATCGGATGAAAATGGAAAGCAAAATGGATAATGTGTAAAACTTTATTATAAAAATTGGGAGGGATTAAATTATTCGGTGATAAGTATATAATTAAAAGTTTATAATTTCAACGGTCAGATCAAGCTCAACATCAATGTTCCATCATTTTTTCGTCGTTTCTCTGATTCCATCAATAAATTACTTTTTCATTGATATTGAATTCAGACTGATCGTTGAAATTATATTTTGAATAATATATCGCAGAACAATTTATTTTCTTTACAATTTTATATATCTATCTATGAGCCTAGTATCACACTCCCTTGGTTCGTGGCTTCGCCGCCAGGGGAAATTTTCATAATTTTTTACTCTAAATTAAAATTGGAATTTTTAAAAGTTATGTAGCAGCAAGATCTTTTCTAGCTTCTGGATATTTCAGGAAGAATTGTTAATGCTTTACTGAGGAGTCCACCTTGCTAATCAGAAACAAAACATTATTATTCATATAGTCTATGTAGCTAAGCTATTAATGACAGGTTTACATCATAGAGTATTATTAACCCTTTTCAATTATAAATATTTTTTTCACTGATGTTGAGTTTTATGATTAAATTTTAATTATAATTTGACTTATAATTGTTAAGAAAAACTTCACTATACATTTTGACTTTCCACGCTCATTATCTAACGCGGTACAAAATTCTCATCTAAAATACATGTTATGTTAGTGTTGTTTACAATTTTAATTAATGAACTAAAAATCCATGTACTTGCCATTTTCTGTCCGATCGTTCAAGCGTAAAACAGTCATTTTTCCGGAATACACATACGCGATATTGGCCACTGATCTTCTTGGCTGCCAAATCGGCTTCTTTTCGCAAGTAATGCTGAAAATCAGGCCGTTAGAGGTATTAGCGAGGAAGGATTGTCCTTATAAATAATCGAACAAACAATGCCAGATCCAGTGGCACCGCGCCCCGCCCGGCGAGCTCTCTGGATAATATGGGACGCACGTCTGCAGAGAGCTTATACACCCCGCCCGAGCAAATAAATCTCTTTGGTTTACACGCTCGTTCTCTCTCTCTCTCTCTCTCTCTCTCTCTCTCTCTCTCTCTCTCTCTCTCTCTCTCTTTCTCTCGCTTTCTTTGTCTCCCACCAACCCTCTATATCTTTCTCATGACTTTTCTCTATATATGAATAAAGCTTTTTGCGCGGTAACCACGGCTGGCTATCTAAAATAAAAGAAGCCAAACAAACGAGAGGCGCGCGCGCACACACGCACGCCCACACATAACACACAGACGCGCACAGACGCGAGCGCACTGGGAGAGACAGCGATAGAGAGAGGGGGCGATAGTACTCGCTCAGGCGCTGTGCAAACAGCCGATGAAGAATTATAAGCTTCCAAATGGATCCGGTCCAACCCCCGCTATTCACCTCCTCCCCCTCCCCTCTTTCTTCGCGTACACAGAGTGGGAGGACTCCGTACATACACGCCCTGGAAATCTCGCGTGTTTGCTTCTCGAGCTGCAGCCCAACGCCGAGATATCGGCGGACCACCACCTTCTTCTTCTTTCCTCTTCCCTCTTTCGCTTAGGCTGTTGCTTCCTCCCGTCCTCCTTCGCCCCCTCCTCCCATCGCACTCTATTCCTCCTTCGCCCTATATCCCTTCCTCGGGCTATAAATTCCCAGCGGAATTCCATCAGGCGGAGCGAGTGTCCGCCGCGAGCAGGCCGCATCGCTCGTACCCCCGCGCGGGTGCATCGTGCGCGGCTCGGGCTATAAATAAAAACAATTTTCGTGAAAGGCGGACCTTTTTATTCCTCGCGTGCTCCCGTTTTCACGTCGCCGCTCCGCGTCCACGGTTCGCGCGCGTATATTACATACACGGAATCTGCGCTAACGAGATCTTTCGGTATTAACTGATAAGGAGATCCTAGCGCGTGGTCACACGATGGTCCTGTATGCCAAGGTTTCACGGTTCAGAAAACTCCGCTCCTTAGAAAACTTTCTATATCGAAACAAAATAGTCATTCAGGTGTGGAGACATTGTGAGGAAAACTCGCGCAATTTAATTTTACATTACAGCACAGTGACGACTTTTAAAGGCAAACTAGAATTGTGCCAGAAAACTCTGTGAACGCAGAGCGGTTTCTGCGCCGAGTATCCTTAAGTGTTTGAAAAATCGGAAAAAAATTTTTTTTGTTGGTTTATACTTCACTTTATTATTGTAAAACTATACATATATTACGGAATTTGGCAAAACGATTGGTATGGTGTATACGAATTACAAATTACAGTTCAATTATGAGCATGGAATTTCTCCACACCTTTCCATGTACTATAAAAAGCTTAAGAATGTTTCCCTTAAGCTAAAAAATTTCAATCAGACGAATGGAATATTATTGAAAACTTAATTTTTTTGACAACTTTGGCAAATCTTAATATATCGCATAGTTCACTTCTGTTGGATGAAAACAATAAATTTTAATGAAATTTTGTTCTAAGCTTAGAGCACCAAGACCTGGAAGTAGAATATTAAACGTAGGATGAATCGAGGACAGTTTCGTATTGTGCGAGAGAGAGAGAGAGAGAGAGAGAGAGAGAGAGAGAGAGAGAGAGAGAGAGAGAGAGAGAGAGAGAGAATGATCGGTTGATTACTTCACACAAAAATACGTCATATTGTACTTTGAAATCTCTCTTGCATCGTAAGAATATTGTCCTCTACTTTATACGACAGTATGCTGATTGTAGATCTATATGCTCTAAGGATCTAAAATTAAAATTGACTAGATGAATCTGTACATAATTCTAAAAAGACAAATAATGAATTCCCGAAAATTGTATATTAAATAGTAGATTTTGAAAAAACACAATTTAAAAGTATATTAAATTTGATAGTTTTGTTCGCATTTAGACATATATATATATATATATATATATATATATATATATATATATATATATATATATATACTTACCTATATATTTGCCTTTGAGATTTTCTCACGCCTCTTGATTTCACGAACCAGGGATCATCGAACATCTTTGAAAACAATATTGACTATTGATTGAATATTGATTTTGATGTGTATGCATATTGATATATATATATATATATATATATATATGTATATATATATATATATATATATATATATAGGTATGTAGTATTTGTCATTTATAGTTTCTAATTAATTATATGAAATAAATATAAGCTTATAAGTGTTATTTATACATTTTCTAAATTTTGTTAAACGTTTCTTTATTTCAACACTTGAACAGTTTGATTATTATTATTGAATAACATATGTATTTATTTAAAAAAAATAGATTATTTAGTGTTAATAAATTAATTTTTTACCATACTATTATACAGTTTCAAATAAATCTATAACTAGTAAATAAGTTGATATGTAATTTTAGAAATAATTTATTTATCATTTATAAATACTTTTTGAGTTTAAATAGATCATTGTTACTAAATGTTTATTGACATTGCCTAAATATTTATTTCATTTTAATATACAGAATTTTTGATTTCATTTAATATTTGTTAAATGTGGATTTGAAATTTATTGTATAACAAATTGTTAGATTGTACAAAACTGCTCTTTGATTTCTAATAACTCGAATTAATGATTTTAAAAAAAATCAATAAAAATATAGTAACTCTCTTTCAGTTTTTGTATATATATATAGCTTCTCTTATTTCACGTCATTCATTAATTTCTATCGAATTTCCTTAAAATCATAACGAACGATGCTAAAAAGCAGACTTTTTGTTAGTCAGTAGATTAGCATGGTAGTTACGTTTTTAATTTGCAAAAACACTGATATATTTATATTATCCAATAATGATATAAAAATGTTTAAACTCCCTTCTCCTCTCTATCCACTCCATATAGAATTTTAATTTATAAATACAAAAACTGATATGAATTCGTTTTTAAATTATGCGATAAATATACATCTAATTATGAAAAAATACAACTTGAAAAGAAGTTTCTGTATCAGCTGTTCCATATTTTTGTATGTGTGGAGAAGATCTTTGAAAATATCTATATCATGAATATAAAATACGTATTTTTCTTGAGAATCTTTATCTTTAACAATTTTATTCTGAACGGGGAAAAAGTTCTGAAGAAAATATGTATGACGGAAATAGTTTGCGTCAAGTAAAAATCGAAAATCAATCATCAGACAGAGTAAAACAACGTCCAAAACAGTAAGAGAACATCAAGCGAATATGAAATTACGAAGTATAGAAACCTCTATGTCTGAGATAAAGGAGATTCGATACTTTGTGAGCATAATGTCTATCGAGCATATACTTTTTTTATAACTTCAAATATATTTCTGTATTTTCTTAACACTTTGAGGTCTATTAATAATAAATAAATAATACTTAATTGAATTATAATTTTTTTCATTCCCTTATCGGGGATTATTTTGACAATCTTTGCACTACTTTCGAGGAAGATGAATCGAGGATGTTAATGAGCCTGTTTTGTGAAATTATTTTTACCGAAGTATTCTTACTAAACTTTATAGAGTTATGTTTATTAATATTTTCTAACGAGAAGTTCTTAACATTTTATAAAACATGAATTTTTTACATATTTTTATCGTGAAGGCTCATTAAGTCGTTTCTTTTATTTTAATTGCGCAAAAAATTCTTTTCTAGATTTACGATAATATGAATAATTCCAATATGCAGTTAATAATATTTAATATATAGATTGAATATTGCCGTGAATATTATGTCTTTGAACATTCTTCGTGCTTAGTGCATACGGTATTTTAATTTTGAACACTTTGTCGTAAATTATTTTGTACACGACTCTAACGACCAAATCTTATGCTTTGCTTAGGGATAGGGAATAAACTATATCAAGCGGTAAATAATCCTCTTTTACACACTTGCTGAAATCCACTATTTCCCAACACATAAATTATCCAACGTAACCCAAAAGACACTATATTATTAGAAATCGCATTATATTTTGTTGAAATAGTTTCTAAAGAATTTCCTGCTAAGCCTATGTATAGTACAGGCATAAAATATTTAATTTTAAGACCGTTTTCGTCTGAAATATCTAGATGAATCGAACTTTCACCATTCAATACATTTTTTTGTAACACGATAGGGTTTGAATTCTAGTTCAATTTACTGGAACTGAAATTAGATCGAACAGTTTTTCTAAATTAATGATCTAAAATGATAATTATTTTTTAAAATCTTTATATAATTATTTCTAGTGGAAGACAGCAATAATGCAATAAACATGGAATTGTATTCAGCGCGATGCGATGTCTCGAAAACCGGACGCAACACAAAACCGCTTAGCAAATGTCTAAAATTTCTATAGATTTACATTCTACGTACGCGCAGGTACGTGCAACTTCTTCCTCTTCTGGTGTTCAATTAATTCCGGAACATGGTGTATATGTCATACTTGTCATATTAAACAAACTGCATATAAAAATATCTACACACACACACACACACACACATATTTATAAAGTTGTACTGCTATAGAAATTTTTTACTGTTCTATATTTTCTGCCGATCATTCGTTTACGTAATTTAGACATATACATTCGCGGAAATGGAGGATTCAATCTTTTAAATATGAAAAAGCTTTCGCTTCTTTTCTTTTTAAATAAAATCGAACGTGCAGTGTATCGATTTCTTCCTATAAATTGTATATATTTTCCTTTTTCACGAGCTTCGTTAAAAAGGAGATATTCACATTCAAATGGTCTGTAACATCAGCCCATATATATATAGATAATATGCGCATATTATAAGGTGTAATTTAAATGAATGAGTATTCTCTATATCGAAACCTGTACTGATATATCGGATTTCGACGTTCCCTCCTTGCCTCTGTAATATATATAGAAGTTCGATTCTTTTAATTTGAGACACATAATATAGGCGCCACCATCACATGGCCTATTATATTATATAGGAATTATATATATTATAATATAGAATTCCGTCCAAGGGCATTGCGCACGTACCTGCGATCCAAGGTTCGGTCGAGATCGTTATATATATATATATATATATATATATATATATATATATATATATATACATATATGTATATATATAGGACTTTCGAACTTTTACCTGCTTTTATATATAGCGCGCGCGTGCTTTACAATAATTCTTGACGTCCAATGGGTTCGGTCCGCACACGGCGCTGATTCAGACCGTATCACATTATATTCGAACCTCTCTCTCTCTCTCTCTCTCTCTCGTTCTCTCTGGGATTCTCTGTGTCCCGGCTTGGCATAGTTTTCTTATATTAGGTCGTCCTTCTCCACGATAGGCCGACGTAGCCGTTGTCCTCTCGTTAGAACCCGCTCCGCCTTCTGTAGTTATATATATATATATATATATATATATATATATATAACATGTATTATATATATAACATATATTATATATATATATATATATATATATATATAACATATATTATATATATATATATATATATATATATATATATGCGCATGCACATATATACATACATAAACGGATCCGCTAGCGATTGCCCAAGGGACGAGCGTAAAAAGGTAGCTTTCCCCACTCCTTGTGCGTTACCTGCTTTTATTTCTTTTTTCTACTTAAAACAAAAAAAGTCGGCACGTGCTCCAAAACGATACACCAATACCTCAACCAATGCACACGTGCGGCCTCGTTATTGTGAGACGCAAGGTTGCAGATTTCTAAAGGTGTCAGTGTGTATTAGGACTTTTGGTATTATATATATATTTATTTATATCTCGTGGGCGCACGTTGTATGAACGCTCGTTTTTACGAGCTGTAATAAAAAAAGGATAGGGGCGAAGAAAAAGTCACGGTGTACGAACGTCCCCGCACTTGCCTCGGGTGCGCGTAGTTTCGCCTCGTAAATAAAGTAAAGTCGCACGCTTCTCTGCCCCCCCTCTCTCTCTCTCTCTCTCTCTCTCCCTCTTTCTTTCACTCATTCTCTTTCGGTGGCTAGAAAATTATGCGTGAAAAGAGGCAGTGGCAACGAGTACGTTCGATGAATTTCACGGGAATTCGTGACGAAGGGTGGGAAAGCTCGACCAACGCAGAAATTTTTGTTGGGCAGACAATTGGGAAATCTATAACTATATAGACCGCACGTTTCCCGAGTTCCTGGATTTCAATTTTCTATATATATATACACTCACAATAACTGACTATCATTATTTCTTATAAGTTAAATATTTCTAGCGCTGTCATGAGTGTTGAGTAAAATGAATTTTTAAGGTATTGTTCCTCAGAAATTATAAAAATGAGAACATTGAAATAAAAATAGAAAGATTTGAATAGATTTATATAGATATTTCAACATAGTATTAAAATACTTTCCTATGAATATTTAGGACAAAAAATATTTAAAGCTTAAAAAAATGTTTTTGAATTAAATTAAAATATATTTATAAAATATAATTATAAGATATTTCTGTAAAAGTTGCTCCCGACTAGATGATGAAGGTATTCTTTATGGTGCCTTTAATATGTTGTGTGTAGTTTGGTCATCAGATATCGGAAACGTCGACGTATTATAAAAGTGTATGAAAATTTCACACATACTCATTAATAACTTCATAAAGACGAAAATTATTAGCAAAACTTTAGTTTACATTTATCGATGCTTTATATCATGAGTTGTGTATGCAGTGCGTTCTCTATAAAATATTTTATAATATTTTTAAATTTCAAAACAAGTATGAACTATATTTGAGGATCGTTTCAAAGCATGTTTTATACAAAATATTTTTGAAATATTTGGAAATGTATTGTTTCACTGTATATTTTTTTTAATATTTATTGAAATAGTTTAATATGTACGTTTCTAGTCAAATAATCGAAATAATAAATGTTTTAAATCTGTATTTTAGCAGTAGCATATAGCATAAAGCCCTGTCGATGAAAAACTTAAAAATAATATACGTATCAATTGTCAGATTGATAAAAAAAAAAAAATTCTCTAGTAATATTTTATAGGTCATGTAAAAGTTTATAAAAAATACAAAAATTAAGAATATTGGATGCATTCTTCGAATGAGTGGATAATTATGAAGTGTTAATATATATAAATGTTATAGTTCAAGGAAACTTGTACCAATTATTTTCTATAAATTAATAATTTTGTTATACAAGTAGCCGAAAGTTATACTTATATATGCTCAATTTTAAAAAGCTCTTTAACTCTGACTTGACTTCTATTTGTTTAAATAGCCTCTATAAATATATTATCAAAGTGAGTTGATAAATAACTTGGATATGGAAGCAAAAAGCACTGTTTAAATGAGTTATATTTTAAAAAATTTCGAAATAAAATAAAAAATTACCGAACTCAAGAAAATTGATATATATATTAAACTTTATATAGAGTAAAGATTGTGAAAAAAGCATCATGAAATTCTCTCGACTTCAAAAAACTAATAAATTACAGTGAAGTATACTATTTTTTAAAATAAAAGCATATATCTTCGGATCATTATTAACTTCCGTATTATCTGTCGGTAGACTTCGTTGATGCTATACGTATAGTTGAACAGATGTATAGCAGTCGAGTTTTCTAGCTGAATGTATTTGCGAGCCATGGAGGGTTCAAAGGTAAATAATAGATATAATAATAATGTTGTCAAACGGTAAAGATCGTATCTGCATTTCAAAGCAAATATCGGAAGAACGGTTTTGCAATGTTAAGGCAGAATCGCGCTCTTTCGACTGACATTATTGCATGCCGCATTGAAAATTACAATAACGAGCGAAACGTTTAGTTACAATCAAGCAAACGGGAAAGCCATTTGGCAATAATATAATGCTTCCATTTTCCCCCGTAGGTGCCAGGAGTGCGAATTGAATTTAATTACCTGTAATAGTGTATTAATAAGGGAAATAAGCGTCGCGAGATATACTTGTAGCTTTACTTAAAACTAAATTAAAACAAATTGAATAATTTATTAATCTTTCATTATTATTTCAGTGTCTCGAATACGTAAAAAATGTATCTAGCCAAAATAAAGGTACCCCAATTCCATCTGGAAACGACCATCAGATTCTCGTAACTAAAGCTTGACTTTTGAGTATAATTTCATAATCAAACTCTTCGTTTGAATAACTCCAGTTAGTCGCTAGATTTTATTTTTATTCAATAAAGCCAGCTCAAAAATTCAAATTCACGTTCGATTCATCTCTGAACTATAACGATTGTCGTTAGCAGGATTAATTTGTACGATCCTTCGAACGGATTTCCTTTTTTAGGCACGCTACACATATCTATACTATTAAAGATTATCGATAGGTTAAGTATAAAGTGCGATAATAGCGGCGAAGAGCAGAATTAAACAAATGGCAGCCACGTGTGTACAAAAAGTACGTTGGTTAAAAGTTATTTGGTTAAAAATTATTCCTTAAAAAATAACAACTAAAACTTACCGAAATAGATCAAAGTGAAGCATCAGAAGTGTGATACCAGAATTAAGACTGCCAGAAAGCTCATAATATCTCGCTGTATACATGTGTCGCCTTTTAATATTGTAAAGCCCTCTCAGTTATCCGCATTCGCGCAGAGTACACGTACGTATACACAATGCGCATATAACCCATAATAACTATATTCCAGCATCAGGGAGTATGAGGTTAAAGATAAATGGGAATGAGCGAGAGAGAGAGCGAAAGAGGGGGGTGAGGCGGCGGGTTGGAACAGACCGGCGAACGGTCGACTCTGACCTTCCGGCCCCGGGATATGCACACTTGCAAATTTCGCCTCTGCGGAAATTTGCCCGATTCCGTGCGTTGGAACATAGGAAGTCCGCGGAGGCTCTTCCTAATAGAGTATATTATGCCAAGGTCCGAAGGGTTTATACATAATACCGATTGCATATGGCCGCAACCTTTCTGCCCGGGATATTCTCTCAACTTCTACGTACTTAATTGATTACTTTTTTTCTGCCGTGTAATTTGCCGAACCGAATTTTCCTCGCTCCTCATAATATATATATATAGTCACTGGTCTTTTGGTGCATCTCTTTAAAATAGTATAAGTGACATTTTAATTTATTGAGTAAATTGACTTTATTTAATTTATCAGTAAATGAAAATAAATTTTTTAGTGAGTAATGTTTAACTTTAGTATAGGAACATTGAAAAATCACTTTGAAACTTTAAATATTTAAATTTTAAATTTAATAAAAATTTTATTTTCCCACTAATGCGTACTTACAAATAAATGAATATCAAGAGGCATGGGAGCGCCTCCAAGGCAAGTGTGTGTATATATATGTATGTATGTATAGACACATACATATAGAAGTTAAAGTAGCTCAAACTAGACTATAATACCCTTTTAAAGTGGGTTGTTTTGCGTTTATACACACACCCACACACACACACACACACACACACACACACACACCCACAAATTGACCCGGAGACACTGTGTTAACAATTTCAGGATTTTTTTTTTGTTTTTAATTTCATTTAGTATTATTTATAAAGTGATCAGTAAGTTCTTTTTTCCAATGAAAATCCCACCATTTACGGTGATTAATATAATGGTATCACAAATAGAATTTTTCAGAAAAAATCCTCTGGCTCTGAAGTATATGTCATTTTGTTTAGAGGAAATGCTATTAATTGTATATACATATTAATTATGCGATATTTTTTCAAACCATGCGAGGCTGTTATTATACGCAAACGGAATTACCTCGTTCAGTTTGAGCCAGAGCCATTATTTATATGATATTACGTTTCTTTCGCAAAAAACTTCAGCGTATCCATAATTTTTGTCTCATACACATAAGTTTAGAAAATTACTTTACTTGCGGGCAATGAAGTTTGAGCGCTGAAATTATATATAGACTTAATGAAATGTTACATTACTTAAGTATTGAAAAGCTTATATAAGTTTTTCACTTTATTTCTATATACTCGTAGGTTTTACATACCATTAAGATTAGTTATATCTACTTCAATAAGAAAAATATATTGTAGGTCTTTTAACACCTATGAACACAGATTGTTTGAAAAGATCATTTGATTATTTATTTTTCTATGGTACACAGAAAACCAAGATTAACATATAAGTTAATATTTAATATAGATGTAATATTTTCATAATTCAAATGAATCTCGAATTTAACCGATGTCTTCATTTTTTATCGGTGCACAAGATGATTTGTTTCATAGGATATTTATTTCATGATTAAAAATTCACTGAAAATGATCCTCTATTACTAATCGTCCTTACAAATATAATTATTCTGTATAGGTTGTTGTATAAGTAAAAATACATTATATATAACATGCGCATCTTCTGTATAGAATATTCATTAGTTACGTTTGATCATTCCATATGACTAATCTATTATATAGGCTAAGTGATATATGGAAGGCAAATTGATATACTAGCTGATGAATTAATCATTTATTTTCCATTAAACCTTTTCTGTATATATGTCAACTACATTATTTAAAAGTAATTTAAGTAATCAGTAATTTTTTAATAACTAATTGTGCAATAATATATAGTTTTCCTTAAAATTGCATCAAAATCTTCGTGATTTGGTAAGATTCAAATTGCTGATAATCATTTTAAATTTTAAGAAATATTGTAGTAAATCACATTCGGTATGATCGATTCCGGATAGTTCGATCATTAACTGAATTAAAAAAAAAAGAATGAAATTATGAAATGACTACTGTTGCACAATAAAGTATTTTATTATTAAAGAATACAATGAATATAAGTCTGAATCATAACACTTATTAGCACAAAAAAAATCAGTGACATTATTGAGAAAACATGAAATATTATTAGAATAACTGCTTTCATTTTATGGAATAAAAGAATTCATGTCCTTTTCTTTGTACAATATATCGATGTAGTCTTGTTTTTCAAATCTAAAATGTAAAAAGCGTTGCCTTGTAGGTAGAACCTTTTCAAATGACGTAGTATAAACATAAATTAGTCCTTATTTTATTGAATTGGGATTAGTACTAAAGTTTTTGAGAGATACTGGTTTGACATTAAAATTGAAAAAGTGATAGATTCACACTTGAGGAAATCTAATACTTAGGCTTGATAATGAGAAAGAACGGTATCAACTCGGAAGAAAAAGGGTTTGCGTCATAGTGGAATTTCTTGTACCAGGTAATACTCACAAAGTGAGTATTAGATTCGTAAAAATTATAACGCCAATAATAGATTTATTACATAACAACAAGATGGAAGGTAAACAATGATATATCAAGTTATATTAAGAAAAGGTTATATAATACACCGATACTGGCTTACTTTTACTCGAACGATGGGTCTACCGAGTTACACACAGACACATCTGCCGAATGACTTGTCGAAATATTATTTAAAAAAATGACCGATTATAGTTACATGTAGTTTATGCCTTTAAAGAGAGAACGTATAGGATTTAGAGAGATTAAAAGTGCTTCTTATAGACATTCTGTTTTCGATCGTAAACGACTGCCAAGCGTTAGTATATATAAATTCAAAAGGTGCAGAGAATCCGTAAATAGTAAAATGATTAGGGTTTCTTATCTGAATTCAATGACGAAATCGAGTATCGGAAAGCGGAAAGGATGCAGCATGTAAATGAGCTATCGATAGCGTCAATCGAAATGATCGAGGACTGCTGTCGGCTAGAGCATTTGGCACATTGGTCTACGAAAAAGAAATACTTATGTATCAGGTGAGTGATGATTTGCTGTTGTGTAAAATAGATATTTTTAAAAATGCCGAGATTTTTTTATTACTAAACGGAATATTTGGAAAGGTGGAGGGCATGCTGTATAAAAGCGAGGAGACTAAAGATAATAGGGAGTAATGTATGTAATTCTTTGAGTAATATGAAAGTCGCTGGTAATAAAACCTCACTATATATTGGCGTCGACAGTAACTCTCAACGTTTTAATACTTTCCAAAAATACGTAATTATATGAGAAGGCATATTGCATCGTGCCTGAAAAGGCTTCTGGTAAAGGCGAAGGGAGGGATCAAGCCGGGGAACTACACCTTTTCCGTCTGTAAACTACACGTGGATCATTTCAACCGAATTGTAACCTCATACAGAGGAAATAAATAGATTTTGGTTGCAATACGTAACTTGACCGAATGTTTGCAATTATTTGCTGTACGTGACGTCAAAGCAAACGCTACGGTAAATAAATTACAGTCTTTTGAAGGTAGATGTGATGTACGCGAATGCATTATCTCAGATTGAGGTACTTTCTTTTAGAGCAGCGGTTTTTAATAAATTTTGTATTAAATACGGCTTTAAACATCCTCTCAACTCGATTAACGGTATATTCAAACGAACGATCAAATAAAAATATTTAATCAAACGATTTTGACGTCTAACAAGTAAATTTAACTAATGGAGAAGGGACATACTGGGATAACAAATTGGCAAACATAGAGCGCGATCGAAGTAGTACGAGACGACCGGTTATACTTCTTTTTAATTATTGTACGGGCATATTACAAGATTTGTGGAAGGCTAATATCGAGCACTAACGGTTAAAGTGTAGATATTCAGAATTCCTGAAGATATGAAGTGCGGAGGGACAGATAGGATGGAATGAGAGAGAGAGAGAGAGAGAGAGAGAGAGTGAGAGAGAGAGAGAGAAAGAGAGAGTGAGAGAGAGACAGAGAGTGAGAGAGAGAGAGAGAGAAATTATTTGTCAAGAAACGGTATAATAAATCAGTTGGATCAAGAAAGTTAAGTTACTTGTAGGAAACACTGTATATGTAAAGCAAAATGTGATCTCAAGGAGAAAATGAACAAAATTGTAAAGCCTTTTTAAGATACGATTCGTGATCACAGAAGTTTTACCCTCCGATACGTAATGCATAGAAAATCTCAGATCAATGGATAAAAAGAAGACATTTTCGGCTCATGTGAAACGATTTAAATTCTGGTATGGTTTGGATGAGGAATACGTAGGGTACGATTGTCAAAAAATTGGCAGTGATCTGCAGATGAATAACAAACTAGATCTGTTAGCAATGAATATGACTGTAAAGACAACGAAGTTCATAAGCGAGTAGAAAATAAGAGTGCACATGAGCACAAATTATCATCTCCTATACCCCTGAGGATCATTTAGACCAAATAATTGAATTTTTCTCAACAAATATTGCTTGTGCTGAAAAAATAATGACAACAAAAATATATATTTTGGTGAAATCTACAATTTGTCGTATGTTACGTATTTTACGAGATGAATTGGAGAAACCATGGTTTTTATGTTTTCTTTTGCTATAAATTATGCTACGAACACTGAATTTTCATTGAAAGCCACTACGATATTCATAATCAATACGCAAAAAACCTAAATAGACAAATTTTCATAAATGTCTAGAAGAGCCACAGACGGGGATTATCTTAGGGAAAGCAATGAAAATGATGTCGTAAACATATGCGGTTATTTCCCGCACTCGACAGTGTGATGATGCAGAAGAGATAATTGGAAGAGAGAGAGAGAGAGAGAGAGAGAGAGAGTATGAGAGAGTGAAAGAGTAGTAATTTCTTCGATTATTCTCTTGCATTTTTAGGTATTCTACGAGTTTTCAGTTTGGCTTTTTACCGATTGCATCGTAAGAACTATTCTAAATGAAAAATCTATTGAAGAAATTGATTTCAAACAATATCTTCAAATTGGAGTTCATTTGAGCTGTCGGTTTCCTTGGAATTCTACGGTTAGTGAGTTCGGATTTTGTACCTACTTCTTATGAAAATTAAGGGGATTTAAATCGATTTTAAACTCCACAAATGATAAGCTTTAATGTCTATTTATTGCAGAGAAAATAAGCTTTATTATTTATATAATCAGAGCGGTGGACGTGGATAGCTGCATAGAATGAGTCACATGGACATATTTATATATGGATTGTCCACGAGATTATTATATCCGATTGATTGAACTTTTGAGGTGTGTCGGGTGAGCGACGCACGTAGCGCGCGCTTTCTGCACGTATGTACGTATCTCCGAATGCGCTCGGCGATTATCCGATCAGGGCAGGGCAGGGAGGCGCAGGAAGATCGCGCAAAGTACGGGGTCAAACATTGTTGCGGCAAGTGCAGACAATGCCGTGTGTGTGTGTGTGTGTGTGTGTGTGTGTGTGTGTGTGTGTGTGTGTGTGTGTGTGTGTGTGTGTGTGTGTGTGTATGTGTGTGTGCGCGCGCGCAAGTTGCAAGTCTTTCATTCTCCTCTCCCCCCCCTCTCACTCTCACTCTCTCTCTCTCTCTTGTGTACGTGCTAAATCCTTTATGGTCATCGTCGGAAAGTGTGAGACAGCGAGAGAGAGAGAGAGAGAGAGAGAGAGAGAGAGAGAGAGAGAGAGAGAGAGAGAGAGAGAGAGAGAAAGGTCGTCATCCTCTGAAATTTATTGAGCATCTTTTCTCTTTCTATTATATAATCTTTTTACCGAATGAATTTTTGATTACTTAAAAACTTATGTTGTTTATGTTGCACTTAATTTTATCTATATTCCACTAAACGGTTAATTATCAAGTTGAAGCAAAATGTGCCTTGGATAGTGATAAAATTAATATTATAGTTTATGTACTTTTCTTTTCAATTCCGAATACGCCAATTTTTCACCATTTCAATTTACTGATTATTCATGTATAACTAAATATCAGTAACTTCGGAGTATTTTTATTCGAGTGAATATAGAATTAACAGCGTATATAATACACGACGGGCTTATACACATACATGACGTAAGCACAATTTCATTTACAATAAATAGCCCTGTTCGGAATCATACTTAATTTTTAACGTGCTTTTTACAATACCATATACACACTTTATCGGGTTCTCAACGATAATGTGTAAGGCTGTAAAAAATGGAATAAAATCTGCGCGCTTCCTATGTGGTTGGCGTACGATAAACACAGGTGTATATATATATATATATATATATATATATATATATATATATATATATATATATATATATGTATGCGGATACCTGAAACGAGTGTAGCTATGTTGAGAAAAATGTACCTTATTTTAGTATTGCTTTCAATTTTTTATTGCTCATTTTGTATTCATTAAAAGCAGTATCGGATGAAGACACTGCTATATGGGTTCATTTATGTATAATAGATTTATTCACTCATTAAATTCTTCAAAAATCTTTTATTATCTATATTAATAAAATTGTAACTGAAATATCTTACAGTTATTCAAAATTTATCGATTAAAAAATTACTTATATAACAACTGCTTCGGTATGATTCAGACAAAATCCAGTGATTCAAATTTAAATATAGAAAATCAATAAATATAAAAATTCATACATGTTATTAATATGTTTAACAACTGTATTATTGGACATACAGAACATAAATATATTATATTTTATATGTGTGTTTTATAAGGAATTTATATGAATTCCGATGTAATAAAAATTTTTTGAAGGAAGACAAATAAACTCCAGATACTATATGGAAAATCAATATAGCACATCCTAAACCATTAAGTTTTATTCTGTTTCCATTTACTTTTATATTTTAATTCATGAAAGTTATGTTTAAAAAATACTTAAGAAATGAAAAATAAGTTGCGTTTCGCTTTTTTTTGTGATCCACAAAAAATGTAACACAAATATTTGAATATAAAATGTGATAACATAAACTGTTAAAACTATTGTGAAAAATTTGTTTAAATTTTACTCTTATACTTTCCATATCGAATAAATTAACATGGGCTTCAATATATCAATATTTTGTATGAAATGTACTTTATTAACTTCAAAAGACATATATGATGATAATTTATTCGAAAATGAAAATAAATTAATTCAGTTCAATTTTTCATCAGTTAATGTATTCAAAATATATATTTACTAGCTTTAATATTTACAATTTTGCAGATGAAACTAAATCTTAGTATTTTGTATCAACGGTGACTAAAAATTTGAAGCAGCAGTAGTTTACCGGATTCCAGAAACTCTATCGTTTTATAATGCTTACAAAGCCATTTAAAAACATTTATATTTAAGTAAAGGTTTTATTTATATATCTCACTGAACATGTCGATAGTAATGTGTCGGGTACTAGATTCTCCCCCCATTCCTCGACTCAACCCATATCCTGCGCTCTGTGCAGCAGAGCTATTCATTCCAGCATTGAACATTATAAAAGCAGTTATATCGTTTCACACAGCCCTCTATAATTTATATATATATATATATATATATATATATATATATATATATATATATAATATCATAAATAATTAAATAATTTATTTAATATAAAAAAGGCTTTAGGCTATAATTTTTACGCTCCAGTCTGAAAATGTAAAAAATAGCATGTAATAAAGCATTAAAAATCATCTTATTTATAAAATGTACGGATCTACTCTAGTGATTATAGAAAACGATATAAAGCTATAAATATATATTAAATAGCAATAGTAAATTTTAAATCTTCTTATTTTATATTTCATTATTAATGAATCTCAAGCCGTTTGACTGATGAATAAAGTCATTTAATAATTTTACGAATTATACATTGAATACTAAAAGCAATGCTACACAAGTATTGCATGATGATTTCAAAACAAATTCTTAAATTGAATTTAAGACTGACGCGAATTTTTTTCTTCATATTTTACGTATTGTAGGTAGTTTTTATTATTATAATCTTAGTCGAAATATCCGACTGCATTAGGAGCTCAAAGCTCACCGAACGTTTCCATTTCAACTCTTGATAACAATCTCCTGGGTCGTATCGACGAGTCACCAGCGCCGCCTTCTCCACATCGGTCATCCTATACCTTCCATTCTCAATATACAACTGTCCCAGGCATCGACCATGTGGCACATCATATTAAAGGATTTCCTCTGGTTCTCTCTGCGAGCGCTTCTTCAACCACCCTAAGCCTTAGAAGTCGATCCGCAATCAGTGACCGGCAGCGAAAGCGTGATGGCGCCTCCGAATCGGTACGTCAATTGATTACACTGAGAGGGGGAGGGAGGAGGTTGCTCGTCTCGTGTATCCCCCACATGTGCAGTTTCAAATATCCTGACAATTGATTTGAGTAAAAAAAATTTATCAGCATTTCTTTCAAATCGACATCCGACTTTTCCCAGGTCTTGTTCTCCTACCGAAGGGATTTTAAAAGACTTTATTTTAAAAGAAGGGATTTATATTAGAGAATCGTGATAACAATAAAATAATTTTATCATATTCTTTTAAAACATGATCTGTCTTTATCACAATTCAATTAAGTGGAAAGTCGCGAATTTTGTTATATTATTGATTTGAAAGATCGAGTTAGCCTATTTAGGAAAGCTGAGGGCACGGTGAATATTTTCCTTTTTCGGAAACCGGTCGGCAGACAAAAGAAAGGTTGGTCACCTCTAATGTATAGTATCGGCCGGCCGCTGCTGACCTTTATTTATTGAAATCCATTTTGACCGAACGATCGAATTATCGATTTTCGCTCGCCTCCTCCTACCTTCCACTTCCCCCATCCCCCTTCACGTAATTTGCGATTCGGGTTTCGTTCGGGCCGGCGCCCACGCAATCGGGTACGCATTTTATATCAATATCAGTGAGTGCTCTTTAATGAATAGCAGAATAATAAGTTATATATGCCGAGAGAGGCTATACAATTTGGTTGAATTGCGTTGCTCTTTTGTCTTTTTTGTACACACACACACGCGTACGCATGCACAATTATGGTCGCCATCTTTATTAGTTTTTTTAAACAGATGGACAGTTTTTTAATCATAAGCGTGCCATATATATATATATATATCTTTTATACAGATAATATTTGGGTGAAAAGCATAATATTTGTTTGTTTGAAGTAGAATCATTGATTATATAGAATTGAAAGTATAGCGAATAATATATGATATATGTACAATAAAGTTATTGACTTTCGTATGATTTATTAAAGCGAAAATATATATGGATAAGTCGAAAAGTTATCTAAACTAATTGTAAAAGAAAAAAATCTGATTGATGTTATAAAAGTAAAATGAGCTTTACGAAATTCTTTACTGAATGTTAATTAGATAAATCTATATGAATCATGGCGGTGCGGATAAAGAAGGAAATAGAAAAAGAAGGAATGTGCGTGCGCGCGCGTGTATGTGTGCGCGCGTGTGTGTATGATCCTCTCCTCTTTCCACCGAATCAAACGTGAACTATTTCCAACTCAGAAATTCCAACTCTTTCCACTTTTCCAGCACCGATCCGATTTCGTTTTTTTACCTCCTTTCCAGTGTTACGATATACGTAATGAATTTTTGCGTTCGCAAAAGACATTGATATCCCAGGGCAATAAAATATCTCTCTGAATCGCATGCCACATCCTTCTCTCTCTTCTTTTTCTCTTCTCTCTCTCCCTCTCGCTCTCTCTCGCTCTCTCTCTCTCTCTCTCTCTCTCTCTCTCTCTCTCTCTTTCTCTCTTTATTTCTTCACATCACACCATTTTTTTCTTTGCTATTGCATAGACACACACACACACACACAGAGGGATTTTTTTCTTAGTTTTATGTCTGGTCCTCTGCGTCCAATTTCTTTTATACCATTTATCTCAATCGCCTCTATTTGTTTATCCTTGCATGGATCGCTATAAATTTCAGGTAAATATAACAAATGCACTTTGCTGTTCATCTTATTTTGTCCATTAATTGAACATGTAATTATGTAGGCCAATTAATTTTTCAAAAGGAACGCTTGGACATGGCGTGCTTCTTGAAATATCCGATGATTTGCGGGTCCCGAAAGCGTATCCAACAAATACTGTAACGAGATCACGGAACAAAAGCTTGGCACGGTTATACTCTAACGCGCGGCTACTTTCGACGGGAAAACAGAGGGCATGGACCGAGCGGTGGTGAGAAAGAGAGAGAGAGAGAGAGAGATAGAGAACGGAGCAAGAGCGAGATGTTCACTTAAGCCATTGAAAAATATGGATTTTCGAGCGAAAATTGTAGCTGCGAAGTGCAATAAGTTATGGATGGCTGATTCGACGAGCAGAAGCCGGGAAAGAGAAAGAGAAAGAGAAAGAGAGAAAGAGAGAGAATCCGAATGAAAAAGGAAGGAAACGAACGGGTAGAGTGCGCACGGGTGCTGCGTGCGGCGTTTCCGGGTTCTTTTGTCCCCCCCCCCTCCGGCGCATATACCGCTCCGGTCGCGCGCCGGCGAAAGCCCAGAACGCAATAATTTTTCCAAAAGAGCCCGTAGCTGTAAGTTCCACGGACGCCAGGTGCTTTCTCTCGGATAAAGCTACTACTGCCTCCTTTAAGTAAGATAAATTCTTTAAGTTTTAGCTATTTTTATTGCCCGTTACAAATTGAAATGCTTAACTCTGCGGTGGCGATTAGAATCCGGTCGATGAACGTCGGCCAATGGTAAGGGGGGTGGGGAGATCTAACGTACAGATTTTTCCAAGAGTCTTTTAGTTAAAATCTATTGCTTTTCCTCCGTCAATTATAAACGGATCCTCTTCAAATCAATGATATAGGTATTTCACAGTTAATTAAATTTTACAGAACGATGCTTTTCAAGAAGGCACAAACACACATACTGTGACAAATTATAAATTAAAGACCCGGACATTACAGAGTGGAAAAATTTATGTAGCACCTGGAAATATATATGAAAAATTTCATCTACATTTATACACTATATTATATATATATATATATATGTATATATGTATGTATGTATGTATGTATGTATGTATGTATGTATGTATGTATGTATGTATGTATGTATGTATGTATGTATGTATGTATGTATGTATGTATGTATGTATGTATGTATGTATATATGTATGTATGTATGTATGTATGTAAGCATGTATAATTGTATATAAATGAAATAAGTCGAACGTTTTCCCCATTTTCTAACGCGATGTCTTTTGGTATCGGACTGAGACATTAAAAATATTAGCGGTTACTTCGATTTCGCGCCAACACTACGGCAACTTTCTGCCGATCGATAGAACTTCGGACGCGTTAATTTAAAGTGCCACTTAAGCTTTAAAGTTCCCGACGCTTTTACTGGGGAACCTCGGCGGCAACAGGCAAAACCCGTTAAAAATGTCCCAACTATACGCGTTACGAGCTGACAAAAGAAAGTATATAAGGGATCGAATTTTCCGATAACTTTTTTCCGCGTCCTTCCTCCCCCCCCTCGCCCGCGACACGTTTCTTCCGGGAGCACGGCGCGGTCTCGGTCGCCTCTTGGCCGCGCTCCTTCTCTCCTTTTTTCCCCCCTCAACTGTCTCGTTTGCTGCGCGGACGTACCGCACCCGCTCCCCCCTCCCCCATCGTCCCACAGTCCACCCGGCCCCTTTTATCGATTGCGCGCGCGCCTCTGAAAACTAATATAATCTCGGCGACGCTGGTGCAGGCCAACTGCAGTAAATTCCTGTTTATTCGAGCGCCAACCGGGGCGCCCGGGCTGCAAAGGGCAGAATTATACGGGTGTCGAGCGGCATTTATCCGAAATATCGATCCTGTGATCATCTTCTGTTGCTCGTTTTGCGCCTGCCCCTGTTGCTCCCTTGCACCGCCTCTCCCTCTCGCTCTCTCTCTCTCTCTCTCTCTCTGTCCTTTATCTCGCTCTCTCGTTTTACCGCCTCTCTTTATTCCGCACTCCGTCTGCGTGCGTGCGCGCGCGCGAGGCGCAACGCCGGAGCTCGGAGTCGTTCGCATGCGGGATTAAAGCAGCCGCGTGGCATGGCGGTCGCGTTAAAATCGTCGGCCGGCCATTATATACACCGTGCGCAGGCAATGCCCAAGAAGGAGAGCAGCGCGAGCGAGGAGTAACCCTTTATTAAGACGGTTAAAGGGATGGAACGATATCGTGGGTACGAGCCAGAGATATGTATTAAAAGGGGCGGAGAGAGGATCAAGATCATGCTCTCTGTACCAGGGCAAAAGACGTATCGCCTTGTTATGCGTGCGAGCCGCCACTGATTATTTGCTTGCAGGAAGAGCGCGGTTAATGTTTTATATATGCGGTTGCAGTTCCCTAGTTGAAAGAGGGAGGAAAGATTGCGCAGTATCGATTTGCCTCACGGTGCCAGAACAAAAGGAAAAAAGCGTTGTTTGCCTGACCGCATACCTTTGTATTCGACCAATCGCTGTACTCATAGGACTTCTTCGCTAGAGAAAGGTGTGAAATGGATGTTTTTGAAATCTTTAGTTCGTTTTTACCACGAAGATGTAATGCACAATTTGTATTTTCGCATGGTTTTATGACTATACATCGGCAACTTTTAACGAGTAATAATAATTGGCCACTTATTGGGAATTACTAATGGAATGTTGTTGCTTGAAAACTCATAGATGCTTTTTCACTAAAAATGTAGTTTTTGCTTTCGTTAGAATGTATTAATATATTAATAAAAAATATCTTTGGCCAGTGTCCGATACCGTGGCATATGGTTCTTTTAACGTATCCTGCTCGAATAGCCGCGATGCATGCGCGATGCTGAGGCTTCCTTTCGCGCCATGCATGGCGTTATGTTTAATGACGTTTAAAGAATCTGATAGAAGTCTCTGACTCTCTTGTCGATGCACATTGAGAAAAAGGATAACACATTTTATATAGAATCAGATCGTCAGTTATTAATGAGAAACGTTATTCCAGATGCTCTCTCTGTCTCACTCTCTGTCTCGTTTTCTTTCTTCCGAAGCAATTTATCAAAGTAAACGTAAGTACATCCAGCCATTAACAACGTGCATAGTTTTCTGGTCACGGATGTCGTATAAAGATAATCTGAGATGTTGAGGGAAGAGGAGTGATAAACAATCAGATTCAAGAAAATTTGTATAACGCACAGCAATTTACAAATCAAGATTATATTCCGATGACGCTACCGCGAGTATCTATTGGCTTACATTATTTATCGGAATGATTGGTTGTCGAACAATCCATAGAAAATATAGCGCAAAAAGAATTTTCGATTTTTCAAACTGCATATCTTCTTCTATGTTTTCAAATAAATTTTCGTACCAGATATGAATGAATTTCTTCAGAAATCCTTTAATGGTAAATCTAAAAAAGGGCTACTATCCGTTAAATATTCTTCGATTTAACTATTTTTTATGATGATGATGGCGGTGACGATGATGGTGATGCTTATCATTATTATTATTATTATTGTGGTGGAAATCTTGGGAAGAGGAGTAGGTACGCGAGTAAATGATCCGATTTTACTTTGTTGAATTTATTGCAGTGTGTGTAGTAACAGTAGTAGTAACAGTAATAGTAAGTACAGTGTGTGACGATAGTAACAGAAAAAATCACGGCCGCTGCTCGCCGCTCGGCCTTTTAAAGCTCGCCTTCGCTCCCCCCGTTGTTACAGAGTGGGGAGAGCGGTGAACTTTTCAGCCGAATCACAGAAGAACATTAGCGCGCGCATTTTGCGATCGCGCTCTTCTTGCTTGCCGCTACAGCGCGGTAAAGCGTCGGCCCTATCACATGCGGCCGTTGACGCGCGCATTATCTAAACCGCGCTCTATTCCCCCGCCTCGACAGAGCAGCCAAGCTTTGGCCCTATCACCTGCGGCCATTGTCGCGCGCACTATCGAAGCCGCGCTCTGCAGGTCTACTTTGATGAAGACGAGGCGGGAAGTTTCCCTATTCGGCGCAAAGGCGAATAGCGCGCGCTCTCTTTCGCGGACAGCATATTCTTTTTATTCTTCGCAGTGGCGAAAAGGCAAGACGGGAAACATGCGGTTCCGGATCAAATTTTTCTCGGCCCCCTCCCTTTTTCTCGTGGCTCTCTCAGCCCCTCGCGCGTGTTACCACTCACTGCCAAGCATTCTCGGGGGGGCTCCCCGCGCACACCTTACGACTCAAACGCGGAAGTTAAACTTCCTAGAGAGTACATTGTGCCATCGGAAAACCACTGTGTTTTCAGTACATTTGGCTACACGTGTACGTAGGCCTCCGTACACGCGAGTCGGTAAACGGCGAGAGGCAGAGCTACCCTTTTTTCTTTCCTTTACCATACACATCATTGAAATATCCATTAAAGTTTTTTTTTTTTTTTTTCTTGCATTTTCGCCTTACAATTTACTTTTGCAAGTTGCTTATTTGGCACACAGAGTTTTATAAATTTAACGTGAACGGAACGCACAGGATAAATCGTGAGTCGCTTTTCCCGGAACTATTAGTTGCCGAGGCATAGAGAATACGGAACACAAAGGCAATATTCCCAAAATTTGAACAAAACATAAAGACCTATCTTTGCATGATAACATATTAATATATTATTAAATTTGAACCGAATTTCGAGACAGAGCACTCTAGATTTATCCTTTTTTGTTTTACTCTCGCTACTTATTCAACGGGTCCTGCTTTTTACCGAAATAAATGAAAATTTCATAGTCGTTGATTGCTTACGACTGAATTCGTATCCTTTAATAAAAATTAAAAAGGAACTAAACAAATTTCTATCTGTGTTTTGTATTAAATTAAAAATTATCTCCCATTTGGTGATTGTCTATAATTCTATAACGACATAACTTATTTTATTTTTTATATATTTATTCATTTACCAGAGCGCACCATATTAGTATATAATAATTTTTCCAAATAAGATTATTATTTTATTATTTTTACAAATTATTTCTACAAACAATACATTATATTATTCTTACAAATCAGATGTACTAACATTCTATAGAGACAATTGGGGTTGTCTACGTATAGATCAGGCATCGCTTAATACTAATTAAATTAAATTAAATTAAATATAATTTTGAGTTAAACAAATTCAGTTCAATCTTGATATGGATAATGTAATAGAGAATGCATAATAACATATAAAATTTTACTCAAAATAAAGTATATCATTTTTTTGTAATCTAATAAATCAATTGTGTTAATTTTTATTTTTAAACCATTTGAACAGAATTTGTTTGTTATTACTTATTACACAATAAATTTGTATACGGCGCATATAAATAAACAATCCATTACAATTATTATTATTATTATTATTATTATTATTATTATTATTATTATTATTATTATTGTTGTTGTTGTTGTTGTTGTTATTATTGTTATTATTATTATTATTAAATTTAACTATTCAATTCAATAGAAGACTTATCGGGACTAAACCTGATCATGGGTGAAACTTTATCAGCAAAACTGGATACTATGAAAACTGCGCTTGTTTTATAATTGCCTTCATGTACTCGCTACACTATGTAAACTGGGCTTATAGATCAGAGTTTCGATACACATATGGCATGAAAACATTAACTTACTCAATTCTACGAGGCGACGTTGGGCTTTTCAAGTCTGACTAAAATTTGACTAGCGACAGGTGACAAGGTGCTCCCAGACGAATCCGAGTGTAAGTAAATGTGCTACGTTCGTACATATTTGTATCGATTTTCTGGTGAGCAATCTCTCATTTCGCGCCGAAGTAACTGGCTAAAAATGATTTTATTTATAGTTTCCTCCTGTACCCATGAGGATTTTTTATCAAGTGTTTGGAAAGAAGAATGTTTATAGGTTTAACAAAATTCACTGAGAGTCCTTTTTTCGATAAGGTAGTTGCGAAATCCTTTGCACGAAACAATTATTACGAAGAATAGGAAAATGTTACTAGACAAGAATATATATATATATATATATATATATATATATATATATATATATATATATATCTATATGTGCGCGCGCGCGCGCGCGCGTGTGTGTGTGTGTGATACACAATGCCTAACAAATATAATTATATTATATCTTTTATTTTTGAAGTACGCCGATAATGTGTAGGAATGAAGTGAAAACGGAAACGGTTTTTCCTCTTCAATGGTCAAAATTTTATTGCAGCCTAAACCACACTCCAAAAGGGCCACTACAGTTCTCCTTCTTGCAGCAGCGTCAGTTCTGAAGCAGTCGCTAATACGTCAACACCGACAATAACTATTATTCGCATTATAATTATCGTTTGTACATTTATTATAGCAATATACTTCCACAGCTCCGTATATTTATTAAATAAACAAATTTTATATTAAGCTCTGTTTAAAGTTTATTAAATTACAACATTTACTTTTGCACACAATATATTATTATATACGGATTTTGTTTTCAAATATTTGTTTAATGTGAAAAGCTTTTCCTCGTCACATTTTAAAAAATACATGTTTTTCTAAAAATTCTATTGAGAACTTTAATAATTGACCGGTTATTGAATAATACGCAATTTTAGATATAAATATTCATCTCAATGTTTATACTTTTTTAAAATCGCGATTCAATGCAAAATTAATTTTAAAACATAATTAAAATTTACAAAGATTTATTGAAAAAGTTTTTATTTCTCAAAAAATTGCTAACTTCAAAAGAGCTAATTAAAATCTCTCTCGTAAAAATTAATTTCAACGCACAAAATTTATAGGAAAATAAAACAAACCTCCTCAAATTCGAGTTTACTACGCGTTTCCACAAAGCGCTTCACTTTTGCAATTAAGGCTATCGGTAATAAAATTCAAATTGACAACCAGTTAACATACTCGTAAATTCCAGAACAGCTACATATATATAATATAGTTTTTAAAAGAGTTAATAAAACGTTTCTTATTAGAAAAATAGATGAATATTTTGATCGCCATAGTAATCGAAACTTGCTTTTAATACGATATCGATCCAGTAGAATATTGTTCGAAGCTAGCACGTCTCTTGTTTTTGCGCAAAAGACCGACTAATCTACAATCGATTATTTTAGTTCGACACTCATGGGAATCGCGAACTGTGCTATGCATTTCTTCGCAAACATCGAATCGTGCTATACTTTTTCGCCGCTGATCCTGAATCGCCAATGCTACTTTTCGTCCCGAAATTAATTCGGTTCCTTCGTTAATTTCACATTACGGCCAACGAATCTCAGCCTTTGCAAAGTCTCGCGCGCCGAGCGCCGACGCATCACTAAAAGCGGCAACCCTCGATGCAGGCACACGCGTAGTCCATAATATTCGCGCCGAAATCATAGACCGTCCCGATCACACGGAATTGTCGGCTTTGTAGTTCACCGTGGCAACTATTGGCAATTGGGTTACCGATTTAAGCCCCTTTGTATTCCTACGAGTGCCTCTCAATCATCCCGAGAACTAGTTCTCTCAATATCCTCTTCCCTTCCTTCCCGCTTGCGCACACACTCCCGTCTAATGGTTTTCCGGACCTTAACGGTTCTCCCCCGACCGTTCCGAAATTCATCAGATGTTGTCGTATAAGGATTGATTATTTAAGGATAAAGCTTAAATTATAGATGCTCGTGCTTTTGGAATTGCTGAAAACGAATCTACTATTAGAATTCCAAAATGTAAAATTGCTGATTTGAAATAGTTCGTGTATATTGACTTGGCCAGTTCAAATTTTCAAACAGAAAATTCATACTTCGAAATTCTATACGTGCCATTTTGAATTTTAAAATGTTCATCAGATAGATTTATTATTTAGCGTGAAACGTGTTTCAACAATGATATTAAAATGTTGTTTCTTTGGAAGACACGTGGGATGACACTTTGGTTTCCACTCAGAAGCATCGCACGTTTAAGATTCGACCATCTATCATCTTACTGACAAGCCCTACAGGGGTTTTAGAAAAAAACGTACATTATAATATACGTAAATTATTCCCAAATGTTGATTTTCTCTTTCGAAAAAAAAATTCCTTGCCTATTTACTATAAAGTAATGTCTTCATACTTGGCATAATCGCCTAGAAGACAGGTCGATGCAATTTATTCCATTGTGAAACATCTCGAATGTCTTTGTAGAAAGAAACAATAATATAGATTCGTTTTTAGGAATTTAAAAACCCTAGAGTATTCGCTGCGCATACGAACTTTAGTGCAGCTTTGCGGTAGCAAACTAGAGAATTTCACGTCGATAAAATGTATTAGCTTGTATAAAACGTATGTTGTAAACATTTATATGTCATTAATATTTTTTGATTATTAATTAGTGTCGTACCAATACATTATATTTTAATAATAGATAAAAGTATAAGTAATCGTTAAAAGTTATACATTTTATACTATTAATATTTCATATAAAATCATTCTCTTCTGCAGTAATGAGTCAGCTGATCGAAAAATGATAAGAGTTAAAAAGATGCTCCTCACGATAGAAAGGCATTATATTACTCCTAACGCATGAAAAAGGAACGAACGCGTTTTTCCCCAGATTTTTGCTGTTTTATCGATAATTACAAATTTTTAAAGCTTACAAATGAATCTTTTATCGATAATCGGCCATTTATGAAAATCGTTAAAAACTAATTTTTAGCTCGAATATAATTAATACAAATATGCGATTATTATAATATAATAATAATAAAGGTGAAAGTAAATGATTTAATTTTAAATTCTATACTTTAATTGATAACAATAAAAAATAATGTACTTTATAAAAAATATATAAATTTAATCTTAAGTAATAAAAAATATTTAATTGTTTATATTCCATACAGATGATTACGGTACGCGAAAAGTTAAGACGGTTGATGTTCGTTCATTAATATTTGAAAATTAAAAAACAGTGTTATTATATGAAAATTTTTTTCAATTACTTTCTATAAATTTAACTTGATTCGAATCACATTATATAATATTATTGTAGTCAAAATTTTCAATATGTATAGTTTAGGTATTAATAATGAATATTTTACTCAAATTTAAACACAATCGTTTCACAGTATTCTATTTTTTCTCTTTCTCAAGCTTAGAATTTGAAAGCAATTCTGTATAGATCATATAAGAGTAGATTCAATCTGCAACAGTTTTTTTTTTCTCGTAAAAAATGTCATTCCTACTGTAGCATGGTACTCCGAATAAATTCAGTATCAAAGCTAAACGCCAATGTAATTTATTTCTACGAATATAAAGCCGAGACGACATACCCTCCTAATTCTAATTCCATAAACCGTGGAATACTCCGACATATAAAAAATTTGCAACCATAAATCTCGAACAAAGAAAAGTGGATATAATCTTCGGTTCAAATTTCATCAAAGGAAAGTGCAGAGCGTTAATTGCAAGCTGTAATTATGCCGCGGAGAACTTCATTATATGCTCGGCCTTAATATATGACGTTTTACTGTCATGTTTTGAGACCAAAAGTAATCAAGTTATAATGGGAAGCGCAAAGGGGGAGAAGTCGTTAATTTACACAGCGATAGCATTTCAGAAGTCCGAGCCGCCCTCCGCCTCCCCCCGCTTCTGAGAGAAACAACCGTAATGCGCGTCGCACGCCCCTAACTCACTATCACCCAAAGTGTGTACGCGTATTTAATAGGATTTTTTGGTCAAATCGAAAGAGCTTCACAAAGAACCTCTTAAATTTCTTTCTCCTGTTCTTTTATTCTTCAAATTCATTTATCCACAATTGTTGACAGATATGCTGTGTGAGGTACGCGAGTGAAAATTAAACAATGCCCAGGAACAGCGAGAATTCCGCCGTTGGCGCATGAAAAAGTTGCTAAAAATTCTTTCGCCGTTCGCTCCGAACTCTATGCATTATTCATCCAACAACAGTTGCCGACTTATACGAATAAATCATCCGCAATATATAATACACTCGAGTTATTTAACGCGCAAAGCAGCGAACTTAAAGTAAAGTTAGATTATGCGCGCCGCCCCGAAATAAAGACGCGCGAATATTCGCGGCTATTAAAATGCCGTTGAACTTCCGATAAAGCGCGCTCACGGCCTCTCAATATAATTATAGAACTTGGAAACTTTTATAACGGCAGCGGCAAAAACACATCGTTATACCAATAAAACGCCCGATAACGAAGGACCGAGGGTAAGGGAGACGCGGACAGCTACATAGCTCTTTCCACAGAGATACCGAATTCATTTTTCAGTCGCCAGCGAGGAGAGCGACGCGCCTGCAATCGCTTGAAAAATCCCAGACCTTCGCTGTATAATAGTCCTGGTCCTCCAGACGAATAAAGCGGGCTTTGGCGGCGGCTTGAGAGCCAAGATCACGCAGAGGGAGTTCTTGGGGAGGGGGAGAGGGCTGCGTCCACCTTAACCATATACAGCATATACATTATATATCGGCCGTGGAGCCCTCGGCGTTATTAATACATCACACAAAGCCCAAGACGCGCGCAAAAAGGAGATCTTGAGCATTCCAACCCCCCCCCCGGCCTCTTTAAATCTCTGTCGCGCCCCGCGGGCCTCTGCGGGCCAATTTAATTGAATGCAGCGGGACAGGAGGCGTAGGAGGGGGGCATAAATAAAATGAAAGAAAGCCCAGCACCGCGTAAAGTAAAAATAATAATCTTGGAGCACTTCCTCGAGTGCTGCGTGTGGCTAATATATAGGCGAGATTCCGGATGTCCCGACAATGGCGCGTATTATAAAATGCTCTACCGTGTTGGAAAAGAGAAGCAGTATATACGTACATAGTGGGACGCACACCTTCCTTTCATCCCTTCCAATCCAGTCTCTTCCATTTATCTTTAATCGGTACCAGCGTCCCCGGGCCGCTCTGCTAGGACTCACGGAGCGAGCGGCGATACACTCTTAAAGGTCCTTTAATTAAACGAGCTGACAGCTACGTCACTAAAGTAGCCCTCCTTCCCTCCTCCTCCGCCGCGTGATATCGCAAACACGGATCTTTATGCGTCTTAGTCTTGGAGTACATTGTGGGAGGGTGAGAGGGAGGTAAAGGAATAAGTAGTACGTCGAGATGTAAAGAAAACCGGAAATCTTCGAGATTCCCGAGGAAAAAGGATTTTAGATTGCGAGAGAATCAGAATACGTGCGCTTGTTGTAAAAAGTATAAAGAGACGGATGTGTTCCATCAATTCAACGTTTAATCTTAGTTAATTGATAAGGATCGGGCGAATGATTGAATATTAAAAATACTCTAAAAAAATACTATCTTTTTTAATCACCGTCGAGCTTAAGTGAATTTATTATATAAATGAAACAGCAAGAGCAACATAACGTAAGATTATTACATGAGATCAACTCTCTAAATTTAAAGAAGCAAAAAATACTGACATTCACTTCGTGATGACTAAAAGAAAATGAAGAAAAAGGTAGTATGAAAGAAAAAAATAATTAGTGAGAGATTAATAACACATCTGCATAAAAATAAAATTGTCGACACCCAAGACGAGGGTAGGTATCCTATCTGTATTTCGATTGGGTAATTAGAAGTCTGTAATCTAAATTATACAATGTATGGGAACTTTTGAGTGCTAAAAAAAGCTAAAAAAGCTTAAGTTCTTATGTATTCTGCATATTACATTACTGATCAGAAGTAAATTTTCAGGTAAAAATAGCTGATATACCTTAGCATAACCTCTTAACTAACGACGCTGACATAGTAAATTCAAATCTATTCTGAACCTACACACACTCCAAAACTAGTAATTTCTAACCCATCAGCGCTAAATATACAAACCGTAAACATATAAAATCAAGTCTAAAAATTCAAAATCAATAAATTTCAAACCCGAAAAAATTTTGATACATTAACTCCACACCTCGTTTATCCTAAACTCCGAACCAGCACAGTCATAACTTACAAATCGCGCTCTGACCTTCGCATGATAATTTTCATCAAAATAAATTGTACTAGGTCTATAAATGACCGTTATTTATTTTATAATTATCCATTCAATAAGAAAAACTTACCGCTCATGGTTACTGTGAAAACATCATGGAAAGCTAACATCCATGGAACAATAAATTACGCGCCCTGTTTATTTTTGACAAGCTAAATTTTAAAACAGTCAGCTGCCATGGTGTTCTCTCGGTAACTATGAGAGCGGGTTATTTTTTTATTCAGTGAATAATTAACGGATAATTACGAACGATAAATTCAAGAAGGTCTATAAATCCGAAAACTCGAAACCTGAAATTCAAAAACCGTAAACGCATACATCAATACAGTCTGAAATGAATATACGAATAGAATCCATATAGTACATTCCTCGTCTTAAACTACTACGCTCGCAAGCAAACTGTACTTTAAACTGAAGCATATAACTCCAACAAAAATATACGTCACGTACTTGTTATATCTTTAATTATATTCTTACGTTAAAATACTATTGTATATAGTTCTTGGATACGAATGACAACTTTTTCAATAAAATAAATAAATAATGGATACTATCGATTTCTGTTGTCTATATATTTTTATTTGTATATTGAGAGGCCTTGACATTTCGAATAGATATCATTATCCTTTTACAACTACTAAAAAATTTTATTTTACAATTTTTTAATAAAAACTTTACAATCGTAAATTATCGTAAAAATCAGAAACTGATATTTACATATTTTTATAGATAATCCTTTTACGAACAAAAATAGAATCCGTAATTTTAGAAAATTTCAAGTTATCGATAAAAATGTAAAAAAAATCATTATCTTTTTTCCAATTCTGTAAGGGTGGAATTTAAAATTTTTTTATAGAACATCTATGATTTTCAAATAAAGCATCTAAAAATTTTCCAACCCAGCAGTCGAGTGGTGTTTTTGGCTGGACATTGATGAATCACTCAGTTATCTAGTCATAGCATATTTTTATTTTATTCACTCTATTGTCTAAAATAAAGAATACATTTTCGAGAATTTAATAAAAACTTATTTAATAAAAACAATTTATGCCTAGAGCAAGACAATTTACTTTTAATGTCGCACTTTGCTCCTTTAACAAATAAAGGAGTCATTGCTATATTTATACAGGAAACACTGATACCACCGTGTGTATCGAGACCTAAAAATTGTTCTTGCTAAATCACAGCAAGGGTTTAATTAAATTTGTTACATTTAATTTGAAAGCATGGTAAATACGTTTTCTTTTTTCCGAGAGCCTGGGGCCAAAGTAAGAATGGACTTTTTACAATCCTGCCACCCACCTTCCGACTACAAGCTTTCGGTTCACTAATTTCCCATGTTTTCAATCCCTATAATGACCTTGTAATTTACTCCTAAAGTCCCGGTTGCACACTCGGGACCGAAATTCTACCGGTGTCAAAATCCTCGATCCAATTAAGAAATTTCCTGGGCACTGTGCAGAACGGACGGGGTCGCGGAATCCAGCGGATTAAATACAGTATACGACAAAGATCGAGATAGAAGTCGAGAAACCGGGTGGGCAAGTATATATATATGAACGGGTGTATGGGTATATATGTATATGTATATATAATGTAGAAGAGAGGGAGAGAGAGAGAGAGAGAGAGAGAGAGAGAGAGAGAGAGAGAGATTCCATCGTTTCCTTCTGGACCTTATCTAAATCCCTTTCTATCTCTCTCCCTCTCTGTCTATTTCATTCCCTCTTGTAGTTTCTCTCTCTCTCTCTTCTCTTCTCGAATCTTCCGCTTGCGCGCATTATTCCTCGAACTCAGCGGCCAGTTGTTACCGCTAGTTGGGTGGGGGGTGGGGGTCCGCCCGTCCTCCGGGGGCTGCCGGCCGCGGCGTTCGATTGCTCGTCAGTCCGTGAAACCTGCGGCGAACTCAAGGACATGAGAGGGAAGAGTTGCAGCGGCAGCAGCTCGAGCCTCTTTGTGGTTCTTCCCTTCAAAGTCGCTTAACTTGCTCCTCTTCAGTGCTATATATCTCTTACTCTTCCCCATCCTCTATCTCCCTCAGTCTATTCTTTCTTTACCAAGAGAATGAGGCAACGCACATCGATGCAATCGTCTTTATCGACTGGAGCTCCCTTTAAAGCCGAACAGTGCGATTGTATTCGTCACGGCCGCAGTTTCGACTCCGTCATGATTTTTAATGTTGCGATCTGCTTCAGGACTACATAGGAATACGAGAGTTTTCAATAGTTGATTTAGTTGATATTAATTTGACACTTCATATTAACACCTAAATAAAATACAATAACAATGATAAGGAACTGTTATTATTGAGATAACTGCAAGACATAACATCTTGAGGCTCCATGAAAAATATAATTTTAGCAACTGAATATATATATGAATATATATATATATATATATATATATATATATATATATATATATATATATTCAATTCAACTGCATTTTAAAGAGGAATACTTATAATTTAAGATGTACTTATAATGGAATTTACAACTTCAAATATGTCAAAAAACCTAACAATTAGCTTAGGATATTTTTTAAGATCTGAACTGATAGAGTAATTCTACGTTCAGATACGCATTCAATATATCAAGAAACTTTGTAAAAATATATAAGATTTTTGGCTTGTAACGATCAGTAATATTTTTCATATGTGTGTTATATTCACGCATATACGCTTTTAGTCATCACTTTTCATGTATGAACAATTGAGAGCAGAGCACGCAATTTATAACATAGAATTGTTGATAATATTAAGTATACCACTATAAGAATTAACAGCTATTTAAGGCAGTCTAAAATTAGGTCTCAAATACGTAGATTGCTATAATCGCAATAAACCAGGAACATTGTCTGCCAAATTTTAAGATTAGTTTTCCATATATGGGATTTCAGTTCTACTACATTTAAGCAGCTCTTTATATGGACGACCACCTATATAGCCGGAGTGGGAGTCTTGCTTTAGTTGTTCCGCGTACCGCGCAGTCTTTACATACGCGACATTTTTCCTCGCGCGCTGTCTTATATGTAGTACAGTATTTTCTCCCGTCGTCGTCTGCGCGGCAGTTTCGGCTTTGCGCCCGCGAGAGTGCCAGGAGGGCATTAAGTATAGAGAAAAAAGCCGGGAGAACGTAGCGAGAGAAATGTTTTGCGATTTCTCATGGAAAATGTTCCGTGCCGGGGGAAGAATTACGGTAATAATATTGGAAAGCTAAGGCTGCTATACGGGGGAGGAAAAAGGGCAGAAAAGTTGTGTCTCGCAAAGTAGCAAGGCGGGAAATATGCGTATATAGTGCTAATCCAAAAGTTTCACGATTTTTTTGTTTGTTTATAATTCACTTAGCGCCGGATTTGTTTATTGGAAGTGCCGAATCTTATAATTTTTAGCTTTCTGTATTAGATCGCTTTTTTCGGTCATGATATTGAGTTTATGGTAAACATATCTTCAAGGTTTAACTAAGAAAATAGATTGAAGATGCGCATTAAAATTAATGTACATTGATCTCTTAGGGAAATTATAGTGGGAGCCTATTTGCAAAAGTAAATATAATACCGATGCATTCAAAAAGTTTGATTTAGAAATAATTTCTTTTAATGCGTTATCTGATATTACTTTCCTTGACGCATTTGCAATCATTATTTGATCATTCATTAATTATTTTAAGATATGACAATTTTGCAAATAAATACATTCTACAGGAATTAGAGGTAAATTATAAGTCTAACGTTAAGTCATTACAGGCATCAATTCTTAGCATTATTAATAATACTGTTAGTTGTTCAATTTGGGTTATTTTATCAATGCAAATAATTTATTTTAAGTTGTAGGTTGCATACGAATGTTAACAATTCTTTTTAAAATTTAATCTTCACCCTTTAGTGTATATTAAAAATATAAGTTATCTAATCTTTTCGTGACATTATTTTATTAAGTACTGAAGTGAAGACGTTTAAAAAAAATTCTGAACTGATTGTCAAAATATATTACTGCGTTAACGCGATGAGTCGAGTTTTAATTTCAGGATACATTAACTAGATTTTGCATTGATTTGGCGACGAAAGAATTTTTTTGTTATTAATTAAACTTTATGATTAAGTCTATCTGTTAAAAATTAACAGAATAATAATTAGTGACAACTAGTTAAACGAATTAGAATAATCAACTTATATTATACTTATACAGATAGCGCTAAAATCAGTACCTCTATCTTGATAAAAAGAAGCTATCAATTAGAAAAAAAATGAATACTAGCTGTACTTTCGTCTCTTCAATGTCTTGGATTAAATATAACAAACAAATTAAAGATTACTACTTAAACAAGCTTAATGTGACATTAAAAATGATCGCATTGATAAACTGTTGTACTGAATATACAGTATGGATTCTAACACGAGCATGTACATTCAGCATATTATACTTTCAGCACAAAATAGATAACAAATATCGAAAAGCACTGAAATTAAATTACTGAAACCATTTTAAATTAGGCTTTTGAAATACAGCAAGAATATGAAAGAAAACTTATAAATATACTATCGATTTGAGATAAATAACGAGATACTTCGTTAGAACTTGCAATCAAATAATAATTGTATTTGAAGTTGTCAAACACGATTTAAATAGAAACTAGACAAAAGTATTTGATCCAACATCAAAAATAAAAATTGAAACTGCAGATACGATTCACTGATATATCCAAATTTGACAGCGAAACTATAATAGTTCGGCAATATATTTCTAATTTTTATTTATATGAATTTCTGGGCCAAAATCTCCAAATCAATTATCCAAACGAATTCTGAATCTTCTGAGCCAGAGCTTTAAATATATTTCAAGGCATCAAATATGCGAAATCTACAAAGCACTAATTCTATTTTATCTGCAGATAAATCGCTATATAATTTCAACCCAGCTAAGATTTTAGAGTTAGTGAAATTGAGAAATTGACTAATACCTGCATTTGATGGGATCTATGTAAATAGCATAATTGACTCTAACGACGAGAAATAAAATCGAATGTATAGGTATTGTAAAACCTAGCAAGTATAGCTTTTCGATGAGCCTGTAAATTTAAGTATATAGGATAAAATTCTCTCTACTCCATCTTCTATATTTCTATATTTCGGAGAAGCGCGTGAGATAAACGCGCGGTTAGATATAACTAAAGATGCTCGAGAGCCACTTCGTGGCTCAAGTTCATCCGCGTAGATGAAGACGTACTCTACTCCCCGCCATGCCCGAGCGTTTGCCATAGTTCGCCCTTTTGATCTTCCGTAAATTCGCTCATCTCATAAATTTTGACGCGTTTTTTCCCTTACTCGATTCCCGGCACGCGCGCCCCCGCGCGCACATAATGTACACTCCGAGCCGCCTCTTGTCTTCCCATTTATTCTTTCTCTATCTCGTGTGCACGCGCGCATCCTTATTTTATAGTTTCACGCGGCTCATCTCTCGCGATCTCTTTATATACTCGCGAGTGTTTACTTACCCCGGTCCGCGCCTCGCGCCTCGGGACCCGCTTTCTTCATCCTTGCCGGGCGAGACGAAGTTTTCTTTCTCGGGGAGTCGTATATAGCCTCGTATACATTTCATTTCTTTCTTATGCCAATGTGCTTTACGATGGACTAGCCGTCGATCGATTTTAGTGCGACAGCCTCCAGAGGCGTAGTTGCAAATTTTAGCGAAATCTAGATGGATGAGCTATGGGGAGAGAGAAGAAATTAAGAGATGGATCTTTGGCATTATATAATTTTTTATAATCTTTCATTTATTTATTACAATTTATCATTCCTTTTATTAATAAATAAGTTTTATGAATAAATATAAATTACTAACTAATATATATTAACTTATGTACGTATAATGCTGATAAAGTAAATTAATTTTATTTCACATATTAGATTCTCTCCAATTTATGGAATGAAAATTAAAAATTGATATGCCTTAAACGTGATGCAAATTAATTAATTTACTTTCTAAGTAGATACATATAAATTTATCTGTAGTCCTTTTTATAAGATTAAAAATCCTTATACTGTACTAAAGGATGGTTTGAATCATCCGCGAGCAAACAATGACAAAATAAAGGCGGCTACTAGTATGGCGACGAGCTGTTTCACCATCCACTTATTTACATGTTCATTGGCGAGAATTTAGCTGGATCATATTAAAATATAATTTCAATGATACCAGCCCATAGGCTGGCATTCTTATTTGGAAATTAATTTAATCGATAACTAAATTAGTTAAACCTGAACAGTATTTTCAAAATTTAGTCATAATAGATTAACCTTTAGATGACCACCGATATTTGATAATTTCGGTTTCCCTAAGATAATGGATAAAATGCTATTTCATATTATATAAATTGTCCGTGGGGGGAAGAGTCGATCATGGCTCGAGTCAACATATATTGGTTTTCGCGAAGAGGAAAGCGTATATTAAAGTTTTCCATTTGAGATAAATTTGATCTTTTATAATGGATCGACGTAAGAATATTAGCACTACATGCTATATTCTAAATAAAATAAATATTCAGCTCCCACACAACAAAATGGCGATTTCAAAATGGTAGTTTCCCCAAATGGAAAATCCTTTGCAATACTCATGTGAATGTATTCAAGGCAGATATTTGATAAAGAAAGTGTAACATATCTTTTATAAGTATAATAGAATATCCATAATTGGGATTACACAATATCGATAAGGAGATTATAAGTTCAATGATCATAGAGAAAGAATCGAATTACTGAAGGTTCTTTTAGTGCTTTTTGGGTTACGAGAAAATCGAATATTTCCTTCTCTATATCCTACGTCCGCCATCTTGGCCCTTCATCTTCAATTTCGAAAATCTAATTACAGATTTCTAATCAGTAACTTCAAAAACGTTAAGGCGATCTTCTTTGGGTTAAAATAAAAAAATTTTTTTTTAATACACGATGTACAAAATATAAATTTTCATTCTCACTTTTTAGGGACGATTCATTAATTCTGACGAAAGGGTCATTAATTTTTATTTGTATATAAAGAAATAAATTAAATTGAAACTATTTAGTTTACCCAATTGATTTGTATCATGAGAAACTTCTAATTATTCGCGTAATTCTATCCATGAAAAATACAATATTCATTTGTGTCTTATGTCAGCGGTTCTACTTATTCCATACTTAATAAAGTATTTTTCTTACTATACATTAAATTTTTTCACCTAATGTTCATTTAGTGACTGATATATTCCTTTTTTGTATTTAAATCTGTAAACGTTAAACACATATTGCGTGATAATTTCACATGATACGATGGATTACGATGATTGCTGATACAGATGCCAAGTGAATATTGTGTTTAAAAAGTTTCTATAAGACTCTGTATAAGAAGATCAAAATCAAAGTTTTTCAAACGCTGTTTTTTTTTTTCATTAATCTAGTGATACTATTAAATCTTTTTCAGCACTATAATCTCAAACTCATTTATCACAATATTGCGGCTTTAGTGGGCAAACATCTATTACAATACTAGTGTGTAAGTTGATTTACCTCATGCGACTTATTTCACTCGCTTCGTTCGAGCGTAAACTATCTCACGAGATAAATAATCAACTTCATTGACAGTCGTGTTGGAACGTACCATTGAACCACTCGATAGGCTGTTTTTTGAGGATTTCATTTAGACGTTTTTTTTCTCAATTTTTATGGATTTCGCTAAATGCTGGCTGTACGAGTAGTGTTTTAATCCATTCTCTAAGAAATGTCGTAATTAGACAAATATATAAAAGAGCGAAAAGTCAGTCATGCAGAGCGACTTTGCACTCCCAATATTTTAGAGAATATATTTCGGAAATTGAATATATTATTATATTTAATTGATTATTCTGGGATGAAAGTTTGCTATTTTAAACTCTACGCTCAAATTAAATGATCGATATATGATTGATATATAGTTATACTGCATTTTGGATAAATATTCGAAATGCCGGTATCATTCGAGAGAGTAGAATAAATATTGCTCGACCGCGACGAATTTTCCAGCGACAATAACTTTTTCTGCAATCTCGTATTTGAATATCTCAACTGAGCGAAAATAACTCAGGCCAAGTCTGGATGACCGAGGCTATTTATAGATATTATAGTAATCGCATGACGCCTTTGAACGCCGCTTTATATTTCGCACGATACATTTATTCACGCTTAAATTTTTGTTATTACATTTCTTAAGCACTGAGTATCGTTAATGTAGCAACGCAGATATTTCCATGCGTTTTTCCATTGACGCTTATCGTCATGAATTTTCCAACGGAAAAAAATTCGATTAATATAAGACGCGACGCGATGCGGACCTCGAATTATCGATCTCTTAAAGTTTTTCAATTCGCCGAATCGTATATAGTATATGTAATCTTATTAAGAAGGCAAGGCGATAAAAAAGAACTGGCTTCTTTGAAGAATCACGGGTCCCGTCGATCCCGTCACATGTGTCTCTGGCCTCTTTCATCTTCCGCAACACTCGTATAATATAGTTTCGTACACGAACGTATCCCGTTTCCTTATAACCCTCGCCCATTCTCGCGTCAAATCGAACGAGCATATCCACATACTTGATCGCACATATGCGTATAATTACAGGCGCGCGCAAGTATAAACACTATATCGTAACGCGAGCTTTTTTATGTGAGAAATTTCAATTTTTGGCGCACCAGACATTATGTAACGTTGCGTGTCGCGCGCATCGTAAACAGGTATCGTCGATATATTTCCCGCAACCAGTCTCGTTTGTCCATTTCTATACGGCCGCCGACGCTCTCACGCATCATCATCAGATCGTTTCGCTCACGCGCCGCGGTGTAGATTTCACGCGCGGAATGTTACTCGCGACAATTCCTCTCCCCACTGTTATATATATATATATATATATATATATATATATATATATATATATATGTATGTATATATTTATTTATTTATATATGTGTGTGGGTACGTGAGAAAATAAAATAAAGTCACCGCGATGGTGGATGCGCATGCTTATAATGCGCATTAATTCAAGCACGAGATCATCTCAAACTTACGAGTTGATGCACACCCCCTTCTTTCATATACAGCGAATTTCTTTTTGCCCTCCACACACACACACGCGCACACACGCGCGCGCGCACACATGTATACTCTTGGTATATTGTACGCACATGCACGCACACGCACACGCACACGCACATATTTACATAACGAAGGCTGACGAGATATCTCGGTGCTTTGGGTATACCTGATGAGATTATAATGCCCGGAATTTTTTTCGGCCTTTAATTACCTCGCCTTGTTTTGGAAGAGAACTTATATTGATTTTCTGATAAAATTTTAATAGCTCACCTTGTCGACGTATTTTATGGGAGGTCGTTAATGCTACGATTAAGAAGATCCAATAAGTTAGCCGCGACGATGATGGAAGTGATTATATTATATATACATATATATGCGGAGGTAACTCGTGAGCCGCGATTCCCCTTTGGTGTCGAGTCAAAATTTAATCACGCGTCGGACGTTTCTTTTTATGTATTATCGCTTAACTTAATTAGGCCGAAATTATTTATCTATTTCAATGGGAGAAGCTCTAAACTAAGAATTGTTTTCATTATGTTGGCAAAACTTTTATTTGTATATAGAATATTATTGAAATTCAATTTACTAGCTTTTTTTTATTGCCTCGTCAATGTTCACAAATTTTTATAGATTATTTTGATTCGTGAGAGATCAAATAAATATTGATATAACCAAACTTGTACATGAGATTTTTTTTGTTATTTCTTTTCGAACCAATACTCTGTATTTTTATTTATATAACATATTGTTCTGCCCGAAAGGGATACGAAAATCAATTTTCACATGTCATAATACTAGATGGAACCTTTAATTACTCCAAGATTTCATTCCAATAATAGCTGTCTCGATAGCTATATACCTATATATTGTTGAAATAAAACAATTTGGATTGTGATACGGAAAATGAACGATGTGTCAATTTTTCGAAACGAGTAAAAATGATTTTAATTGTCGAGTTCACGAAGTCGAACGGCCCCGTATACGTGTATCATGTAGACAATGAGTCGCCATAAGCGCTAGACATATTCGTGTTGTGTAAATACGAAATTAGAAATTCAGAAAAACTTTCGAAACTGTTCACGGAGTAATATAGAAACAGAAGGCTGAACATCGTGGTATTAAGAATCGAAAAGTCACATTTATATGGGCGAATAACCGTTATTTATCGTTCGTATTCTCGCGTAGTTTTCGTCTCCCCCTTCCCTCCGCTCAATGTTACAATCGACCGATCTCGTATATACCATTCGATTTCCGCTAAAACAACTCTGCTAAAGGGTTCGCGATAATCGATGTCCACGATGTTAAAGGCAAAAAATAATTATGCCTGTCCCCTCCCTCCCCCTCATAGACACGCTTTATCTCTACGTGTTTCTTTGCCTCTCTCTCTCTCTCTTTTTGCGCTACTATACTCGCGTTTTGAAAAGCAGCCCGTTGACATGCATTCGTTTCACGACACTATCAATGCCTTCTCTCTCTTTTTATCCGTAACCCCATATATTCGTTTCTAAGCATTCTGCGCGGTGTACGGAACTAGCGACATATCGCGATCAGTGTAAATGCAGGTACATAATGCATATATATTCGCATATGTAGATATATATATATATATATATATATATATATATATATATATATATATATATATACTATTCGAATGCACAAAATCTAGCGTACTTTTTCATCGACCAGACGTGATATGAGATAATGTTTTCGAGCTTATATGGCGATTGATTGTAAAAAGAACAGAGAAAGAAAAAACATAGCATGTAGAGCCGCCCAACGCCGCATTCTTGCCAAGTTCCACCAGCATAATAATAATAATAATCATAATAATAATAATAATAATAATTATTATTATTATTATTTATTATTATTACTACTACTACTACTACTACTACTACTACTACTATTACTCTATTATTATTCTTCGTGGCATCTTGATACAAAGCGACACTGACACGTGGAATTTATGATCGGACATATTTATTCGCTCATTCGTTATGAATATATATATATATATATATATATATATATATATATATATATATATATATATATCGGAGTCTGATGCTATCGCATTCTTATGCTTTCGCCAAAGCGTGCTTATGTGGAAGACGGGTATATTATTATACGATCGCCGAGGATTTTTCCCGGAGTTGATTTCCCATTGGGACGAGCAGGAGGAATGAAGAAGCAAGAGCACACGACCGTTACTTTTATATGTTTGTTACATTCCTGTCCTGCGAGCGCGACTTATTCTATTTAGCGTAAGTATAAGTTGCATTTGATACTCTTATTATCTCGTGCGATTCAGCGTACGGCTCGCGATTTATTTAAGATCCTATAAACTCTTGCAACAATTTGAGGACTATATTAACTGAGATGATTGATTCGACTTATGATTTTGGCTAATTTGAGCACTATGTATATATAATATGGCGTGTGCCAACGATACTAATCGTGAAATATTAATAATTAGAGAAATACGAAAGCTTCTCTTAACTCTTTGTGTCATTGGAATGCAATTCTTGAAACAAAATCATGAGGTAGATCTTCGTATTACCAAGATTTGCAATATAAACTAAGGTGAATGCAATATGAATCATGCAATATGAACTCACGTAAATTCAAGGTGAAATCATTGACAAAGAATTTGACGTTATATTTTAAAAGAGCCTCCATTTGGATAAATATCGCGAACACTTTGAAAAATATTGGAGAACCCAGTCAAACTAAAAAGTGCAAACAAATGTTTTCTACTACCTTGGACGAGGAAAAATCAAATCCTAATCTGAGATCACATAAATTATTCACACAAAATTTCGATGTACGAGATTGCACCTTATTACAAATGAAACTACAAAACATTTCTTCGCTTCTAATTTCTATCTCATAACTGTGATCTTTGGTAAGAAATTTTTTATCTCTACGTATAATCAACATTCAGCGCCTCCGAATACATTGTTGTAATAATTTTTAAGAGAAAATTGCGTCAATGATCATTTTCTCTTTGTTATATTTTTTTGTATTTATTATTTTATAAAATAATTTGATAAATATTTATGATTTCTCGAAATTTTTGCAAAATTTCACGGTGCTTCGATTACTAACAAAATACAAAAGACTCGAAAGGAATCCGTTAGGTGCAGAATACAAAGTCAAAAGAGTGATGATATATTTATCGGTGCACTACTGTGCTGTAAAGTCTTATTCTATACTTTAATCTTGAAAACGCTTGAAACAAGACAGATCTTACAATTAGCTGAGTAAATTCTTGATCTGAAAAATTTAATGGCGGCTGGTAAAAAAATGAAAATTTACAAAATAAAGATGAGAGACAATATTTATTTGAAATAAATAGTATTGGCTACAACTCAAACTAAGAGCACTACACGTCCGAATCTCTCTCTCTCTCTCTCTCTCTCTTTCTCTCAGTCTCAGTTTCTTCGCGAAGGAACTCCATTTGTACTATAGCTATACTTCCCCGCCCCATTTTCTCCACGCATACGCGCTCGACTAATTCAACCGGGAGCATCATCGGCGCCATTCATATCCATCAAAACTCGCTAACTTCTTACTTAATATCAGCGTATATATATATATTTATATGTGTGTATAAGGTAGAGAGTAGAAAGATGTGCGTGACAGTTCGTTAAAACTCGTCCTGATATGCTCCCGCGCATCGAATATCGCCCAAAGAAACTTTTATAAGCGCATCGTCTCTTGCTCCGCTCGCAATAATAATATACACTATAACGATGACACTCGTTTAAGGCGTCTCGAGAAAGAGCGCGCAGCATCGGTCGCGGCAAAGCGGACGCACGCTCGTGCGCGTCTCGCTTGGTCCACCTATAAATCGGGATCGCTGAGTTATTCTATACCCATAATACGAGCTGATATAACGAGCTACCTCGCGCAATTTAAAATACTTTGTGTACGGCCGAGGACAAGCAGAGACGAGCGCGCGTGCGAGAGAGATAGAGAGTGAGAGAGAAAGAGAGAGGGAGAGAGCGACAGCGCTAAAAGTCTCACCGGAGTTACGGACTATATATGTTCCGAAACTTCACTTATAATACATACGTACATGCATACGTACGCGCGTATATATATTCGACCTCCAATCCGTGCTACCTGCGCGCAGAAATATTCGCACGCCCCCCGATGTCCCGCTCGCTGTTCCCTCCCATTCGGTGCGCTCGTATACCTGTATATATTATACGTGCGCGTGCACCTGCTCTCCCTCTCTCGCTCCCCCCCCCCCCATCGCACAGCTCACGCCGGTTGGTCGGCCTCCACGCGCCGCGCCGCGCGCTACCGACTCGTATTATCGCGAGCACGTATCTGCCGCCTGCAGTGGCAGGAAGCTCGGGACCGCGGGCAGCTCGCCGCCCCGCTTGCGGATTGTGATTTATCATCGCGCGGCGAAGGTATACATGAGAGAGAGAGAGAGAGAGAGAGAGAGAGAGAGGGGGGGGGCGGGAAGAAGGAGGACGATGTAGCGGAGGAGACGGAGAAGAAAGCAGCCTGGAGGCTGCGGGCCGAGTATCTCGCGCCCTCAATTTCTCTCTCAAGTCTCGATTTTTTGCGTACGCGTGTGCGTGCGTATACGAATTATATATATATATATATATATATATATATATATATATATATATATATATAAAAGAAGAGTGAGAGAGAGAGAGAGAGAGAGGAGAAATTTACTGGAACAGAAAAAAGAATTTCCTAAATTGAATTGAATCCTTTCAGATTGTTGAAATTGCTATAATTTTGCAACTAATTTTTACAAGCACACTTTCTTATATTACATAGATAAAAAGCAACATATATCATTACCAACAAAAAACAAAAAAAAAATACTGAAAATGAACACAAAAAGGCTAAAAACAAGATTCTTTCGAAAGTTATTTTTTAAATTGTTTTGAACGTAAATTCGATAAAAATCCCGTTTTTCAATATTTAAAAGTCGAAAAAGTCCTTGCGTTTACGAAACATTGCGTTTTTTTAGGAACTCTTAATTTTTATACGTGCGTGGTAAATGCGCTTGCGCGAAGACGAATAATAGAGAAGAAGCACCGCGGGGGTACGGCAGTGGCGCGCGCGCGTGAAATACCAGGGACGACGAAGACGTCCCGACGCAGAAGAGCGAAGCGTGCCGAGAACGAGCGGCATCGGCGTTTCGCTCATATGGATACACAGAGTAAAAACGAGAGATGGACCCTCTCATTTTTCTCGGGGGCTGGCCACGCGCGTTTTGCCGAGCGCATCTAACTCGATATGCCTTCGGGGCTCTCTCCCTTCGTCTCTCTCTCTCTCTCTCTCTCTCTCTCTCTCTCTCTCTCTCTCTCTCACGCTCTTTGGGACGTGCGTATACAGTGAAATTCTTGCAGATACGCGCGTTACCCGTATTACACGTACCGAGGGAGAAAGAGCAAGAGAGAGCAAAGAGGTGCGGAGAAAAGGTATATACAAAAGAGAAAGAGGCGATGAGCCAACGGTAGAAGATCAGATCGCGCGAAAAGGGAGACACAGAGAAACGCATTATTTTCTCGCTATATTGATTTCGCCAATGCTCTTATTTAGACTATATATATGTATATATTGCCTTTTCTCTTCTCTTTGCGACATCTCGTTTATTTTTGTTTGATAGATGCATTGGCTATATCGTACGATCGTTACTGTAGAGATGACAGAGGGAGAGAGAGAGAGAGAGAGAGAGAGAGAGAGAGAGTACAATTTATACGAGTGCGAATGCATGGCTCGGACGAACTCGCTTTAGGGGATTGAATATACACCCCCGCTTCGTTTGTATGTACGTATGCGTTATAGTTTTTGCGGTGTATACGTGCAGCTCGAGCGATTTTGCGTTCATCTCTTTTCTTTTGGATGATTGCGTATACACGATTCTTTTTGTCTCTAGCGTTCACCAAGGGAATTTCGATAAATTGCATATATCTATTTTGATTTTATTTTACTTTTTTCTTTTTTCGCTCAATGCTAAAAAATATTTTTATAGAAAAGTAATTCAGCACCATGTCACCACGATTTAGACGGGGGGGTGGTGGTTAATTTATCAGGTGAAATTCTTTTACCGCTGGACGTCGATAAATCGTCAGCAATGATAACGGAGAGCGTGGGGTGGGAGGTGAAGGATAAAGTGGTTTTAAAGCGATATATGGAAGCGACGGAAGGGAGATGAGCGGGGGGAGTGGGGTGGTGAGGGGATCTTAAACGAGATCGGGCGGTGACGCGCGAGGACGATGGCAAGAGAGGAGCCGTTTAACGGTGGCGTGCAGATTGTTTGGACGATATCCGTTTTCAATCCTTTTTCCCCCATCCTTTCGTTCAATATTTTCGATGAAAGTATATATCTATATAGGCGACTTTTTTACCTCGTCTCTCTCTCTCTCTCTAACCATAGAATTTTACCATTTCCTTCCAACATAGCGGCTCGACCAGTGCGTATATATATATATATAACTGCTGTGTCGTATAACTGCGGGGCAGCCCATAAAAAAAGTTTTATCCGGCGAAAAAAGCTCATTCTTCCAGACATCCGACGCATCCTTAATTAAACTAAATTAATCACACTAACTCGTTCTGGCCAATAAAGGCCGGCGGCTCCCTCATCCACGCGAGTATATAAGTTGCCGTATGCTGTAATACGAGCGTATCGGTACACGGGGGCAAAAAAAGTGTTACGAATTTCCCTGCCTAAAACGCCGGGTCGGGTCCCGTGCATATATATCTATACATACGCCGGCTGCAATTGCGTCCAATTAAGTTCCTCAACCCTCGTTCCCTTTATCCTCTCCACTTTAGACTTCGGAGCGTGCTATAATAGGCCATATAAACAACTTGAAAAAAAGGAGCCGCTTACGATACATTACGTATATAATGTCTGTATATATATATATATAGAGCTTTTTCACACTCGCATGACGATTTCTCGTACTGGCTCGCATGCGTTTCGCATTTGGCGTCAGATTCACGCTGCCACTTTACTTATTATATCTTTAATATACGAAAGTCCTGCGCTAAAATCCATCCGCAGCGCTTCTAGAATGACTCGACTGTTCATGAACGGCGCGAGAGAAAGACGAGACGAACGAGTAGCGCGCGGATCTCGCGCTTTTGTTCCCCTATACATTATAATGTGCGTCGTTATCGCACGGCGCGTTTATAAGTCGCGCGAGCTTGGCCACGCTACTTTTTTGCCCATAAACTTTGTTGTGTCGTCGGGCGGAGTCGACGCCGAGTAGCGTAACGGGTGTTTTGTCTGTATATATATATATATATATAATAACGTCACGGGGGATATCGAAAAAGTCTCGCGCGTGGGCACGCAAGAAAAAGAAACCGATGGCTACAAGCAAAGTTGAGTGTATATATACACGAATACTCAAGCATATATATATATATATATATATATATATATATATATATATATATATATATAGAAAACGGGAACTTCGTAGATATATGTACGCCGCTCCTGCCGCCTTGACGCTTTTAATGCTAGGTTCCTCCACCCTCGCTATACGTACACCCGGGTAACGAGCAAGGAGTGATGGAGCATTTGTTACGTCGAGTCGCTGCGAAGCTCTACAGTTCGCGCGAGACTATGCGCGGCGGATAATGAAATTTTTCGTGCGGCTTTACGGCCGCTTTAATCGTCGAAAAGGAAAAATACCCGCGGTGACGGGCGGGGGGTGGTGCCGGGGTGGGGCGGAGAGGGGGTTATGCGCTAATGAAAGGGAGGGTCGAATTTCGCGGAGGCAGAACGAACCGCGGAATTTTTTTCCTACCCTTTTTTTTCAATTACCGGCGCGAAATTACGTATAGCTTTTTTTTTTTATTATTACAGACACAAAGGTCCTCGGTTTTTCTTCTCGATGAATTTTATAGAATTATTCTTCCACTTTTCCTCGGAGTTAACGAGGCGAATGCGAATTTCAAAAATTGTTCGCGGCTGCACGAATTAAAAAATGCTGAGAATTCTTTTTTGTCGGAGTGTAGTAGCTCGCAGTTTTAAAATCTGTAGATTTTTTAAAAACAACGCCGTTAACTAGGAGAAGCTACACGTGCGAGAAACAGCGAGCGAAAGACAGGGAGAGGGAGAGAGAGAGAGAAAGAGAGAGAGACAGAGAGAGCGAGCGAGCGAGAGGGGAAACGACGTGGGTTGAGATTGCGAGAGTGACAACTTTGCGAGGAGCGCTTTTTCCACGCCTGAAATGTGTCGTCGTCGTCCGTCGGAGGAGACGAACTTTCCCGAGGCCGACCGGCGTGGCGCCAAGTGGAAATGTATTGGTTCCGGGCGAGAGGGCTGGGCAAACAGGTATTATAACAACATGGAGCGAGGAAGCGCGCTGGTCGAATAAATATTTTCAAGGCTGTTTCTATAGAGACGTCGGGAAATCGATGGTAACAGGTGTCAATGTGTATACGCAACGAGGGGGAAGGGTGGAAGACAGCGATGTGTGCCGAAAGAAATCGCTGTTTGGTTTGGAAGACGGCGAACGGCAGCGCTGGGTGGGGGGAGGTGGGTTAAGACGACATTTCAACGACTTTTGTACACAATCGCGAACTTAAGGTTATGTCGCTTGTATTACATTCAACGCAGCGTAAAACTTAGTCGCGATGGTGGCTGTAATCACGAGTGTTATTGCGACAAAATTCATATTTATTTTGAATGTTTATTTCATAGATAAATCGATGGAGTCATCACAGGAGCTTCGATTAGTCAAAGTATACTTAAGGAATATACACACAATAACTATTTTCTCATAAATTGCTTAGATCTACTTCGTAAATATGTTTAGAAACGTAAAAAACTAATTAGAATAGTATAATATCGTTACTCCAATCTCCAGGCTCGCTCTTGTAATGGGGCCACCGTGTTGGACGCTCTAGGCCCCGTGCTTTTAGGGACTCTTCGCTAAAGGTTACACGATTTACAGAATCACTATTTATTGTAATATACGCTTGCATTATAAATAATTAAACAGTGATTGGAAAAATAATGCATTTAAGATTAATAAATATTTTTTCATTGGTCTTACAGTCCAATCAAATTAATCGAAAACAATACGTAACAACATCAATACACATCTACATTAACATTAATACATCAATATACAAAAATAATAAAAACAAAAATAAAAATAACAATTTGAAAATTATAATGACAGTCAGACTGTCCTTATTTACAATCACCCCCGTAGACTAATCTGAAAATAAAATATTAGCTGAAAAAATTTTTTTGTTAGTAAAGTGCAGTCTGACTGTCCCCCACTACCCTTACCTAATTGAAGACGTAGTCCAACGTTTCGAGCTCGCTACGGTTCCTCATCAGAGACTAAACTCAGTTTAGTCCCATCAAAGTATGTAGATAAGGACAGTCTGACTGTCATTATAATTTTTAATTTAATTTTTATTTTTGTTTTTATTATTTTTGTGTATTGATGTATTAATGTTAATGTAGATGTGTATTGATGTTGTTACGTATTGTTTTTGATTAATTTGATTGGACTGTAAAACCAATGAAAAAATATTTATTAATTTGTATATAAGCGGTCGACAACAGTACAATTAAATCATTTAAGATTAATAATCAATTAAAAGTTTTAAGTCTAACCAGGAATGAGTAATTGTATTTATAGAAAACGATCTTTTTTCTTCATAGAAAACGATCTCAACGTACTATTTCCTTTTTGTTTATTTCAAGCGAATGGCGATATTGAATTTGATATCAGGACAGATTATTTATATAGGTGATTTGTATTTTTAAATAAGTGTCCACAATCAGTAGGTTGCGAACAAGTAATTGAACGCAGTAATGAACTTTCAAATGATTTAGAAGTATCTTCAGAAATTAAGCAGTGTATTGTTTAAGAAAAAGTAGTTTATTTGTATTTGGAAGTATTGAATGTTGGGATTCTGCCAGAAAAAAGCTTTGAAATTAATTTTTTCATAATTTTGTCGATACGACAATAATTTATTTAATTCATTCGAAACTAGATTAGAAAATTATCAAATAATACTAATAATTTAATTTCATTAAAAAGATAAAAGTTTACTTACATAAATGATTCGACTATAAATTACTGATTTTTGGAATTCATAATATATAAAATTGGTGGGTGCAATTTCAACATCGTGAGTTTTTTAGAGTTGAAGTAAGAAATCATTGAAAGAAAATGTTCCAAATGCCTCTGTAGCATACAAAATCTTAATGACTCTACCTGCAACAATAGCGTTTGGGAAAAAAATCGTTTTACAAACTAAAATTAAATAAGACGTATTTGAGAAATAGTATGAGCCATGCGTTTGAAGTTTGCATCGTTGAAGTACAATGAGATTTTTAAAAAATCAATTTCTTCCAAGTTCATATCGTTCATTGTAAAAAGATTTTTTTTATTTCATTCCTTAATATAATATCAATACAAGATTTTGTTAAAATTTTGTGATTTTGTGCAGTTTTACGTATATTGTCGAGAATTACATCATTGCATTCCGAGGATGCAGCCTTCAGACATGCGATTGGAGGCAAAAATAATTATAGAGTTAAGCAATTTTATCCATCAAAAAAGAAGAAATATCTTTACTAAATTTAGTTCGTACATTTAGAATATAATAGAATAAAATATAAATTGAATCTTTTTTACTCATATATTAAGTCAATAGTACACGTTTAACGAATAATCGATGCGTACCTCTGAGCATATAAATATCCTTGATATTTATCCTAAAAAAAAAATCAATAAAGTGGATTGTAAACTTAGATATGGAGGTCTACGATGGCTCGATCGCTAGAGCGAAGGACTAGTAGCTTAGAGATCCGAGTTCAAATCCCGGTCTCGATCGATTGACACAAGCACCGCTGTAATAATTTACATGTGCTTTGTTTACAAACACATCGTAGACCTCCGTCGCTCACAAGCACCAGTATTTAGAAGCATAAATAGAGCGACGGTAAATAACATAAAAAAAAAACTTAGATTTGACATTCCCCACAGATTATGTGATATCGACTCTACATTATTGGCTAAAATACGCATCCAAGAAGAAATATCAATAAAAAGTTCGTAGCGGATATGAGATGCGGTTCAGCTTTTTTCCTCTCAACTGCCTCTCTCTCTCTCTCTCTCTTTCTTTCTTTCTCTCTTTTTCTCTGTCTTTCTATGTCTGTCTCGCTCTTTCTCTACATTCTATCTCAGCACGCCATACTAGTCCAGTTCGCTTTCGGCTCTCACTCGTTGCCAATGAGATATCCGCATGAAATAAAGTAGGACCTAGAATACGAGAGAAAGAGGAAGATAGAGCTTTGAAACTGCTGGGAAAATGAGGCAGAAACAGAAAGTGGGAGAGAGAGAGAGAGAGAGAGAGAGAGAGAGAGAGAGAGAGAGAGAGAGAGAGAAATGACGAGGGTCTGCCTGGGTACGCGGGCAGATTACGGACTCTCAAACGTCCTTAGCAGAAATTAGATTAGAAGGGACTACCGGTACGACTCCACGCTATATATACATTTCTCTCGCGCTATACTTTTCCTTCGCCAGCTTATCTGCTTGTGTGTTAAGGGGCTGCCGAGAAAAATGCGGGAGCGGAAGGAAGTAAGAAAGAGGTTGGTAGAGCAGATTAAAGAGAGTTGGAGAGAGAGAGAGAGAGAGAGAGAGAGAGAGAGAGAGAGAGAGAGAGAGAGAGAGAGAGGAGAGAGAGAGAGAGAGAGAGAGTGTGAGAGAGTGAGAGAGTGAGAATAGGAGGAGAGGAAAGAAAGGACGTAGAGTGAGATGTAGCGTGAAGAAGGTAAAGAAGTAAGAAATAGAAGCTGATGTTAGTCTCCTCGAGACTGATAATTATGTGAGAAAGCGAACAGGCGTCGAGTATACTGCTACTTTTCTGTATCACACAGATAGGCACACAGAAACATACACAAACACATATTCTCTCCCTCTCTTTTTTTCTCTCTGTACATTCTCATGTGCGTAACCGCGAGTGTACCATATTATTTTTATACGTTCCGAACGTCCCTGTATAACCGCACGAAATTATCTTTCTTTTTTATTTGCAGCATGCACACCGGTAGCTCATTGCACCGTCTATCTATATGTATATATCATATTTACGAATCGTATGAAGTTGATTTAGTTAACACACACACACACACACACACACACACACACACACACACACACACACACACACACACACACACACACACACACACACACACACACACACACACACACACACACACACACACACACACACACACACACACACACACACACACACACATCACAACATAAGCATGATTTTTCAGCTCTCAGTAATGTAAAGTGTGGTTCCACACTAGTGTGCAAATCATTTATCTCGTTCGATTTACCTCATTCGTTCTGCTTGGGTATAAACTGTCTGAGGAGTTTGATAGCCAACTTTTACACCAGTGATAAAATATACTATTTCATTATGTGAATGTTGATGATACATGTAGGTTTTTCATATATAAGGAGGCTGTCTTTGGAAGACTGGTCGCAATATTGTGACGTTTGTGAATAAAAACTTAAATACTACTGAATGGTCTTTATGATTGCGGAATATAAATATAAACATAAAATGGTTGGCAATATGCTCATGTTCAAAGTTTGAAATTGTTCATTTTTACGCGAATATTTTCTAAATATAAGTTGAGAACTTTTCCATTTCACAAAATAGAATTCGTATCCCCATTTATCTAATCTCTATATAACTTTTATTTATTATAAAGAAAGAATTGATATTCAGTAGCGCTTTGTGAGCAACGGGAATACGTATAAGTGTCGAAATGTGTGTGTGTGCATATAAAAATTGAGCTTCATATCTAATACAGTGGAGCGTTTGATTTTCTGAAACGAAACTATATATTGGCAAATAACAGTGCAGGCTTCTCGACTGAACACAGAACGAAGTTCTTTATGCGCGTGCATAATCAATCGCGAGAGGATGCGGGGCCACCTATATCGTCCCCGGAGGAGAAGGACTTCGTTTTTTTCTTTTACACCAGGTTATAAATAACTTTTTCTTCCTCATCCCCGAGCTCAAGTGGATTGCCGACGAGCGTGCGAGATATCTAATATATATATCTTATCAGACGCAGACTTCGAGGACTTACCCACCGATCGCTGAGCACTTTATCCGCGTCTATACCGAGAAACGGAGCTTATTTTACGTATGCCGAATTAGTCGGAGAATAATCGAGGCTGGTCGTATACGTACGCGGTAAGTGGTAACAGGCGAAAAAAAACGAGTCTGCCACTCGAGCAACAGATTCTGCCCTACATCCCGTGCCCCGTTCTCATCATCGCTGAATAAAGTTTTTTCATCTGTCCGTCGTTAAGGAGCGCTGTTCAAGACCTTGAAATGTTACCTTCTTCTCCTACGTCACATCCTATGCAAGCCAAGGAATCGTTATTTGCGGTATCGTGCCAGAAATATTCATTATATTGGGTGGACTGAAGTTTTAGGACGCTCGGGGTGCAGAGTTAATCAGGGAAGGTGGCTTCGGGTAAAAGTCCGGGCATTTTGGAGAGAACGGAACAAAGTTTATGTACACGCAAGCAACTATATATGTATATACAAACACGAATGTTCCCTCCTCAGAGCAAGTTTTAGCGTACGGGGCGTTTGTTTTAGCTCCTGTGTATAAAGAGAAGTTTATATATATATATATATATATATATATATATCCTTCTTTTATATATATATATATATATATATATATATATATATACTACATATATATATATATATATATATATATATATATATATATATATATGAATATATAGCTAGAGGTGAATATTTTAATGGGATTAATTCGAGGCTTTAACGCGATCCCTCCTCTGTATTTACGCTTGTCCTACCACTCTCGAAAGATTTATTCCGGAATTATGGCAGCTTAATTTGCATATAATTACGACATGCGTACAACTACTACGGCATTTGCATTTTACTACAGTATAGCTTTGATAATATATTGTTAAAAAATCATTTCTCTATGTTCGAAAGAAAGCCATTATTGAAATCGATATTGTATCGATTTCTATGCCGATGAGTTCATCCGCAGTCATTTTATATAATAATCTTATTGTTAATTTACATATTGTTATATCTGTAAGTAAATTCTCAAGCTTTTCAAATGCTATTTATATTAATTTGGCTTTCACAAAATATCACGCTAAAAATTTTTAAAAAAGTTTTATATAGATGAAAAATAGAAAATAAAAAATGTTGAAACTAAACCTAATATACTATATTATATAGATATGTAGCGACCTACGATGGTTCTCTCGCTGGAGCGAAAGACTAATAATCCAGTGATCCGTGTTCTCAAGCCCCGATCTCGGTCGATTCATGCAAGCACCGCTGTAATAATTTATACGTGTTTTGCTTATAAACACATCGTAGGCCTCCGTCACTGATCAACACCAATAGTTGGGAGCAAAAATAAAGCGACGTTAAGTAAAAATATAAAAAAACAAAGAAAAAAAACATAGCTATGCGGAACACTACTATATTTTAATCTTGTATGGTTGCTATTTCGCTAATTTTTAACCACCGTATAACGATTTCAATGAATAATATCCAAAACCGAGCCGATCGCTTGCTTCAAATTTGCATTCCTCGACGATTGCTTCACTTTTTAGCAAGAACAAGTGTGCGGGAAAATCGAAAAACTTTGTCGAGTGCACGCGCGCGTCTTCGTTATTGAACCAAAGGAAGAAACGCCTGGCAACTACGGCTCATACGTATATGTCGAAGTAAGTTTCACGTACAAAATAAAGTATTCGCAGCCCAGTCGATATGTAAATACGCATTTGCTTTACACACCGAAAGTGCCCCTCTCTTTGTATATCTTTCCATTGTACTTCTCGTGAATCGCTTCCGGCCCTCTTATTCTATTTTATCCATTTCTGTATTTTTCTGTGAGATCTTTTTAATAAGATCAAAAATTGATATATATATATATATATATATATATATATATATATTTATATATATTTATATATATACTGGCATCCCCCGTCTCGGCTTCGCCCGAGATATTAATTTAACCGATTTCATAAATAATTCAATAATATCTAAGTAAAAAGTACTTTATATAGAAAAGTCTATGTTTCTATAAATAATTGACCGTAATTTACCTATCTTCAATTTGGTATAAAAGCTGCTTCAATGTAGCGTCCACTTCAAAAGTACGGCTTCGATGGAGAAAATTGTACTTTCGAGTTCGAGCGGTAGAAAAAGATGTGCAAGTGTCTCGAGACGACGTTTACAGATAGCATCATCTTGGGACCATAGGAAATATCTCGAGACGACTGCTATAGAGAGTTTTGTGTTGGGGAGGTAGAATACGTTTGAATGATAGAATACTAAATTCTTCATAGAAGTCGTAATGAGATACCTGGACATCGTTTCCCAATAACTATGCATGACACTCCCCGTAGAAGCCATTCCAAATCATGTGGAAATCGCATTCGATTATCTGAACACAGAACTCCCCGTAGAAGTTGTCCCGACATACCTAAACATCGCATCCTAACGACTAAACACAATACTCCCCGTAGAAGTCGTTCAGAAAGACCTAGATATCGTATTTTCCCGTCTCAAAACGAATCTTCCCATAGAAGTTGATTTCCTCATACCTGGACATCGTTTTCTATCAACTGAATACAATATTCCCCATACAAATCGCTCAGAGACACCTGGACATCGCATTCTATCATCCGCACACAGAACTGCCCATATAAATCGTCTTGAGGCAACGGGATATCATAATCAACCGCCCGTACACGCCAATACAATATTCCTCAGTAGAAACCGTATTAAAAATGTGTATATATAATATGTACAATATAATATACATACAATATATATTACATATTGCGTATATTTTCGTTTTTTCAATTAAATATCGTGAATATTTTCGTAGTGATACCAACTAAAATTCAAGTAAAATGGTATGGCGAATAGCATATTTTCTAAGCAGACTATGGACATTGCCTTTTTACGCAGAAGTGACGATATATCTATATGTACATAGTTTCGAGGTTGGTAACAAAGCCTGTTTTGCCATCATTTCTTTTGTTCAAACTAAAAAAACGTAGTCTCTGTCACAATTCTGAAGTTAATATAATGTAGAAAACAAAAATATAATTTGTCGTCACAAACTATATTCAGTATGATTTGGCGTACAGAACGAATTTATAAGAGAAGGAGAAAGAAAAACACAGAAAGAGAGAGACAGATTTTCTCACGTAAGAGAAAATAAAATTTACAAAAATCAAAAGATATCCATAAGGTGTCAGTGTAGTGTCAGATTAACCTGAAGAACAAACAAAATTCGATTTTGGGGCTCTAGCTTCATGGGGATAGAGGCTTACGTACGAAAACAACGCATGGAGTGGTCGGTGTTGGCTGATGGGGTTACGGATCGTTGATCAGGTGGCAAGGCCTCCTGTAGCGATCTGTCGATTTAGGAAGGATACTACTCAGGGATTGGATTTCTGCATTCGGGTGCTGTTTAATTGATTTTCTCAGATTTTTGGCGAATTTGTTCGCGCAATCGTTGAGAGCAAGATGGTTAGTTTCCTTAAGTACTTGAGTGTTCCTTAAGTACCAAGGAGTGTTGAGGGATGAGCGTAGCAGCCTCATGTTTAAGAAGGCTTCTAGCATTTTGTTCCTGGTGAGCCGGAGGTGTTTGTTCCAGGATAGGTTTCTGTCGAATGTCACTCCGAGGCATTTGACTGTTTGGCTCCACGGGATGGAGCAGCCTTTGATCGTTATGTTTGGAGGGATGTGGTTTTTACAGGAGATAAAGATTGCACTGGACTTGCTCTCGTTGATGGAGATCTGTTTAGCCTTGAGGTGCTGTGGCAGATTGTTTTAGTGGCGTCTATGAGGGCAATATCGTCCGCGTAGAGTGCCGTGGTAATTGTATCTTGTATGGAAAGATCATGGCAGAAAAAGGTAAAAAGTAGGAGGGAGAGCTTAGACCCTTGAGGGACGCCGGTTGAGATGGCCTTTGGAGCGGAAAGGGAGTTGCCTAACCTAACTTGAATAAATCGGTCTGATAGGAACGACTTTATTATCCCGATCAAATAGTGGGGGATGTCATTGGCTTGCTGAACATCTAGCAGCAGCATCGTTGTGTACAGCCGTCTGTTCATGTTGTCAGCAATGAGTTCCGTAACTCTGAGAAGTTGGTGACAGGTGCTGTGCCCTGTGCGGTACCCATGCTGATAGTCAGGTATGAGGTTTTTTTCTGGTGACCGAGGTGGAGAGATAGTTGTAATTCCACGGTGGCAGTGGGATTTGTGGACGAGAATTACCACGCCCCCACCGTTAGAGTGCTCTCTGTCCTTCCTATATGTGATGTAATTTGGAAGGAAGAGATTGTGGGATGGATTGAGGTGGGTCTCTGTGATTCAGGCAATCCCGATGTTTTACTCCTCCAAGAGTTGGAGGAGTTCTAGGGATCTATTTCTGCAGTGTATGCCGTTGGCGTTCTAGTTGAGGATCTTTATCTCCGGATTAGCCATTATTGGGTCTGCAGAGAGCGGCGGTAATGTTCGTGACGAAGTGCATTATGATGTTTTGACGTAATGGGAGGCGAGTTGATTTGCAACGGTGCCGCTGATGCTGTTCTGTTGCTCACTATGGTCGCATATGTGGTGCAGGTGGGATTTGCCCGATTTTTCTGAAGATTGGGGGTGATGCTCTTTTTCTGTATGAGCTCGGGTGGGGGGTGTTACCGGTTTTGGGGACATTTACCGGCTTCACTTGTTTTTGGGGGAGCTTATCCTTCTTTGGGGCTTTGGGGCAGCCCATGTAAGTTTTCCTGTGCTCTCCTTTGCAGTTGGTGCAGGTGGGATGCGCGTCTTTATTGTCTTTTAGAGGACATGACGGGGTGGCATGATTTTCTTATACTTTAATATGCTTTTTGAATTTTTCATTTCAGAGTTTCCTGTGTCAAGATATGATGTCAGCCAAAAAAAGCGAGCTTCGTTGTGGCAGCCATATCTGGGCCATATTGGATGAAAAATGAAAAAAAAATTTTTTTTGCAGACTTCAATATGTATTTTTTTAATATAAAAAAATTGTAGTGTGATAATAAAGTTTACTGCAAGAAAAAATCTTGAAAATTTATGCAAAAAGACTAGAAATTCCCCCTTAAGAGAGGTTAGTTTGAGTTGAAAATCTAAGATAGATAAGAAATTAAGTTAAAATTAATATCAAGTTTAAAGTTTAAAATTGAATTAAAATTAGAATTAAAATTAAAAATTAAAATTAAAATTTTTGACGTTAGTTTTAAAAAGTTTTAAGAGTTTCTTACAAACTTATAATTTATAAATTATATAAATTATAACTTACAAGTTCTGTAAGAGATAAATGAGAATTAAATTAAATTTAAATAAGGCGCAGCTTTTTCAGCTCACTGATGTAGATGTTCATGATGATCATCATGATGTGTGTGTGTGTCTGATGGGATGTCGATGTGAACATTCGTTTGAGCTGGCCTGGTATTAATACTTTAAGGAGACTACTTTGAGTTGATGTTCCAGATTCAAGACGCCAGCTAGTAGCCGCCGGTCGAACTGATTGTTAAAACCATTAATTCAATTCATTGTTGAAAATAAAATGATTTTCAATAAAAAACATAGCCTATGTCCTTCCCAAGATAATATAGAATCTATATATTAAATTTTAGAATAATGGGTTCAGCAGTTTTTTCGGTTATCGTGTACAAACAAAAACACGCTTTGTCTTTATAAATTAGTATGATATGATATGATATGATATGATATGATATGAGATGATATGATATGATATGATATGCTATGCTATGATATGATATGATATATATATATATAGATAATTGAAATTACAGTGAATCATATAAAGTTTCCTAATCAAATGCACGACTTAGATGTTCAAACTTTATATTCAAGTTTCACGTGAACTTGGAATCATCTGGGTTTTTTTGAAGCAAATAAAATAAAAGTACTATTACGTATAGTTTATTTCGTTAGAAAATCTTCAGGACTTATCAAAGGAAATAATGTGCGACGAAGTAGGTTCAGGGGAGACATCCGGCGACACGTGTACTCGCCAGTCTTAACTTGACAATCAAAAAAATCAAAGTTCAGAGCTATAGATATCCTGTCAAAGGAGAATTCTCATTAGAGGATAAATTTGCCTCTCTCCTTAACTTCTATTACTAGTCACTGCTTTTCTGATTGTTTTCTACTTATAATGTCTTCGTATCTAACTTTTGTTACCTTGTTCTGTTATGCTCATTTTTCCATTCATACGAACATATATAGCATTCGCGCATCAACTGTCGATCTTCGCTATTCCTCATTCTCTTAAAATCTACTTCTCTCTTCTGATAAGTGTAGGGGAAACATTTGAAATAGTTCATACAGTCAATTCGCGCCAGACTTGCTTCTTTAATGCTAATATTTAATTGTATTATATTATTACTATATTTGGTTTCAAATGCTCGCTCGCTGCAATTCCCATTTCAAATATTTATAATTGATGAAAACTGAATATGTATAAAATAACACTTCTTCAGAGATTATAGGCATAACATTTGTGGTAGGTAGAATAAAAAATACAAATGTCAAATATTCTTGCTATAAATTTTTTAAAGAATTAGTCAGTTTATTATCTCAAACAAATCGGATTGACGGCGAAAGGTATCGAGTAGTTCAGGTGAAACCGACCACAAATTAAGGATAGACGGCGCTAATTCTAACGTTTTATATTGGTGGATGAGTGGCAGCTGAAACTCACCGAGGATCGTGTCGAGTACTTCGCCGATTCAAAAGGCAGAGATGCGCATGCGCGGAAAAGACAAAGATGGAAGATTTAACCCTCACTACAGCCTCTCAGTTCGCTGGCAACGTTCTTAAAACCGTCCGTGGCAAGTTTCAAGCAAAAGTTACATTTTTTGCTATCGTTTCTGTTCTCTATCCCTAATGTTTCTATGGGTAAAACCATATATAACTAGACTAAATATGTTATATGGAGAACTAGAAATAAGCAACCACGAAAAAAATTGTCGATATCAAAATTAAATATGAAACTGTAAGCTCCCAAACTGAACTGTACGACTGCACATATAATTTTCTCAAATTGTGTGTCCGTTGTTTTGAATATTTCATAATATGAACATTTTATTATTGGTAAAGAAGAAAATTCTGAAGAAATTATGAATTTTTTTAATTTAAAAACGCAGAAAATTAAAGGTAAATTTTGAGAACAAAAATTTCATAGTTTATAACATAAAATTGAAAGAATTTTTTTTAGACATTATTACTAGATTAAAAAGATTTTACTTAAAAAATAATTGAAATTGAAAGGTTCAAACAAAAACGAGAATTTTAAGCAAAAAAACTCTCAAGAAACTGAGAAATCGTAATAAAAGTTGTACCCGAAATCAAAATGACAAATACTCTCAATTACATTTGTGTTTACAAAACATATTAAATAAATGCCCAAGATTCCAAGCTATTTACGTTTGCAAACTTACATTGAATACATTTACTAATTAATCTAATCATTTACTAATTTACTAATGTAATAAGAGTTTTCCTCTAATACTTTTGCATTTATTTTTCAAATTATTTGTCTTGTTCTGTGCAAGATTCACGGATATAAAAGCTATTATATTCACGGATATAAAAGCTTCCGAGTTTGAATTGAAAAAATTCCACAGTCGGGATCGCCGATAAAAATATCAAACACATTCTGATATAAATTCAAAATATTAAACTACTCCGGTTTTTATACAAATTCAATTTGATTGATAATTACTAAAACAATTTATATGTATATATATATATATATATATATATATATATATATATATATATATCTATAATATACTATTATTAACATATATATCTATAATATACTATTATTAACATGAACAGATACTTCTTTTTTGTAGCACCCAATCTTGCATCAATCAGCTTTCCTTAAATTGATAGAACATGTATACTTCACATTTACATTGTGCTTCCAATGTTCATCCTTCGAATAATCAGGTATCCTAATGCTTTATTTGCTTTTGTGACATTAATATTGCAATAAATTTATATACAAAGACGATGAGAAATCTCAAATGGAAAAGAAAAATATCAGCATGAATTAAAAGTTACACTAGATCTATTAGCGTTTCTTTTATCCATATATATCACTCATATTGACACGTGTTGAGGTTATAAGATTATAGTGTAGATTTGTTATTTTTATTTATTTATTATAGAAACGATAATGATCAATGAATTATTGTAGGGGCGTAGTAGGATTATGTTCGATCTATAAACGTCTATATTAGTAGAACACAAATTTACAGAATATTATGTTCCAAAAGTAGTAGAATTCTATTCCAAAAGCGTTACGCGTTTTAATATAAAAACATTCTGGCTTTTCCAAAATTTTTTCATTTTCGCGCAATTAGGCACGTGTCCTCGTGTCAATGTAAAATAGGTCAGAATAAAGAAGATAATTATGCTTGATACGTACATAAAATTTACTTGAAAATAGAACTTTTTTACTATGATTAAAAATGAAGTTTGACATTATAATACTTAATTAACTCAGAAAATTTAATGTAAACCTAACATGATGTTTTTCAATTATTATTTTCATCATATGTCACTTTGATGCAAAATACTGTTGTTCTGCATTGTATTATGATGATATCTATAAGTCGAGTAACAAACTCGATAGTCTATATTGCTAATGAGAATTTCCAATATATATATATATATATATATATATATATATATATATATATATATATATATATACTCTCCCATTACTCTTTCTCTGCTATAGCTGAAGTCAACAAAGGGAGCACGCGTAGCTTTTCGATCGTTCGTTGCGCATCGCCGGTACCTCTCATACATCCACAAAATCGATTTATCAAACATTCCGGAGCCGCGATTCTCCATTGCTCGCCTCACAGCCCTTTGCTCGTCCCGAATTCGAGCGATTAAGCGGCGCGTTCGTTCGCAAAAAAAAACAAAAAAAAAACGAGAATACCTGCCGCGCCGTCCAAGAGATAATCGCGAAAACGCATCGCGAGCCTCAAATTTGAATTCATCAGCGCGGGGCGAGTGAGTGCGCGTCGAGGTATTTAACAATGGAGCGCGCGCGTAAAAAAAGCAAAGGGGTCGGGCGACGCGACGCGACGCGCCGCGAATTCGTGAAAAATATAGGGAATCTCGTCCCGTAATCCCGCGCGCTAGTGTGCCTGACACGGGAGCGCGATGCCGCGCCCCCTCGACATTTATCGTTTAGCCGTTTATGTAATCCCGAAAGTTCATACGGGGCAAATTGCTCGTGGGAGCAATTTAGCGAAACCCCCCTCGGCTGTACAGCCGGGGCCGTCCCGGTGACGCGTGAGCGGCGCGGCCGGGGAAGGCGCGCGTCAGGCATGGCTTTGGATTAACCTTAAATAAATTACGCGGATACTCTCGGGCCATTCTGGGCAGACCTCGCTCGGTGTCCATGGGGGATGAGTCCGCCGGTGGAGGGGCGATTTTGACCCGCAATCTTAATGATCAGCCGTAGTGAGTAATAGGAATAAGCGCAGCCACCTTCCTTCCAAAGCGGAAATGCCGACTAATATCCGCCAATACATTGGACGTTCGCGACTGTCTGTCGATGTTAAGTTTGCTCAGGTATACTCTTTACCTGCCTTTTTCTAACCCCTATCGAATCTCTATTTCTTCCTTTATTCATTTCGGGCTCTGAGACGATTGCAAGTACCAGTCGGCGAAGATTACAGCTTGTTAGGATCACTCTCTGAAGTATGTATAGTAATCTGTAGGAATCGGATACATCGTAGTGAAAAGAAAATTGGAGTTATAACTAATAGACTGTCTACTGGCTTCTCTTCGTTACTATGTACTAACCTAACACTCATTTTACTAAACTAACAAATATTTCCATCGATTTTAACGTATTAATAATCTTAACGAATTATCAAATGAATAGTAATAATAAAAATATTTTTAGATTCTTCTTATTCTTCATTTTTATTTAGAAATAAAAAATGCATTCCAAATGAATCTAGTTTAAATCCGTTGCGTCTCTGTTGTCTAGACCTATTGGAATAAGTTCCAATTCGACTTTCAGAGTTTCAGAGTACAGCTTACGAAAGGGGTGAGCTGCTCTGTCGTCGAACATTGTCACGATCAAAAACAAGCTTTTTGCCAGTGTGAATAAGAGAACTGCGATATTTTTCAGTATTCTCATAGCGGGGTTTCTGCGAACAAAGTTAGTTTGTGCGCGTGGTGCACATCTTCCACGAACAAGCGCATAAGTGCGGTATGCTTTTTAAAGTATTTTTAGCCAAATCTCGCTTTTGTATCTATAGGAGCCTTAAAATTACACGCAGCTGATTAAATTAAAAAGAAAAAATAATACTTTCTGTTATTCTTTAAATATCTTATTTAGAATGTATACGATTAAGTTTAACGAGTTTACAAGTTTGAAGTATAACATTACCATATCACTACGTCGTTTTTTTTAAATACTCTTAAAAAATTCGAGGACTCATAGAGTAAGAATTTTAATATTTTAAAGTTCTGCAGCGTATAAAAAAGTGAAGTTGTAAAACTTATTTTTTCTCCAAATTTTTAGAGCAAATTAGTCTCAAATACAAACAAAATTTTTCGTGATTATACATTTTAAATTTCATTCTTTATTCAATATTCTACTACGGAAATTCTTAAATTAGAATTTGTAGTAAAGTGACATTTGCATGATTGCTCGTTAATAAAAGGGTAATACCTCGAAACCTGATGAGAAATTGTGTCCATTAAGCAATGTAAAGAACACTTTTCCATGCAAATGCTATAAGCCAACGAAAATGTTTGTACGTGCAATTAAATCACAATGTAGCGATTTACATATATGCAAAAAGCCCAATAAGTATATGGTAACAATAAAAAATCTCGGACGACACATATAGCATAATATATCTTATGACTAACTGTAATCGCTGCATATGTGATAATATAATTAACTTTATTGACTCGATTGCCAAAAATAGCTTGCGCTCTCACGAGTAATGAATAATTCGAGACATAATTATAACAAGATAAAGAATTTAATTTCACCGTTAATTCATTAAATGATGTATTAGAATTATGCTATTAATAAAGTACAATGAAAATTTATTTCATTTCATAATTTAATGTCGAATTCGTTCTTTCAGATATTTTCGACAGTTTTAACGATCTATTTACTGCATGAACAACTGTCTTACTTTAATTTACATCGTAGGCTTCAAGCTTCATTCTCAATATCGAAAAATTCGATCAACGCTGTTGGTAAAATATCTCCGAAAAATTTGCGGCCAGCTTTGACTTGCAATGTTCAGTATCATTATACAATAAGTAAATCTATGCTGATAACTGTTCAGGCGATCAATATTTAATGTTCATTTTTAGATAAGTGAGAAAATTTCAATGCGATTTCCATTAATTTATATTATATAAGCGAAATTCATTTTATAGTATTTATGTAATACTTTTATAGTGTTTATATAATAATTGCCGTTGTTCTTATTTTTGTAATTGTTTATCATTATAAAGAAACAATAGGAAATTAATAACATTTATCAATAAAATAATAATTAAGATGAAGATCTTCGAGGATTATTTCTTACATGTCACTCAATAAAAATAATCGAAAAATTCCATTTACAGTTGCTTAATCCTAAAAGCGGCGATCTTGGCGACGTAACACAGTTTTTGTCAAAATATAGCATGTAAAGAAAGTATTAAGAGTGGCCGAATCGCATCGATCACTTCGAAAAAGCTAAGCAAAATCTGTCTTCAGTAGGTTCGGAGTAATTGGAAGTATTAAGTCCAACTTAATACGGCTGTTCGGATCGAGCCCACTCGCCTCGCCGCACGCACTTTTATCGTCGACTATATACTCCCTCCTCCTCTTTTTTTCGATCACTCATTTTTCACGAGAAACGTGAAAAGAAAAGCGAACCTGCCCAAATCTATCTCTATAGCTTTTGGCTTTAACGCTACAAGGAATAATATTCATATTTAGATTTGTTAAGATCGCATGTTGTACAGATATTTGTTCAAACGATTTGCCGGTCATACTTTACTTTATTTTTCTTGAAGGTATGTTAATATTGAGGGTAATCGACCGCCGTGGAGAGGGCGCAATGAACTCAGCAATGTATTCCTACGCGATCGCGCCAAATTCGCCTAGCCTACGCGGGGATTGAGAAAAAACCCAATTTAAATTTTACTGCCTCGTGAGTTTCTTTTCTTTCAGCTTACTTATTATAAAGCTTTATAATTTTTTTATTTGATTCATCGGAGTATGACTTCTTTATTAAATTGTGCCATAATAAATTCTAAAAGTCGATGAAAAACGTAAAACATTCCGTACATCACATAGAGATTATTAATTTTTTCATTAGTTCTTGAGCACTCAATGTATCCTTTTCAATTTAAACTGAATTTACTATATAGTCAAACAAGTATTATCAGTTTAGAAACTCTGATTCTTTAGAAAAAAATTATGACATCATCAAGTAGTCAGCTTTATTGTTATTCATTTGCCAATTCATCTACTTTATCTTTTCCATCCATTAACTTTTTAGCTTACTTTACTTCGAAATTTCTAACAAAACGATAGTACCGTACGAAACTTATACTGTAAAAAACAAGACCTAGACAAAAGCTTTTATTTACAATCTTTTGCGTAATTTTATATTGAAAATGTGAATTTTTTTATGCACAAAATGTATACCATTTTTATTCCTTCTAAGCATGCTATGATAGTTCCTCTTTTAATATACAAAATTAATCTTAATCTTAAATATAGCTAGCGAAATTTAAATTTATAAAATTTAAAGAAACTTAAATGAACTTTTATTGTAAAATTGTTTAACGGATAGATGTTCGAAAAATATCTACACTCGATTTTGATGAAACTATACAAAATTTATACACTTATGTTTTTTTGGGTTGTTCATTATGAATATTGTAATGCTTGTTGACGGAAATAGAATTTTCATTGGTAAAACCCAAGTTCTTTCAGAAAAAATAAAAAATAAAAAATATTTCAAACCAATATTTTAGAACACATAAAAATCCATATTTTATGTTCACACATACACACACATAGACACACGCATTTTTTTTTTAAGTCAAACTGGAATAAAATATAAGCATTACGCGATGATACTGTAGAAACCGTACTAAATTGTGTTTATTGTTTATGATTTTTTTGGAAACTATCAGGTATGTGAATAAGTCTTTCCCGTTTTTTTTTCAAATTTTGAGCCTTTATTGTGAAAAAATGGTTACAAATGAATTATTGAAAGTATTGGCCATCGCTAGCTACAACTTTTTCCCATCTTTCTGGCAACATACGAATCCCGTTGCGAAAAAATTCGACCGGTTTGGCCTCTATCCAGTCATCCACCCATTTTTTGGCTTCCTCGTAGGAATGGAAGTGCTGGTCAGCCAGGCCATGCGTCATCGATCTGAAGAGATGGTAATCAGACGGAGCAACGTCTGGACTATACGGCGGGTGGGGTAGGACTTCCCATTTGAGCGTTTCTAAGTATGTTTTCACCGGCGGTGCAACATGTGGGCGAGCATTGTCATGTTGCAAAATAACTTTGTCGTGCCTGTCGGAGTATTGTGGCCGTTTTTTCTCGCAGTGCGCGGCTCAAACGCATCAATTGTCGTCGATAGACCTCGCCTGTGATCCTTTCATTCGGTTTCAGAAGCTCATAGTAAACCACACCTAGCTGGTCCCACCATATACAGAGCATGAGCTTGGCGCCATGAATATTTGGCTTGGCCGTCGATGATGATGCATGGCCGGGTAGTCCCCATGATTTTCTTCGCTTCGGATTATCGTAACGTATCCACTTTTCATCGCCAGTCACGATACGATGCAGAAAACCCTTTCTTTTATGTCGCTGAAGCAGCTGTTCGCAAGTGAAAAAACGCCGTTCGACGTCTCTCAGCTTCAGTTCGTACGGCACCCAATTTCCTTGCTTTTGGATCATTCCCATGGCTTTCAAACGCTTGGAAATGGTTGTTCGGTCAACTCCCAATGCTTCAGCAAGTTCTTCTTGCGTTTGACAAGAATCTTCATCAAGCAAAGTCGCCAATTCTCGATCTTCAAAGATTTGCGGCCGCCCGGAACGCTCCTTGTCTTCCACGTCGAAATCACCGCTTTTGAAGCGTCGAAACCATCCGCGAACACTTGAATCATCGACACAACCTTCTCCATAAGCCTCCTGAAGCAATCGATGCGTCTCGGCAGCAGATTTCTTCAAATTGAACCAATAAAGTGAAACTTCCCGCAAATGACGTCGACTCGGCTCAAATTTCGACATTTTCACGATATCAAAAATTTATGATGCGAAAAAATTTTAACTAATGTGTTAGTATGGAATTGTTGACATATGAATAAGCTTTGATTATGACATATGTAACCATTGAATACTCGCACAGTATTGGTGGCGCCATCTCTTACAAAAAACGGGAAAGACTTATTCACACTCCTAATATTTATTTTAGAGTAAAAATGTATAGTTCATAAAAAATGTATTTTGATGAGATCTAGAACTTTTGTTTGACACTTTTTTAAAATTGTTCTTATTTTTTAAAATAATTGCATAAACCATGGTTTTTATTATCTTTTTTATGGATTTTGTCATCAGAATTCAATTTCCACCAAAAACCATTACGGTATTTGCTTTTTTTGATTTAATTTTGATTGTATCGTATTGCATATATATATATATATATATATATATATATATATATATATATATATGTACATAACAAGTAATATGTATTAATAATTATTTCGATAAACGCCTAACTGTGAAACTCTGATGAGACGAACTCTCATGTCGAATTGCTTTAGGAATAATCTATATATACAAATATACACAAAACCTTTATAATTCTAAAAATATGGATGAATCGTTTCAATATATAGGAGTATTATGCCACTTGAAAAAAAATTTAGATGCTAAATTCCACAGGGCAGAATTGAGAATCTATATCTGTATTTTTTACAAATTTGAAACTCGAATAATGTAAAAATAAATCAAATTTTTAAAAATTAATATTAAATAATTTTGATCCTATTTTGATATAATAAATAATATTTAAATAGAAATGAACATTAAGATTAAATAGGACATTACATTATTAAGAAATATTTTACTTTACCCTGGTTGTTTTCGCGTTGAGCAAAATTTTTTCGAATTTCGAAAAGCTGAAAGAGCACTGGCTTGGTGATTCGAGCGAATTGAAAAATGTATTATCTATTTAGCGCAAAAAATATATACTTATAAAATCAATATCAAGCAATGAATTTCACGTCAATAAATAAATTATTTAGAATATAACATTTTTCTATGAGTCTGAGTTTATTGCAATGCAAGGAATTTTTCCGAATCGATCAAACGCGTTCGCTGAAAAGCTAAAAAATTTTAAAAAAATGTTTGAATTTGATATATAAACCCTGCCTCGTTTTCTGGAAGGTTCAAAGCATTTTTTGAATAAAAATTCATTTTATTAACATTCTACAATGGTGTAACCTCTGAAAATAATACTCGTGAGAAATTATTTTAAAAAAAACTTAATTTTCAACATTTATGCTAACGTATACTAATTTAATTACAAAAAATATTGAAAAGCTCTTGGGCGAAAGAAGCAAACAGAAATAACTAGAGGAAATGAATATATCTTTATTAATGAACAAGATACGGCAAGAGGAATTAAGAAGTAAAACCCGTTAGACGGTCGGTGATCTACACTGGTATATCACATAGATAGAAAAACAACTAACTATAAATCGGGTTTATAACATCAAGGCGATTACTGACACGCATGCACATGCACAAACAGGCTATCATCCTTACTTACTGCGGCATTAAAAATTTTAAATACCATATTTATCAATGCCAAATTAATTTATCGAAAGCGTGAAAGAAAAGATAACGTAAATTTCTATAAAATTTAAAGGCAAAGGTTTTCTATAGGAATAGTTATACACATAAATCATAAAATAGGAAACGATAAAAACCTTTAATTTCCTAGGATTCTCATTATAAAATCAAAATGTAGAAATAGCTTGTGTTAGAATTTTTGAAATATTACGATCATGAAACCTGTACAAGAAGGGAAATAGTATAATTTATTAATCTAATGGGCCGTCAAATACTCATTTGCGGAAACGAAATTTTATTCTATTGCTATTTTATAATGCACCAGTACTAAGAATTTCGCTGAATTTTATCAGCGCGTCTCTCGTATCGCGTGAAACATTAAAAATTTAAGGTATCGAGGAAATGGCAACTTGTCATTTTATAACACCCGACGATGGTGGAAACTTAGCCAAGGCACATTTTCGAAATAAAAGGAACAACGATTTTCAGTTGGAAGAAATTGAACAAAATGAAAAGAAATTGTTAATGGCTAATGTTATTTATATTTCCTATTATTTAACGCGATATTGTAAAATAAAAAATAATATTGAGTTTCATCTTCTTATTTCCATACTGAGTATACGTTTTCGTAGTGTGCATTTTAGTTGCTTGTTATTCATTCGACGTGCATGGCCTCCCGGCCCATTCATATACAATAAGCGTTTTGATCAAGTGAGAATGAAAAGCCGAAACACGATTGAATTATCAAAAACCAAAGTTCCGATAAATAACACACGTGATCGAACCTGGCTTCGTCGAGAATACTCGGGGGGTGGGTGGGACGCCGGATTAGTTTATTCATAACCTGCTCGAGCCCGCATTCTGAATGTGCGAGCGACGCGTGAATAGCTATGTATATATATATATATATATATATATATATATATATATATATATATATATATATATATATAAGTAAACAGGAGGGTGAGGATGTAAAAATGGAATTTTCCAAAGATATAGAGATTACGATGTACGGGGAATATTATATGGGTGAGTTATAAAGCGCGCCTTTATTATCAGAAAATGGACGAGCGCTTACAGTATTGTATCAGCTTTTATAAACCTATATTTAATGTACTGTAATACGAATGTGTGTATTATATCTAAAAATTACCATAACGTATATAATATTATGAATTAATAAATACTAGTAGCAGATAAATTATTAAATGAATGCATTATGATGTTGATAAAAAAAAAATATTGTTTCATACAATCAAATAACTTTAAATGTAATAAGTTCAGACAAATCATTTTTTCCTTACTGCAGTTACTACAGTCAAACTCTTTGTAGAGATATAGTGACAATTACTTAAGTAAGTGTATAGCCTGTAGTATTCAAAATAATATATTTCTATAGGCGAAATTGCAATAGATAAATAATATAATTCTTCTGAATATTGCGAATAATAATATTATTTAAAAGCATCTTCTTAATAAGTTTTGTGGACCTTTTATTAGATTATAATATACCTTTATTCATTACTAGAGATGGAGCTATGCTAAGTTTATTTTATATTGGGTGTTCAATACATTACTAATATTTAAGATCAATGAAAACAACAGGCAGAATTACGATTTATACTTTTTATACAGTATACATAAATAAGTAAGTAAATAAATAAAGAATACTGTCATAATGAAAATTAAAAGCCGTAGTTATCACAATTATAAGCTTTCTATATGCTATAAATACTATTCTTCCTTTTCTATATACAAGCAATTAACCATCAAATGCAGATCGAAAATGCATTTGCAATGAGCTATAGAAAATGATTTACAGTGAACTACTTATTATTCCGGTTTTGATGATAATATATTTCCTATAATCACTTAGTAGAATAGCGAGATTACCGCAAAATCTCTATCCTATTGGGACTTCTTTTCCGTTCACTTTTGTACCCCATCCCAATAACATCTATACAATCCCAAAACTTTTCCAAAGTATCGTTTCCAATCGTTCACTAAGCAACAAGAAAATAGTCATTTTAGGAAACTTTTATCGAGTCGAACATGACGTTTTCCGTATACATGAATATAGGCGTGCTTATATAGAAAAGCTCCGCACGCGAGCGAGACTGTCAGTCGCTGTTTCGCTCTCTCTCTCTCTCTCTCTCCCTCCTTTGCTCTCCCTCCTTTGCCCCCCCTCCTTTCCCCTCCCTCTCTTTCGCTCTCTCTCTCTCTCTCTCTCTCTCTCTCTCTCTCTCTCTTCACAACCTCCTAACCCTCAAATCACCACTTTTCTGGACAAATTGACAAAAAAAAACTTTTAATTGGAAAAGGAAAAGTACTAACAGTCGAAATGAAACTTTTTTGCTTATTATATTTATTTATGTTTTTCCCGTATGAGTTTTCACGAAATGAAAAGAGATAAATATAATTTAATTAAGGAAGCACGATAAATAAGAGCGTTTAGTAATTATTCAAAGTAAAGCATGTAGGAATCGTTCTTCCCTGAATATCTTGTATAACTAACGAAGTCTGGTACATTTGATTTATGATAAGGTTGTGCGATAGGATATCCAAGCTTTATTATATTATTATAGCTCTTGATAAGCTCTAAGTCATCTTTATGTTAATTATAAAAGTATATCCATTAATTAAGTGCACTTCTGTTCTGTACTTGAGCAATACATAAATAAACCGAAAATCCAACCCTTCATACTAAGTGCAAAAAAGAAGATTCTGACTTTGCAACTACTAATAATAACTTATCTATTGAATTTATATGACCCTCTTCTTACTTCTGAATGGGGGTAACGAAAAAATTGATATTCTTCCAAAAAGTCCACATTAAACGATCTAAATAAAAAAATTGTTCTTTATATAGACTTTTTGTATATTTTTCATAGAAATTTCTTAATCAATCTAAATAAAGCCTAATAGAAGTAAAAGATTCTTTTAAATTATTTAATGCATCAAGTAGTGTGCAGCGGTTCCACAAGAAAAATCCACCGACAAAAGTCATCGTTACCATTATAATTAGTCGATGCCGAACGAAGCACACTATAATCTTGCCAGCTCTCTTTTTTGCGTAGGGTTGGAAAATATCGCGAACTGTGACTGTTGCGTCGCTGTTTAACTCAACAAGAACAGCACTTTTTATGAAACAACAGGAAAGGTAATATGATTTATTTCCTATAAATATTAGATGCAACTTTAGCAATATGTAATATAAATGCAGTTAAAAATCTCGCTGTATGTTTATCGAAAAATGTAATTTAATTTTTTAAGCTAAGTTACATATTATTGAAATCGTAGAAGTATTTAACTCATGTACGTATAACTGAGGATGTAAATCAATATACTAATTTCATAGTTATACTCTTTGGCTTTGGGTACTCTTAAGAAAACAAGAATACGTTAATTATATAAGAACGGTTCTCGGTACCCTTCCGTAAAAGTGACGCAGAAACAATAAATGGAATTATTGTTTGTGGAATTTGGCAATGAATTTTCAAAACACTTCTTGACAGCCCAATAAATCCAATAGCCGACACCGAAATTATCGAATTGTCGGAAAAAATTCTAATCTCTCTCTCTCTCTTTCTCTTTCTTTCCCTTTCTACGCGTTTAATAAATGCACCTTATATGCTTCCGTTCAAGTTCCGTAATGAAATATCCAGTACAACGTTTACCTTACTTACATACTATATACTTTTTCTACTTACATAATATATGATTCTTTCATGACACCGGGTCTCTGAACAGTAAAAAACAGGGTTGAGTTGGTGGAGGATGATGGGTAAGGGTGGGTGGATTAAAAAATCGAAAGAGAAGGACCAACCGCCAAAGTGAAGGGAATCCAATCAACGCCGAGGCGAGCGATAGACAAATGTATACATATGTATTTCTTTCACGGTGCGGCCGGTGTATGGGCTCGCAGTACTCGTCGATCTTATGTTTCGCGCGTACACACACACACACACACACACACGCGCGCGCGCGCGCGCGTGCGTATATATATATATATATATATATATATATATATCTACGCATACATACATGAGGTTGCTGGTCCAGTTCTCTATAGTGTTTCAGTTCTTGGCGAAACAAGTTAATAATAAGTTTTTTTATTTAATATTTGATAAAATGGCTCTTTAATATCTATTTTTTAATATTTATATTTATTAATTCTTCAACTTTCGATATTTTCAATTAAAATGCCAAAGATTTTCGTGCTTAAAAATTTATAGAAGAATGAAAATGTGACTATCGCATGTATTTTTTGTTAAAGAAAGTTGGAACTAAACTTAAGTAACTTTAACAAAACAAGCAAAGAATCTTAGCCATTTGACTATTTTCACTTTTTTAAATTAGTTTATCTAAAATACAGCCCCGATTACTATTCCTTTTTTCAGCAAATTCTTTTTTCGGTTATAATCAAACTAACTGATGGTTCTCCTATCTTCGTTATTAATTTCTTATCTTGTTATGATTAATTTTAATTTTGTGTTTCTTAAGAATTAATTTATTGATGTTTAAGAAACAAATTGAAAGCTATTTAGCTGTAAATGTTTCATGCTTATCAACATATTAAAATGCAATTTAAAAAAAATGTATGATAATAAATATTTAAAAAATGTTCTAATCTTCTGATGTATGGATTGGTTAGTAAATTAATTGTCATAACTGTTAAAACTTTTTATTATTATACAACAAGAATTTGGTAAAGTCTAACTATTGCACATTACTCTAAAATTGCAAACTAATATCAATAACCATATCCTTTGATTACGTAGAACAAAATTCTTTATTGAACATTATTTGGCATATAAATATACCAAATTTAATACCTAACAGCTAAGGTTTTTATGAAATTTATTTACTTGGATTTTGAATGTCTAAATAGTAAATGATTCCTAGAGTAATTAATCTGAACACTCGAAAAATCTTGAGTTATACTCTTATCAATTTGGGATTATCTGAATATACTTTTCAATGGTCTACTCCAAAACTTCATTTTATGTTTAATCATGGCTTCTATTTACATTGGATCTATCCAGATACATTCAATAACCATTCCAATTCGTAAATATAATATAGAAATGTAATTGTGGTTAATATTAGAATATACTGTACTACGAAATACGTATTAGTAGTATATTCGTACGTGTAATCGTAACAGATCAGTAAAGACCAATTCTAATTACAAAGTAAATATTGAATTTTTATTAAATATACATGAACTTTATTTCAAACGAGGAAAGAAAAGACGTCTGTTCAAACGAAAGGACAACGCAAAAAACTGCAGTACTTGAAATTGAAAACTCTGCAAGCCCTTGTGAGAAACTTAAAACCTATAAAAGCACATCAGGCATCTAGGCAATAAACTCATAAATTATTTGCTGCGCAGGGTAGCAAAGACGCAGATCGTAATAAGACCCAGCGGACACATATGTTTACATCCTTTTACGATACTCTACAATATTTAGTTTCAAGTATTTGTTTTTTGCTTTATTATTTATAGAAGGCTAAAATAATTTAACAGTAAATTTAAAATTTTTATCTTATTTACAATTTGTTTCACTTTTTTGAATGTATACACAATAATCGTAGGTAGGTAAAAAAAAATTTAAGATAATTAAATAGAAGTATCCAGTTACATAACATTGGAAAAGTACGCGCATATAATAGAAATTCATAATAGTATAAGTAAGAAAATTTTTAACATTAGGATTTACTACTATATGAACTCTATGAAATCTATCAGACAAAGTTGAGACTCTGGTTGAAACTAACTTTTGTGTATTTACATGTCTAGACATCCACAATGGATTCGTTGCAAATGAGATCCATTTAGTCCTCGAGATGGGACAGCTATCATTGCATTGCTCTGAGAAAATAAATCGAGCGAAGGAGGGAAGGCGCTTTAGTAATAGAACAGCCGCTTGGATCCCCGTAAATTAGTGGACGACACATATATACAGCTATATGCATATATACAGCTATATATATATATATGTGGACATTTCTAGCACTCCCTCCTCTTCCTGACTGGCTACAGTAAGAATCTGGGAGAGCGCGACTATCCGAGGGGGAGGAGCTTCTCTGCGTATTTACTGAATCGCGTGGCGGCCGGTTACTCTTGCACCTTGATGGTGCGCTACATTGCAGGGCCGGCTCATTGGACGATGCAGACCAAGAGAGAGGTGTCCTGTGACAAATTGAGAAATTCGTCATTCTGTAGAGAACAATAGAAGATTCTAATATGAGGAGCATTAAATCAGTCGTATAAACTACGCAAGAAGTTTGTTCATTATACTAATTTTTTTTAGTAAAACAATAGATATTCATAATATATCGAATAGCTGTCGGTGATAGAACTTCACGAGTGCCAAGACAGAATTTTATAAAACAGTTTTAAGACAAAAACCATGATCTGGGAGTGTTAGATTATTTTAGCCTTCTATAAATAATAAAGCAAAAAATACTTGAAACTAAATATTAGAGAGTATCGTAAAAGGATGTAAACATATGTGTCCACTGGGTCTTATTACGATCTGCGTCTTTGCTGCCCTGCGCGGCAAATGATTTATGAGTTTATTGCCTAGATGCCTGATGAGTTTTTATATAGGTTTTAAGTTTCTCACAAAGGCTTGCAGAGTTTTCAATTTCGAGTACTGTAGTGAGTCTTGCGTTGTCCTTTCGTTTAAACAGACGTCTTTTCTTTCAATGGAGATATAGTTCATCTCTCTCAATTAGAGATACACATGATACTCACAGAAAAAATACAAAAAAGTATTGGTGGATTTAGAATAGAAAAGAAAAATTAAATAAAAAATAAAAAAAAAAAGAAAATCAATTTAGTATAATTCTCCTATGTATTTCTATAAACAGGCGTATAACTATTACATATTCTTCTTATTGTAAATACTTGTAAATAAAACACTTCCCTTCTCCTAACATATCCCATCCCTCACCCCTTATTTATAAAACCTAAATATCCTGACAGCTATGTTAAGTTTTCTCCAAATTTTTATAACATATATAATTTAGGATATTGTGTAAAAGTGCTTCATCAAGCAACTTTATAATAAAAATAAAAGAACTGTTCATTATTAATATTTAAAACCTATGTAAAGTATGACTACGCTATGCCGTCGCGTCAACGGCACTTACTGTCTTAATATACTGTAATTGCGCTCCTTTGTTTATTGAGGATATCAACTATGTAAAAAAAATATATTTAACTTTTTTTGGTCAATAAACGTATTAAAAAAAAAAAAAAAAAAAAAAAACGTCTTTTCTTTCCTCGTTTGAAATAAAGTTCATGTTAAAAGATTATTTCGTGTATCTTTATTTTAACATTCCACCTACTATATTTAATAAAAATTCAATAGGGAGATAATAATATTATTGGTCGTGGTATGATTTTTTAATCGAGAACTGTAAGAATCGTGCTCTTCGCGATCACTGTATTACTTGAAACCTCTAGCATATTAAAATATTTGTGCTATTTGAATATTCAAAATTCTTACAAATCATACACGAAACGCACTTGTACATTGACTTATGAAAACCTGACCTGCAATCAGTCATTCCAAATACTCGACAAATGATATATACTTACAATAAATGATTAACTGTTAGTTCTGTGATTTTATTATTTTCGATTTTCCAACATTTCGAGGATAGTATAATGAAAAATTAAAATGCTACAATAGCATCATAATTATTTATTAAACAAATTAAAAATGGTTTATATAACGGTTTATATGAGGCTTACGATGGCTCGATCGCTAGAGCGAAGGACTAGTAACTCGGCGATCAGAGTTAGTTCAAATCCCGGTCTCGGCCGATTGACATAGGCACCGCTGTAATTATTAACATGTGCTTTGTTTACAAACACATCGTAGACCTCCGTCGCTGATTAGCACCGATAATTGGAAGCATAAATAGGGCGACGTTAAATAACAAAAAAAAAAAAAAACTGTTTATATCTTTTTAATATGATACAGCATAACAACTCGTGATGTAAGATTAAAAGTACATACTTTTGTAAAGAACGTTGCTGATTTTTATAGTTTTATACAGCTTATTATATAATGTTATAACGTTTCTTATATAATATATTATAATAATGTTTGCTGTAGTTTTATAGAGTTTTATATAATAAAGAAACTTGATTTTTTCAATTTTATGTCTCATCCGAATAAATTTTTTTAAATAGCATAATCATAATGGCAAATTTTCGATGCTTATTAAAAGATGAATTCACGACAGCTTTACTGCTTATAAATTTATGGATGCAGAGTAGCTTAAACACCTCGTTAAAAACTGATATACGGACCAGTTTCATATATGGCATAAAATACTATTAAACATTAAAATCTTTCCTTAGTATCTTGTTTATTTATATATTGTTTTAAGAAATATTTGATAATGTTTCTAAAATTTAAATCAATACTTTTTTCTCAAGACCAAGGCAATACTTTATTTAAGAATAATTTTCAGCTACTAAGACAATATTTGACTAAATTTTATCTTCTCCTGGTATTGGTGAAACAGTATATAGCTGTTTAGATATTAAGGTAAATATACGTTAAAGTTCGTATACTAATGAATAGATTTAAAGAATGGACGTTCTTTTATCACTGAAATAAGAAATTCATTAACGTTCGTGTATCATTGCGAAAAAGAAATTCATTAGCACTGTTGTACTTTGCTAATTATACACGAGCTCGCAAAAAGAAGAACTGATAATGAAATACAAATATAAAATTATGTTTTAGATTTAGCGTCCGGGTTTATTAATTAAAAATTGACTTAAGGGGTTTAACTTAACTGAAGTTTAACTTAAGGGAATTTAAGGGGCTTTATTATCTTGGCGCACTGTAAACTGATGGTTTCTGTTGGAATATTTAAGCTTTATTTAAATAATGTAATAAAAACCACTTGAGAAACAAGCAGCCATAAACTGTTATAGAATTGTAAACTGAGTCCAGTTGGTTCGATTACGGTCTGCGTCGGCACTCTTTACAATAATGTTCGTTGCAGATGTTTTCTTATTTGTCGGCGTTTTGACTCTTTTTCATACTTCTACGCCTCTACGTAGAGAAGATTTATGTCTTTATTGTTAGGTATCCAGAGTTTTCGATTGGTTTTCTAGAGTAATGCAGGGTTTCAGAACTCTTGATTTTGAAACAGTTAGTCTCTTGACACTCATCCTCGTGAACAGACTATTCTTCCTCGTATTAAATAAATTCATTTTATGAAGCGTTTCTCGAGTATGATATTTTACTTCCTAATATTCCACAATGCAATATATAAATTCAATAGTTTCGTTCGAAATTTTTTCTTAATAACTAAGCACAGCAGGAATATAAAATATTTGGGTTTGATTATATAAATGTTACGCTGTGAAAAAAAGGATTTTATATAATTAAAATGTAAAATCGAGCCATTGTTCAAGATACATTGAATATTAGCTTTTTTCCGAGGATTAAATCTGCAAACATGACTGCAGTCTCTGCATACCGAATAAAGGAAAAAAAATTCATTAATCTGCATGGGATATTCTTTAGAAGAATTAAGAGAATTGTTTAATATAAATCAAATTATATTAAAATTGTAAAAAGCAGGACTACTTCTGATGTATAATTTTTTTAAGAAACTGCTGTTAAACCTATATGACTATCGGATAAAAAAATGGAATGAGCTGTATCGCATGAAGATTTGTAACGAAGCATAGTTCAAAACGTACTTTCTATGTAAAAAATTAAAATATAAACTTGCTTTTCTTTTAGTTGTACTCTACTGTCTTTGCTATAAATACTATTTGCTATTTGCTCTTCAATTAGCTTTCCAAGCTCAATGTAAGATCTTTCTACGAGCTTTAGTTCGCATTTTGCTCACTTACACAGAAATTTGTTTATAATTCAGAATTAAATTTAATTCAAGTAGTTACGATATTAGCAATGGTTTTGTCTCTCGCTATTGCATTCTCATTGGCAATTTTCGTAAATCCCCAAAGGTATCGAGACAGAATATTTTGTATCGATAAACCTGAAGATGTAGTTCTTGAGCTGCATAGGAAATAGTTTATGTAAACGTGCAATTTTCTATCGAATACGCGAGGCTTTTGCTTTTTGCGTAGAGCACCAAAATTTCGAAGCGTCGAAAAGTATTTCAAATTTTTTTAGGCTACACCGATCCTACAACGCATCGCCATATCGTTCTTGCATAGCTTATTCATAGTTAAAGATAATAAAAAAAATTGTTTAAAAAACTTTGAAGAAATAGTAAGATTTTTTTAAGAAGTCGATACACTGTTGACAAGTGGATAGCGATGCAGTGCTGCAAGAAGGAATCTTATGTTCCTCTCCTTGTCATCTATTGGATTCCATAGTCCTCCTAAAAATTGTTATTAATTATACAAATTAGATTGCTCAATTCAAAAGTAGATTATCAGCTAGATTAATAATGCAAGCCTGACAAAAAAGAATGGTCTGAAATTGAAAAATCATTTTCTTGTAGACATTTTAAGCTACTGAGTGAAAATCTGGCAGTTTACAAGAGTTTATCACTGACAGATTTTGAAAAAAATTACAATAACATTTGAAAACTCTGTGATAATTATTCTAATAGATTCAAAATTCATAACTTCTGAAAGGTGAGTTTGTTTTTTCGTGAGCGAAAATCAGATATTTTTGAATATCCGAGTCCGCGTTATCGCTCATTCCACACGTATACTTATGTATTCACTATACTTAAACAATAACAATTTTGAGTGTTTAAGAATTTATTCATTTCAGCTCCTTACTCGAGCGACTCTCGATATATTCTGAATTTTGTTTCTTCGTTTCTTCACTCTCATTCGCTACAAAACGGTGTTGGATTGGTGAGTAATAATTAAAGGATATTTTACATGCGTGCATATACCATTCATAGAAAAATATATAGCAGGTGTAACATGTATGAACAGATATAACTTTATTTAAAGAAAGTGTAATACGTCTTAATAAATATTTTCATTGGTCTTACAGTCCAATGAAATCAATCGAAAATAATACGTAATAATATCAATACACATCTACATTAGCATTAATACATCAATACACAAAATAATAAAAATAAAAAGTTAAAATTAAAAATTATAATGACAGTCAGACTGTCCTTGCATAAAATCACCCCCGTAGTGAAATTCATTGGACTGTAAAACCAATGAAAATATTTATTAATTTATATAAGCAGTCGACAAAAGCACAATTAAAGTATTGTAATACATCTTTCAATATCTCCTCTCAATACTTCTCCGGAGATGCTTAGTTTTATGCTCATTATCGATTGAAGATTTTTCAGCAATTTTATTCAAAACTGATTTGGACAGTTTAATTTTTATACTTGATTTTAATTGGAGAACTTAAAATAAGTAAGCAAGCATCTTTCGAGTTATGATAACTTTCTTGTGGGTCTGCGTTATTATTTCAAATACTTTAATTGTGTTTATGTTGACTGTATTTAGATAAATTAATAAATATTTCTATTGGTCTTACAGTCCAACTAATTAAATTAAAATTAATACCTAATAATATCAATATCTATTTATATCAATACTCATACATATCAATATATAATTAATTGAAAATTATAATGACAGTCAGACTTTCCTTGTTTTAAATCGCCCCTGTAGATTAATCTGAAATAAAAATATATTGATATTATTATGTATTAATTTTAATTTATTTAATTGGACTGTAAGAACGATAAAAATATTTATTAATTTATTATTTAAAAGTTAAACTAATTTTATATGCAATACTAATCTAATTGTTATAATCTATATGGCAATACAGGTTTCTACTTATCAATAGAAAGTCTATTTGTAACATTTGTACCAAGCTACCAGATTAATTATAAAATTTAATCCTGTATTCGTACATTATTAATTTCGTAGCATGTAGTAACTGCTCATTAAGTATTATCCTTATAATTTATATTGCTAGAAATATCGTAAATATAAAGGTGTTGAAGTATATAAGTAAAAAATTTCGATATAAAATTTGTATTATCTAAAATTTATATTTTAATTATTTCAACAACAACAACAACAACAACAACAACAACAACAACAACAACAACAACAACAACACCGACAACGACGACAACGACGACGATGACTGCGACAACAATAATAAAAACAAAAACAAAAACAATAAAAATATAGTTATTAATATTATTCGATATTAAAATAATTTATAATACAGTTTTATTAAATAACTCCTACTAGGCTGCAGGCAATTTGAATTAAAGCCATCGATTCAAACTTCAGCTAAAGTATGTAGTTTGAAACTTTACGAGATCGAATAAAATTAAGTATTCAGAGCGCGAACGGGCTTCCATAGTTTATTTGCAATTTACAGGGACATAATAGATAACCATAATTATATCTAATTAATTATTTACTTCTAAGAATATTTTAGTTCATGTTTCAATAATTGAAGAATTATTATCGTCCTTTCTAATTTAAAACGAAGAATAAATTATACAATTTATTTTGGAGAGACCACGTGATACGATGAAAAGTCACTGCTTTAATTATTATCAAATGACGACGTTTCATCGGTTTTCATGCGCTAACTTTACCAGGCTGAAAATTTATTAAATTAATAATTTACACTAATAACTCACAATACGAAGTAAGAGCCTTTTAATGAACTGGTAAAAATGTTTAATGAACTAGTTAAAAAAATTTACTGAAATACTAATTTTTTTCTTTAACTACGTTCGCTTGTTCAAATCTGCTGAAATTGATACGCCACAAAAGTAATCCATCAGACATGAGGCAAATGAGGAAATTTTTGGAAATTTTTTGCATTGCGTTTTCGAAAAATAGTATCTGAAAATCTGAATTGAAAATCCTAAGGAAAGCTGTTCGTTAACAACAAATTGCAATCATCTCAATTTTAATATAAACAATATTAAATTGTGCCCAGCAATGGACTCTTTTTATGTAAATACAGTTTTATTAATATCATAACAAGTATTTTTTTTCAGGTGAATTAGATGGATTGAATTGAAGGTCAGTATACACCAATAATATCTTCATTAAATTTGAGTTCATTTGATTCGTTTGTTTGATTGGAATTCTATGGACAGTAAATTTGCATGTTGTATGTAATTTCCATTAAAGTTTCAAATCCTGTGAATTTAAGTAGATGTTAATCCCTTCGAATTATAGGTAAAATAGGTAACAATGTCTGCTTCTTATAGAAAAGATAAGATAAATTTTAAAACATAATACATATTTAATAATTTTTATAGAAAGTATAAAATGAAATCTAAACAAAATTTCATGTAAAAAATATTGACTAGCTCAAACGTAAAAAAGTGTAAAATAATTATAAGAAAAATGGTAAGAAAAGGTCAAGTGGACGGTCGGCTCTCACTCTGACACAAGAAATGCTCGATACTTATATTTAACAAACACAGAAGAGTGTAGGTTCCAGTAACGCACCTTCCTCTGTTCTTTCTAGTTTTCTTTCAATGATGGTTAAAAAGTAAAATTCTGCTTTATGATTGGTCCAGAACGAGTCATCAATTTCTATTCGTCTATATAGGGAGGAAAAGTAGTATTTTATGAACAGAAAATCATATTTGTTAATTAAGTACGGGAAAAATATTTCTTTCGGAAAAACAAAATTTTCCCCTTTTTTTATGAAGTTTGTAGCAAAGCGTCTCACTTATATGTGTACTTACAAAGTTCTTGAAACAAGCACTGATATTTACCAAATTCGTATCATCCCAAACGTAACTAAATTGTAATGCTTACAGCTATTAGATATAATGAAGTGCAATATTATTTAATAAAAAAAGTTTACATTCGAACTCGCAATCGGGCGTATTATATTAAATTTATAGTGATTTCTAATCCCCTTGCAATGGTTTTGCAAGATTCATTTAATACATTATTTATTATTCGTTTTACTGCGTCCTCTAGCCCTCCTCATCCTTCATCTTGCAATAAATTTTACAATATCAGTATAAACACCTAATAGCAAAGAGCACTTGAGATTCCAAAAAAGCAATTAACGGGACATCGCAGTAAGGAGCTTCGCTGCTATCTGTTCCGAATCTATAGGTATTCATAAATCTTCTCAAAAATCATCAATCCTGTAATATATATATATAAACATCGTAACCGAAAGTGCCACCCGTACACACAGCGTGCGTTCCTGCAGTGCCGTATAACACGCGCGCGCCCCTTCTAAAGTATACAACGATCCCGTTTAACGCGGCGCGCCCTTGCAGTTAATCCCCAGTCCCACCCACTCATCCTTAAACCCTTCCCAACGCAGTCGGCAGCTATCTCTTTACTGCGTCGGCGGCGGCGACGCTGGCGTTTCGATCGTATATGCGCGCTCGGCTTTTACGACTGCACGCGGCGACCATGCCGTGCCGGGGCGAGAGGGAGGTGGGTGGGTGCCGCAACCTCGCAGCAGCGTGCGCCGAGAAGGTATACGTATACACAGTTGCCGTTGTCGTCGAAGCGCTAGGACACCACGATTAATCGCGCACATATATGTAGACCTGAAAAGATAGATAGATAGATAGATAGAGAGAGAGAGAGAGAGAGAGAGAGAGAGAGAGGAGAGAGAGAGAGAGAGAGAGAGAGAGAGAGAGAGAGCGAGAAGAAGGGTAGAGGATATAGCGCGCGCGCGCGCCCCGGGAATCGGGGGCGTTTTAGGGCTGGTGGCGCGAGCTCCAACGGCGAGCGCGTCGCGGTGGGGCAGAGGGAGGCTGCGGTCGCGGTTAGACGGCGGCGGACGAACTGATGGAGATAAGGGGGATGGATGCCGCGCGGGTATGCGTGCGGAATTGGGGTCGCAGCCTGTCCGCTCGCCACGGCAGCTGATACTTTCAGCGAAGCGCGCAGACTTTGAATCTTGTCTTCTGTTAATGAAAGAGAGAGAGAGAGAGAGAGAGAGAGAGAGAGAGAGAGATAGATAAATGTTTATTTATCTCTACAACATTCTACAACATCGAGTGTAATGCATAGATTAATACAAATTGCAAGTTAAATAATATTGTAAAAAGTTTATTATTAATTAATTTATTTTTATTTATTAATAATTTATTATTAATTTATTATTAAGTTTATTATTATAATAAGCATTAATTCACAGACTCAAGCCAGTTATCCTCTTAGTTCAAAATAAATCAACATAGAGCTTGAGTGAACTTCATCGAGTTTGATAAACTGCCTCTTCTCATTGCCGATTTGAAACTACTATAAGAGAAGAAACCTATCGAATCTCAGCAAGGAAAGTATTCCAAAGATGCGAATCTTATATTTGGGAAGAGCGATATTCAATTCCAGTATTCGTTCTGACAATATTGAATTTTTTTGTCGGCCTCCTAAAGTGAATGAATGGAATGAAGAGACACTCCAAATGCTTCGAAATATGCACGCGCCCAATTTTGTACATTAGAATCGACATAAAATATTGTGCCCTTAGACATCCAACCAAGATACATCCTCGAGGGAGTGACATGGTCGTCCATCCTAATATCTTTGACATATCGCACACAGGACTTTTTAACGTCTGAATTTATGGTGAATCATCTAGCATTACCATTTCAGGATCGTGAATCCAATTAAGGGGGCATCTCTAGTCTTTTTGCATAAATTTTCAAGATTTTTTTCTTGCAGTAAACTTTATTATCACACTACAATTTTTTTATATTAAAAAAATACATATTGAAGTCCGCAAAAAAATTTTTTTTTTCATTTTTCATTCAACGTGGCCCAGATATGGCTGCCACAACGAAGCTTGCTTTTTTTGGCTGACACCATATCTTGACACAGGAAGCTCTGAAATGAAAAATTCAAAAAGCATATTAAAGTATAAGAAAATGGCTATAGCCCGTACTAGAATTATGAATATTCGTTTACATTTGAGCACTTTTTTAAACAACATAACCTCAAAAAATAAGCCGAAAATTAGATAAGCCCGCCATTTTGTTTTTATTTTACTTAAACTTCTTGATTTTAGTGTGATAATAAAGTTTACTGCAAGAAAAAAATCTTGAAAATTTATGCAAAAAGACTAGAGATGCCCCCTTAAGGAAACAAAAGCACCTCAGTCAGCCGCTTACGCAACGTCTCGATGATAGAATCCTTAAAAAACATAAATTATACAAAATCGTATGAAATTTTTTTCTTAATTAGTGTACGTGATATTTTTATGGCGAGCGTAAACCTAATATTACAAGATTAGTCACAGTATTAGAAACAGTCATTCGGATACCGTATCCATGATCAACGATAAGTGATTTTTATTATTCATCTGGGCTATGAGAAATCTGAGGTCAAATATTATAAACTTAGTTTTCCCAGCTTTGAGCGTTACAGAAATAACAGTCACCCACCCCTACATTACTTCGACGACCGTTTGATGAAGCAGCTCAACAATTTCATCCAGTCAATAATATGGAACCTATGTACAAATTTTCAGGTCGTCAGCGTATAGTACATGCCATATAGTATATTCGAATGGTCCAGTATGTTCCTAAGTCATTATTGTACAAATACTCGCTTTAATTTTTTCATTTTTTTTCTAATCTTCACGCAATTTGTATTACATAAATATATAAATTGTAGATTAAATTTCTAGTAGACAATACACATACGTTAATATTAATATAAAGTTTTTGTTAAACTACATACATAACTGTTTGCTATTTACAGATGTCTTGAGCATTCTGACTAGTGTTAGCTACTGATTCAGCTCCAAGATACATTAGTTAATGATAAACGATCGAAAAAAATGTTTCCCATGAAAATCGAAGTCACTGAGAAAAACGATAAAAAAAATCACTGATTTAGTTTCAGTATAAATCAATAGATTTGGTTTCACAAAGCCAATTCATTATTAATCAATGAAATATTAAAAATAGAATCAAGATACTGATTTAAAAGTCTCACGATATAATATCCTTAAATAATTCCATTACTTTTTATAGAAAATTGTCTTCCATTAACATAATAATGAAAGAGTATAAGAAAAGGATCAGCACGCAACTTGGGATTAAACTAAATACCTAACGGAATTATATCGCGCTCTATATGTCGGTCCATTGGATTTGGGAAATCGTATTGTGCTGTCGAATTCAGTTATATTATAGTGGACTCGCGCCCGAATCAATAATGCCCCCCTCCTTCACGCCCTCCCTGTTGGCTATATGGTCTCCCAAGACAGAAGAAAATCCCCGGGTTTATGGCCCGGCCCATAAAGCATCGCGCGGAGACAGTGTCGTAAATAATTCGCGATAAATTATGCATGATCTACGAGCTTAGACGCTAATGGACCAAATATACAATTTACACGTTGCCCGTCATTTAATATGTATTAGTGTTACGGTGTCCCGTTCGCTAGAACGGGAGGGAGAAGTTCCGTGTAGAAGCTTCTTGTGTAGTAGAACTGAGACACTATGTATATGTATATGTATATGTATATATAGAGTTTGTAATATGAATATAATCTAATGATGTCGCTGCTATTGCTTTGAATATGATATCTCCGGGGCGAATTTTGATATGAATGCTGAATTTTCCATGGAATGATTCTATTATCCCTGTCAGTTTAGTTTGCGATGGATTTCAGATAAAACATACAAGTCACATTCTTATGTAGCAGACTTTTTAAATATATGTTTATACTTTTAAAGATAATATTAAATTCACATATGTATACAAGGTGGGAAATTTACATTTCAGTCTGAACTTTTCGAATTTTCAGCTGGATAGATAAAAATGGTCCAAACAAATATAAAAGGAATCAAAGGGGATTGTGCCAATGCTAGTTTTTTCAATCGATTTTTAAAAATTAATTCGAGATCGACGGGAATTTCTCTTTCAATGAGAACCTCTAATTTTGTTAACGAATACTGAAGAACGAAAGAATGTTACGAAAAAAGACTAAATACAATAATTTCTAGTTATTGTCAATTGAAGTTACATAGTTAATTAATCATAATGCTTATACTGTCTCTACAGTCTACATATTCTAACGCGCCTCATTTAACTTGAAAATAATTAAAAATGAACACATTTCAGAACATAAGAACATCATTATAAAAACGAAGGTCAAACATATAGGTTACATTGAATATATATTTGAATACAAATAACATTGAAAATATATTTATAATTCAAACTATTTATGTCTATTTCTATTTTCTTTAAATTCTATTTGAGCCATTACTTTTTATTCCTATCAATTGAGGGAGACGATTATAATGACCCGCCCAATATATCTAATTTTCAAAGAAGAAGAAGAAGAAGAAGAAGAAGAATTCAAATACTTTATTAGCTTCCATGATGATACATGTTCCGTTAATAACAGAAAGCGTAGATAAGTATATATATATATACATATAATATGTTCAGTGATCTAATTCAATTTTAGTTGGTAATGACGTAAATCTTAAATACAAAACAGGAGATACAATATCGACATTATTATTTAAAAAAATTAGAACATTATGCTTGAATTAATATATTGTGCTTGGAAAAATTTAAAGACTTGAATTAACTTTAAAACGGTGTTTGTATGAAAGGTTAGAATTTGCATTGCCGAAGCGACACTGCATGTAAGCACGTTCGAAGAGAACCATGAGATTGTTCTAATCGGAAACATGCCACGTTTGCATTGACAACGTCGTAGTCAATGCGTTTGCGAATTTGTCTGTCACTTTAGAAATGGACAACGGATAAATTACACACACACACACACACACACATGGAATGAACACAGAGACGTAGAGAGGGAGAGAAGGTTCATTTAAGTTAGGAGAGAAATTCTGCAGTTTTGCCCTTGGGCGGCACTATAATAATTATTATTATTATTCTAGAGATAAATGCTTGAACAGTAGGGTGGAAGGATGAAGGAATACAAGTTGATGAGTCCGAGAAACAATGGATCGAGCCTATAGCGACCGAGGTCTGGAGGGGAGAAGTCGAGAGAGGGGAAATAATAGTTCGGGGTGAGTTCGCAGGTGAAGCGGGATCGGGAGGCCCCGTGGAAAGATGGAAAGGGGCAAAGGGGAAGCAGTCGAGAAGGAGATCAGAGCAACGAGGTACATTAATCTTTGTACCGGCTAGCTGATGAAGTAGCAATTTCCTTTTGATAGTGAACGGAAATAGGATCGATATACCACTTGAGCGATCTCTATTCTGTCAATGCATCCCCTCCCCTCCCTCACTCTCTCTATCTCTTTGCAACCGCTCAATATACACTTCTCCCTCCGTTGGTTGCCCTTTTCACTCGCTGCGAGCGCTTCCTTATTCACTACCTTGTACGGACAGAGGGCAGATGGGAGCACCTGGGGTTGGTTCGGATTAGAGAAGGGAGTCATCAATGAAGCTAATTGAATATCGAACGTCAAGGGATAAATTATAAAATGAATAAAAAAGTTACGGAAAAAAACGACGACGGGACGCGAATGACGGCAGGCAGCCGGCGGAGTTAGAAAATAGGGTAGAAAAATTCGAGGTCAATCTACATTGGCCCCGAAAGTTTTAGGAGTTTGCGTAGACGTTGCTAAAATTTATAAACTTATTTTCCTGTTAAAAGTTTTCGTGGTTGCTTATACAATCATTTGAATCGTGTAAAAGTCAGCGGTATTACATATAGCTTATATTAAACAAAAGCATACTGTTCTTTTTCAACGGTAAGACTATTTTAATTTTAATAGTAAATGCAATAAATGATAATATTATGACTCATAACATCTCCCTATCGCTGTTTCATTATATATATATATATATATTATTTCATTTTATTTCATTTGATAAATTGTTAAAGTATTACCGCCATTTTTAGCGACCATCTTATGGAAAAAAATTGATAATATTGAGGTTCGCATTTCTAATAGGTTTACGGAGACAGAAAAACGTTATCCTGTTAAACATGGAGGCTGAGTAGAAAAAATTACGTTGTTTTCAAGTGTTTCAATGGTATTTATTCAAGCATACTTAAACTTGTTTATGTTTTTTCAATCCAAACATATGCTTTTAAAAATATAGTAAGCACCCAAATTGCGTATAAAATATTCTGATTCGCAATTTAAAGGCCATTCTCAAACAGACATTTGGTAGAACTTATTTACATCCTGTGTTTTTTATGTAGAAATGGCTACTTTTCATCGACGGTTACCGGGAAAAAAATAAGAAAATATTGAGATTTGAGCGATATATCACAAATCGCATGAATTAGAAAAACCATGAATGAAAAGAGGCCATGGATACAAAAACACAAGAGTGGAAAGAATTCTTTGAACTCTTGTCAAATTTTAGTAAAGAGCGTGAAAAAAACTAATAATGCGTTGTTGCATCGTAACAAAATTAATTTTAATACAACTTTACAAATTTATTATATTTTAAATATGTAATAATGACAATTTATAAATTTTTGTGTTAGCCATCATCTACGAATAATGAAGCTTCATTATTTTTCATTACTTTCTGTGGAAATTGTAGATTTGAAAGCGATCATTAATATTGTGAATTGTCGAAAAGAAAAAACAATATCATATGTTAATGTATTGTGACGTACGCATCTTAACGTCTTCCGTGCGCGTAGGGAACTCCCTCTCTCTCTCTAAGTGCATCCCATATACTTCATGTATACATTTATATATACACACTTAATTTTCTATCGATGAAAATAGAGCTCAGAACTTATTCGTATAAATTACTCGATCGTGCAATCAACGCTCGCGCGCGCTCTCAGATTTCCTCCGCGCCCGCGTCCATTGTTCCGTTGTTCGCCACGCGCCGACACGAAATCCTCCCCGCGCGGCTTCGGACTTTCCGGCGCGCGCGTGTGTGTGCGTACGTATGTGTATTTCACAACGGAAGCGAGTTTGTACGGGCCGACATTGAGTATGTATGTGTGGGGTAGAGCGAGTGAAAGAGAGGAGGAGGGTGGTGGGCGCGGGAGAAAGACCGAACGAGCGAGCAGGACGGAGGAATTGCTCTATTTACTTACGACTGCCAAGGCAATTCGTCACAGCGTGCGCGCACGCGAGCGCGGCTGCGGCAAACAGTAGTGTGCCAGCGGGCGCAGTAGTGCGAAAAGCGTATTCCTGCGTAAATTTACATTGCGCGCCCCCTTGGAGATTAAAACGCTCTCCCCCTCCCCCTCACCCCCCTCTCACTCTCACTCTCTCTCTCTCTCTCTCTCTCTCTCTCTCTCTCTCTCACTTACTCTCCTTCCTCCATTCGCACCCCTGCACCTCTCTCCGTTACGCCCGCCCCTCCCGCAGAGCTCTCTGTACATTTTTCCTCCACCCCTTTCTCGGTTTTAATGCGAAAACTTTCCTTCCTGTGCACCCTTTTTTTCTCTCCTTTATTACGCGAGCGTGGGGCGAGCAAGCTATCCCGTACATGCACTTCCCTTTCGGTTTTTTGGTTTCTCGAAAATTAATAGGTGAAGAGAACGTGCGGTAAACAGAAGCGCGCTTATAAGCGGCAACTTTGAAATTAAAGGGGAGAAGGGCGAGTTTTTGAATTTTTTTTTTTCGAAGTATCAGAGTCACTATCGTAATTGTTGAACTTCGTTTCGTCTTTGTAAAGCTTTTTGTCTCTAATTGAAAACAATGACTTTTTTACATCTTCATTTATGAAATTAATGTACTATATTGTTTTACTTTGAAATTTCAATTAACTCAATGAGAATAAGTTAACGAACCTAGTACAGTTGAAGAGCTCGTGCTGAATTATGCGTTTGGTTGCTTTGCTTTTGAGTTTTAAACAAGTCTGAAGAGTTTGGGTCTAAGCTGCTGTATAAATACGGCGAAGAAATTCATGTCCTCGAGTTCGTTTTTTTTTGCTCGACGCTTTAAAGCGAGAATTACGTTTATCAGATTTTCCTCGTATATGCGCGCGTATTTATTTAAAGTTGGCTTAACGTGTCTTCTTCGTTTCGTAGATAAAGTATCATTAAACATAAGGTTTAAAATTTATATATACGAAGAAGACGAAAGTAGGTCTTAATTAATTGAAATTTCGAAGTTTAATTTGCATTATATTTATGTAAATCGTATTATTAGGTTATTAATTTATTGTTGAAGATGTAGAAATTTATTGCGAGTTTGTATGATTGTGTAAACTCAAACAGTTATTAATTTTTATCTTAAAGTAAATTCATACAGAGAAATAATGTAAAGTGTTTCTGTATGAAAGAATAATACTATATCCAGAGAGCTATTTTAATACTTGGACCAGATAATCACTGTTGGTAAGCCAAATATGAAAAAATAATTTGCGACAAAGTTTTTGATCATTATGTGAACCATCGTCTAATCCCAATGATAACTTGGAAGGTTTTAGTCATTTGTTTAAATAAAAGCCACTATTTTTATCCTAAACTTTGAACGAAGAGGCCTAGTTATCACAGTGTTCGCTCTACTTTGATTACGAATCGGCTAGGAAGTCGCGACCTCATCTTTTATAGATTATGTACGTTTTTATTAATGTACTTGATTTTTCTATTTTGAAAAAGGGATGATTGATTAAAGTGACCAATGCATCAAGAATTCGTTAGAAAATTATTTTTAACATACATCTTAATGTAACATGCAATTTACTTTTTTCATTAATTAGCACAAAAGTAAAGAAGGATGTTGACTAATTGCCGAGATTACTGCACTAACTGTTTACACAAAGAGATGTTCTACTTATCTTTTGTTATCACTTTCACATACAGAATAAAGTAAAAGCTATATATTCAATATTCTTATAAAAAAGTTATATGTTTTCCGATAATATTAAGATTCACTCTTATAATAAAATGTTTACACAATATTCTTATATTAAAATCAACGTCTCTATTATCTTTATAATTACAATTATTATAATTATAATCTCTATTCACTACATCTGCATTATTACCCCTGTATATAAGTTCAATTCATAAATATCCTTATAAAAAAATACTAATAAATATATAAAAAAAAAATAAATTTGTAATAACCGCGTTTTATATCGGAATAAAATAACAAATAATCTGAAAAATAATATTTTTATAATCAATTTACTACTAGTTTTAGTTACGTTTTCTAAGATATTATTGTAATTATATTTTTAAATCTCCGGGTGGAGAATTTTTCACCGAACTTGTATTTCTATAGAGGGGAATTGCATAACTTCATCAACTACATGGTTCCTCAATTCTTATGAAATACAGCTTAATTATAATTTAATAATAAAATAATTATACTTTAATTATAATCTTTAATTTTCGTTAGGAATATATTATGAATGCAAAAATACATGATTGGTATTTACATCACATAAGTTGCAATTTTGTTTAAAATATTATTTGTTTATCCCGTGTAAACGGATAACATAAAATACTAGATTAACAATCCACGCAGAAAAGTTTTATCAACACTTACAAGGGAACGAATATCTTTCCTTACATTATTTGCAACATGTTTAATATCTCTTTCCGCTCTTCATCTATACGGTGAATCATGTGCCATTTGGAAATAAATGCCAATCAGAGAGATTCTATCCGTGCGGTAAGGCGTTCGGAGAGAATAAACAGAAACTAAAATTCTTATCTGGTTTCGAATCAGTGGGAGCGCGGCAAACATCGGATGTGGAAGATGACCGTAATTTAAAATGAAAAATTCTTAACTGCTTTAGATATACGTATATCCACACGCCGACTGTGTAACACAATTGAATCTCTCTCTCTCTCTCTCTCTCTCTCTCTCTCTCTCTCTCTTTCTGCCTCTCTCTTACTTTCTCTTCTCTTCTCTCCCACCTTCTTTCTCTCTATTTCTTTTCTTTTTTTTATATTTACTATACTACTGTAATGAACAAATGTAAATCTTAACATTATAAATTTTAGTCACATTTCTGTATTGTATCATTGTTTTGTTCTCTATGCTTAATAAGGTTTCATTATCAAAATGAAATCATATTGTACTGAAGGTAATTAAATATCTTTATATATTGCTATATATCACACTGTTCATCTTATTCTTATCATCTCAACGATGTAAAATTGTTCTACATTTCTGATATGTACCCATTGTAATTGCCACTTCTATTTATAATTATCATTGTTATAACATGATATTATTTTTCTTCTTCATTCACCTACCTCCATTTTCTGATTATTGTAATCAATCTAATAAAATATCGATATTTCAAATAAATATTAGCTGCTTATTAAGTTCATTAACATAGTTTATTACTTCCTAGGTTCCAGATCATCATATTTAATATGTCTTATTCTTCAAAATTTCAATACTGAGCTCTCAACAAATTTTTTATCATTTTTTTAACATTATAGTCAATTCATATATAAATTTAATTGACCTATGATAGCTTAAACTTTTACATCATAAGCAATATGATTTTCGCTGTACTTAACTTGTTACATTTTAAAAAAATTACTTGCTTAGATTTTCGGTTATCAAAGCATGAATATATATTTAATATTTAATAAATTCGATGTCTTTATAAGACTAGTATAGAAACTTAGTTTACTGCAGAAGTGACTAAGCAATTATCTTGGATAATTCAACTCCAACTACTGGTACTATCAGTTTTAACCTTGCTTCTAAATCACTTAAACGCCTTTCTTCACCTTTTCACAGTTCTACATTTATAGTTAATAAAGAAACATTCGATGAATGTTTCGACTAACTAATTACGAAAGTTAAAACTTATCAGGTTGACATCCAACTTATTGAACTATGAAACATCCTCGAGAATTCTGAAAAGAAATTGTCAATTGCGACGTTGACAAAGCATCTTCACACACTATGGATGATTGTATCAAATGTGACAAGACTTTTGATTAAAATAAGTTGAATTCATTTAGAAATTAAATTAATGTCTGGAAATGCGCATTTCAGCTTGAACGTAAATGTGAAATTCTAATATCTTGTCGTGGATCAAAACTTAGACTTAATGATAACGAAATGATACAAGCAGTTCAATATCTTATAAATTTTTCCTTTTTTAATAAACTAGTTTCTTCTGATTCCTGTTAGATTGAAACCTTCAGCTATACTCAACCCTATGTCAAATTTATCCACATGCCAGTCTACATGAAATATTACTGGTTTTATATTTAATATAATTTATCTATCAGCTTAAGATTATATTTTATTAAATTAGGAATATTTACAGAATTGAATATTTACGGATATATTTTTGTGAATTTAAAGCTTAACTTTGTAGTTTAAACCTTTTAATCAACTATTTCAACATAATTTTTCTGAAAGCCTAAACTTCCTCGGCGCTACATAAAGAATAGGCATGTCTATCTCCATGTCGGTTATAACAGTCTCCTCGTAGCATTTAGCTTTGTATGTCAATATTAAAAAATTTAAGCTTCTATCTATCTATACCGACTACTTTTGTTATGAACTATTTGAGCATTTATATGTGGTTCTAGTTTCGTAGTTAATTAATTATACATTTTTTCGACTTTTGTATTTGCCGACCTAAATTACCGTATTCTTCTTTCTCTACCTGAGCTTTGATTTACTTAATATTATTCAAATTCTTCTTATTTCCCTTAAAATAATCTTTTTGTTTTTAACATCTGTACTAATCATTCCTTTTTTTTGTTTTAGAATTTATGCATATTAATAGTCTTTATTTAATTAATCATTAAATAATCAATTACATTCTCAATTGTATTATATATTAAATTATCAAATATAAATTGTATTTCATTTTACGTTTCAATTTACTATACAAGGCTTAATGAAATTGCAAGAAATCTATCAATTTCTGTTTTCATCTAAAGTTGTTTACCTACCTGCGCTCTCTCTCTCTCTCTCTCTCTCTCTCTCTCTCTCTCTCTCTCTCTATCTCTCTCTTTCCATCTCTCCCTCTTTATCTTCATCTTTCTTCCTTCACTCTCTCTCTCTCTCTTCTTTCACTCTTTCTCACTCTCTCTCCCTCCCTCCCCCCTCTCTCTCTCTCTCTCGCTTACCTTGTCCAACAAAGGGAATACGAATGAGGCGCAGTGCAAGTCCACTTGAACTAGTTCGGGTACGAGAGTTCTTTCTTTATTCTCCTCTTTCTATAAATTCTTCTGGTACACTGGAACACTAACTTAGGATAATATACTAGCAGCCTAATACAATTATTCTCATATATTGCTGTACGTGTGTTTTTGTTTATTTTATTTATTATGGTTTTTAAATATGTAAAACCACTTGTTACGCATTCTATACATGGATTTTGTTGCCTGAATATATCCTACTCGGAAGCGGAAACATTTCCATCACTATCTCTAGCGATGAAAAAAAAAGTAATTTTTACCGAAAAATTACAGGCGAAATCTGACTATTAAGGCATACTTTGCGGCTGCTGCATTATACCTTCACAGGCCAACATATCCTTCCTATCACGGCCCTACATGTCTGTCTTGTCAAAGCCCTATTTCTAATATCATTAATCTTTCTTATGTTATATAGTTTTGATATAATGGTTTTTGCTTATAAGGTGCCCACCGTATCACGTTACCCATGATGCTAACATACATCCACTAATTTTGTTTGTAGGCAAAGCTCAATGCTCAATGCCGCTTGAAACTGCTCCCGTTTTTCTACAAATTTCGGACAGTTGTTGCCGCCTGAAATAATATTGATATTTTAAATATATAGGAGAAGGGAAATTTGGTTATAATTTTAAGTTTATTATAAATTATATATATATATATATATATATATATATATATATATATATAATTAAGAATATATTTAAATTATTTTACAAATAAAATTTTTACAATTCCAGAACTAATTGAGGTTATTGTAAAAAATATCAAAATACATATTTTGATATTAATCTTAATCTTAAAATACATCAAATATCAAAAAACAGATTTTGATATTAATATTAATTTTGATATTAAAGTAAAAAATATCAAATATATATATGAACTTATGTAAAACATTCAGATTTAATGAAATACTTGATACATTGTAGTTTTTATTTAAATTTTATATGTAAGATCTTTATCGTAGTATAAGAGAATAGTATGTATAAACTTAATATTTCCTTGAACCGTATATACGTCTTTTAAAATTCTACGTAAGTTTTGCGATAGTTTCAGATATTATTATTAGTTTTAGAGTTATTTTAGCAGAGTTACTAAACAAAGCATGATTTTTTCTTACGAACTTAATATTGGATTACGTATAAAAGTTCTGTAATATTAAGTATTAGGTTTACATTTTTATTCAATTTACCAATGAAAGAAAATGAGGCAAATGAGTTTTTGTTTGTATATATTGGCGATTAGTGTTGTGTTTATAGATATAAAAAAGTAAAATATCTTGGACAAAAACGGTGGCGAACTAAATATTCTTTCGAGGTTTTAAATAAAATGTTTAAATGTTAAAACTTGTAAAGCAAAAAGGGAAAAAGATAGATTTCGAAAGGCGAAATTTAATAAATAATTTTGCGATATTTCTAAATGAGTAGCAACGAAGTAATATCGATGAAAAATTACACCTGACATTCGCGTGAAAACTTTCGTTAAAGGCCACAGCTTTGGACGTGAATAAGATACACATTTGTCCTATGCCTTGAAAGGAACACCGAAGATATTCCCATAAAATGGCGTATATACAGTTTCACAAATAATGTGGCCGAATACTTGTTGTTGGTAAAGTCTTGAGTTTTTCAAAAGAGGTTACAAGGTTATGCTTTTTAAAAACAGTGATTTGTGTTAGACTTTTTACAAAGTCTTCCTACCGTTTACATTCCGATATACCGTATTCTGACTTTGGGAAAATTTCGAGAATTTTAAAATCAATAAGCGTATTTGGCTCGTCTTTGCTATAGTACGCATCTTTTCGAATAATTTTCGATTTAATAATATAAATAATATAATATAATAATTTCGATTTAATAATATAAATAATTTAATAATATAATAATAACTCAATTTATATTTAAATTTTTTGAGACTCAATTATTTAAAATCTCCCAGCTATTTATATATATATATATATATATATATATATATATATATATATATATATAAATCGGGTGCATAAATTAATGTCCTTCCATTTTCTATCTATAGCTATCGTAGACCGCTATAAATGTTTATGGCACCTTATGGACTTCATCGGTCCCTTTCTACCTGGCCCTCCTCTATAAGACTGCAATTGCAAGTATCCATATAGTCTGTTGTGCGTGATCACTCGTGTTGTGAAGTGGTGTTTTCCATTTTTTGTTTTGAATAAAATATTTTGAATTCAATTTTGAGATCTCTTTATTTAGAACTTAATATTCAATAAAGACTATATAAGTCATATTTAATATATTTAAGTAAATGTAACGATTTTAATAAATAAATAAATAAATATATATATATATATATATATATATATATATATATATATATGTATTAATAAAAATTAATTCAATTATTTTAATCCATTAACGTTGTAATATTTTAACAAATTTCAGCTAAAAAAATTATAATCAAAAAGTACATATAAAAACTATATTAAGAAAAACTCGCGCGAGTTTAATTTTAGAAGACGAATCAAGAATACTTATAACAAATCTAGCAAAGCAACTCATCGTGCTTGTCGTATTTGAAAATATCATTGATCTATTAGGTTTTTTTCTACCAGCATCATAATTTATCATATACTTCATAATGCACATAATACAGAGCACTCAAATTAGACTAATAAATAATTCTAATTTTTAAACCAATAAAAGAATTCATATTATTGACTTTCAAAATTATTCAAATAATCTATATAGTCTTTACATTTATATATTAACATACACTAATTATCTAAGTAGGAATGCAATTCAGTCAATTAAATACAAATTAATTTTGATTTTTAATCTGATCGTCAAGCATTGAATTTAATAATGAATTTTTTTCAAAAGCTACGCTCCTGAAAATCGGTTCCTAGATTTGAAATATCTTTTCTACCAGCGTATCTCTGCTGATCACTCATTCTGCATATAACTTAGATGAAATTAGAATCTTTCTCTCACGCTTAAATTCGGGCAGACTGAAAAGTAGCTTGGAAAACTTCGCCCAATTAAAAAGCCGCGATAAAAAAGAAAACTTACTCGCTCTCAGCAATTTTTTAACTTTCTCGTACTCTAAAAGTCGAGACGACTCACGCGGAAAAAAGTTTGTAGCCGCACTCGCGCCCTTTTCTCGTCTCGCCCGGCATCGTAAAATTTCGCATAAAAAAAAAACGTCGTAAAAATCTTAATTATCGAATCTGATGCAGGTTATTAAAAACTAGCTTAAAAACGAGAAAACAAAAACATTGGACACATTAAAAAAAGAGGTTTGGAAACATTACTGCATATAAACTTCGCGGACTCCAGTGCGGCGCACTCTGAAAAAATTTCTGTGAGAATTCGTTCTATGTATATACCTTGAATATCGCGATCTTTCTTATTAAAGCAACAATTATACGGAAATCATGTTTGAACGAGTGACGCGTGACGTTCTTTCATTACATACAGCTTATTAAGTCTCTCGTATACCTGCGAAGAGCAAGAGACGTGGACAGTGGCGAATTCAGAGAGGGCGATGAGGCCATCGACCCCCTCCCCTCTCGAACTATAAGATGCGAAAATTATTGTAATAAGTCAAGTGCATTACAGTACCGGTTCTGTCTTTATTTCAGCTTATAGAGTGCAAATTAATAAAGTTTTAAAATTTTTCAAATAAAATTTTTTATAGGTTTTACCAAAACAAGACAATGAAATCGATCACATTCTAGACTATAATATTTCAGACTTACAAATAAGCATATAATATTTAAGTTAATAATTGATTTTGGACTAATTGTATACTTTGGATAGTAAATAGCTTATTATTGCTAGTTTTAATTAAATTAATAAATATTGTTATCAGCCTTACAGTCTTTATGTTATAATATATTAAACTACAATATAATGACAGAATATAATGATAATATAATTATAATATAATGAAAATAAAATATAAAGACAGTCAGACTGTCCTTCTTTATTATCCACTCCCGAAGAATTTGAAATAGAACTTATTATTAAAAATAAATTAGATTTAAAATTAAAAATAATACGATAAAATAATAATAAAATAACATAAAAATAATAAGAATCATAAGCTATAATCTACGTTATCAAAGGACAACCTGACTGCCTCTACTACTTTAAATTTAAATTCTGCTTTGGCGTCCGACATGTGGAACCGTTACGGTTCATCCACAGGAACTAAACTTTAGTTATACAGTTCAATTGAGCCGATTTCTTTTGAATAAATAAATTATTTTAAATAACTCCGCAAAACATACTGCAGGACACTAAAAATATTAACCAGAAAGCTCGAATAATATACAGAAATGCTTTATAGACTGTAATAATAGTTTTGAATGAAATCATTGACATGAAAATAGATATAGAAGTAAAAATGAAAATAATTCGCATCATTAATCCACAAAATTATTATCAAAATTATTTAAGCACTCATCCTAAAGCACAGTATAGACGATCTGTTTATATTTCAATGTTATAAAATATAATAGGCTGTGGCTGCCGTTACGGCAAGGGATGTTTTCGTGCACAAAACTTGGGTCCGTATTTGAGAGTAGTAGGTTTTGTGAAGTAAATCTTCCAGTTCCGACTTTTCTCTAATTGCGTAAGAAGTACTCAGTTTATGTGTATTGGTAAGAGTATGAAAGACGTATTGATGTATGTTATAATAAGCGTGAATTTTTTGCGACTCATTGTAATTGGCGGTTTTTCATTCACTGATCGTCCGAAGGTTTTTGTAGCTTGCGGTGTTATAGAAAATATTTTAATTCTTGTGTAATAAATTATTTTATTTAATTTCTGATCAGCACTCGTATTCCTCTTCCTAACTCAAACTTCCTTCTCATAATAATTCGACAACATCCGTCATTATCCGTCATATGTATTCCTGACTATTTTCAGTTTTGATCCTGTTATTATATGATAATCAATTATGATCTTTTTACCATTGAATATTAAACTACGAACTTTTTTAATTAATTTGGTAAGCTTTTGAATTAGATTGATAAATATTCCATTATTGTTAATTCATTTTATGTATCACAGATTCATGAGCATTGTACCATAGGTTCTGATTAGCACATTGTCGTAGCGATAAAGAAAAATAAATAAAATATGTATATTTGAGTCATGAAACCACCGATTCAATGAATTTTTTCTGATTATGAGAAATAACATTATGAGAAATATAAATATTCAAATACTTCCTAACACGCGTTATTCCTTAAAACTGAGGGCTAATGTCTCAAAACGACACTGTATAATCATATAAACTTCCCTAATTCTCTATGTGACTCTAAAACTTTACTAAAAGACAAGTGTAGTTTTTTGGTATAGTCCTGTCTTGCTTACATTAAAAGAAATTTTTAAAACAAGAAAAAACCCGAATCATAAGAATATTGGTCTTGGCAAGATTATTGAACTTGGTATGATAGGAATCTTGGTCTGGTTTGTACTATATGTTATTTAAAATCTGTAAAACATTAGGAAGCGTTCTTTAAATTCTCAAAGTATTAAAAATTACACATTAAACAATTATTTACACTTACTTAAAAAACCTGCTTGATAATAAATCACTCAGAATACTTAAGAATTAATTGAATTTATAGTACTTTTCTTTTTGAAATTATTCAGAATTTAATGGCTAACTTATGAATTATATATAACTTATAATTATATAGAGTATAAAATCAAAATGCCATAACACTGTAATAATTATGAATAAGCAAGTCAAAAATCATTTATAACATGATATATATATATATATATATATATATATATATATATATAGTAAAATAGTGATAGCCATATTTTCAAAGAACACAGACCAAAACAAGTAAAAATAAAAAATCAATTGTTCGTATTATTGAAATGCATCAGGTTGCCAAAAACAACAACAAGAACAACAAACATTCTAATTGTAATAATATTACACTTATACATACGAGGCCCACGATGGCTCGATTGCTAGAGCGAAGGACTTGTAACTTGGTGATCCGAATACAAATCCCGGTCCCGGCCGATTGACACAAGCACCGCTGTAATAATTTACATGTTCTTTCTTTACAAACACATCGTAGACCTTCGTCGCTGATTAGCACCGGTATTTGAAAGCATAAATAGAGCGACGTTAAATGAAAAAAAAAAGAAACTTATACATACATACATATATATATATATATATATATATATATATATATATATATGCATATATTGTTCAGTCGGGATGTTCTCACTATCAAAACTTTCCGTCCAATAGAATGCAGAAAAAATTATATAGCTACAGTCGGGCTCCAGATAGGATGCGGGTAAATATTTTCCTTGGGGCGTCAAAATTTTTTTTTTTTTGGTTTTTTCGATCTCTACGCGTCTGATATACCATATAAGTCGACGAAAGCTTCAATTTCTCGATGCGCATCAAAGATGTATAGATGCCCTTGGCGATCGCACATTCTACGTTTCTGCCCACAGACCTCTCTCTCTCTCTCTCTCTCTCTCTCTCTCTCTCTCTCTCTCTCTCTCTCTCTATATATATATATATATATATATATATATATATATATATAATCTTTCCCCCCGGACGCGACGTACTCGGCACACTTGCCCGAATAAAAGATTTCCCAGGACTCTCCGCTCCCGCTTCTCTGTCGCTCGTCGCTGCAGGTATATACGAGTGCGCGATTGAGTTTACACCCTCCATTTCGATTCTACTCGAAGGAGCGGAAAATTCTCGGTGACAACGGAGTTAATTTTCAGCCAGTCTATCTATAGATCCTTTCTCGGCTTCTCGGCACTGTCACTCCGTCTCTTTCAACGAACACCATTTTTTTCTTTCCTCTTCCTTTCGTTTTCTGTTTCTCTCGCTCACTTGTAAACGAATCGAGATCAATAAAGACATCGTCTTGGTAGGTACTGCACTCGATTTCAGTGCACGTTCTTCGCGTGCATCACTCTTTGTTTCTCTCTCTCTCTCTCTCTCTCTCTCTCTCTCTCTTCGTGCTTCCTCCGCGCGTTGGCCGCTGTATCTCGGTGCTAATCTGATAAGCGCCAAAAGCGACGTTAGTATATATATATATATATATATATATATATATATATATATATATATATATATATACATATATGTTCTTACTACACGTAAAACGGAAGCCATGATGTTGCGCCACCGAGGACCGGGAGCGCGGAAGAGATGGTGAAGTATGGGTTAGGGAGAGGGAAAGAGATCTCTAACGCGCCAAACACGGAAAGTGTAAATTCAAAGCGTGGCGCCGCCCAGTGTCGCGTCGTCGTCTTCGCGATATCTTCTCGTGACCGCTGGCACGTGTCTATATGTATATTTACCCGCATGTATATATATATATATATATATATATATATATATATATATATATATTTACGGGTATTCGATGAAGGTGCGAAGGGGTGACCGCGGCAATATAGTAAATTCGTTAAATACGCGTAATGGCTTGTAAGTAATGATATTTATCGGGCGACTTCGAGCTGGCATCGCCGGGCAGATTTACACATTTCGTTCGCCGAATGAAGTTGGGTCGCTCGCGTTTGTCTTTTTAAAGGCCATACACGGGATCGCGTAAATACAAGCTACTTTATAATAGTGTCTCGTTATTCTGAAATAAGCAGCGCAAGCAGAGCCCCGTATACGATGATAATATTTATTATATTCACCGCGCTCCTGCGAGTTATACGAGTGGGTTTGTTAAAAATCAAGCATTCTAAAATTATACGTACGCGGGGTCAAAAGGAACGACCAAAAGAGTAAAAACGAAGTGTTCCGATTCTTTCGGAAATATACGATTTTTTTGGCTTTCTTGAAAATTGCTTGGAAATTTGTATATGAGTCTAAGATTTTCGATAAATTCATGTTTTACAATATGTGATTAAGTACAAAATGGAACGAGTTGACGATTGAAATTAATAAATGATTATGAATTAGAAAGATTGAATCATACTGACAACCTCATCTTGGCATAAAGATTATCTAGGCTCACTTCATTATACTTGAAGTTATCTAGGAACACTCATTCATCTACTTCATTTAAAATACTCTTAAAAATTTTTTCTCGCATACTTAAAGTACGAAGTTCTGTGCAGCTTTTCAAATATTGTGAAATTTTATTTTTCTTATTTGAGATGAATATTTATTTGCCCTCGACGTGCTTTATTATATTGTAATATCTCGCGTTCAATGCGAGTGAATGATCGATTATATGGAGCTAAAATTTGGAGCATTAACGTAGCGTTATTTTCAAATATAGTTTGCGTTTATAAGCCGTAATTATTTTAGACCGTTCCGTTATGATATGTTTCCCAGGTTATATTACGAGCTGCAAATACAGGTTTCGCGACCCGTGTATACATCAAGTGGATACATTTTGCAAATGGATTCACGTATAAAAATCCATATAGGCCCCGGGGGATGTATATATATATATATATCTACACACACACACACACACACACACACACACACGCGCGCGCGCGCATATATATATATATATATATATATATATATATATGGGTGTGTGTATATGAAGAGTGAGAAAGAGAAAGCAAGAGAGAGAGAGAGAGAGAGAGAGAGAGAGAGAGAGAGAGAGAGAGAGAGAGAGAGAGCGTGCGTCTGTAAACGGCTGCGCTTTAACGCTTTTGCAATAATGGCGCATTCACTACACTGGGCGGTCGTCCGCGAAAACGGCGATTTATCGAGCCTGACGCTCGATGCATGCGGCAGATACGCATATACGTATATATATATATATATATATATATATATATATATATATATATATATATATTATAGATACAGCTCAAAGCGAGCTGGCTTCAGTCACGATACAACGTATAAATATAAGGGTTGAGGTATTATATATATATATATATATATATATATATATATATATATATCACGAGAGCATGGATAAGCTATGCGTCAAGGGCTAAATCCTCGCGCTCCGTCGCCACACTCAAACACAGCAGGCGATCCATTAAGTACCTGTATACTAGTTTGTACATCGTATATATATATATATATATATATATATATATATATATATATAATCTGTCATAACGAGTTTGTGTATCCAATGTCTTTTTCATCTCTTTCTTTTCTTTGCACCTTCACCCTTGACGGGAGATGGCCGGTGCAGAATCGAATACGGATGGATGACGATGTGCCTGTTTAAGCCATTGTGATAGCTACGGATTTTTCAAGGTTGTTTATGTACCAAGTCTAAAATAGATTTTTTAATATCTGATAAATCGTTCCACGTTCAATTTCCTTCGTCAAAAATGGAGAAGATATCTCGATGAATGATCGATTTTATTTATTATATAATTTTTCGTCGCTCTGAATCGTATGTAAAAAATAATTTAGTATTAATGTCTCATCTTTTTTGCGTAGATCGATTTCATCGCGTGTAAGAGCTTATTACGCTGATTTTTTACGTCGTTTTATAGTTTATTTGAAAATAATTAATTTCATTTAACTCACTCGGTACGAATTCTTCAGCTCTTTGTTTATTATTTATTGCAGCGTTATACATCTCGTCATTGAATCGCCCTTGCTAATAAAGTAATAAGCTCGACTCTCCATTCGATGAACAAACAAGGAAATTCAGAATTTTACTTTTCATTATAAAAATAGTCACATAAAGTCATTAATGTAATTGATTTATCTAAAAAATTATCGATATAAAAAAAGTCGGCGCACTCTTTATCATTTTAGTAATTAATAAATATTTGATGATTTTCAAAAAAGATATTATTTAAAATATTGAATGAAGGCTGAAGCAGAAATAAGACTTAATTACCTGAAAGCATGGTAAAAGTAAAAGTTTCATATTAAAAAATAATTTGAGACGTAAATTAAGATGTTATTTTACATACCTGTCATTTAAATACTAGATTTTCTTCAATAGCAAATTTATCTTGACTTTGCGTATCAAAAACTTTTGACAGATAATCTATTCGTGATTATAGCCGTAACAACTTTTGACGAAAACGTAAGAGGGTAGTTCCAGATGCTAAAGCTACACATTTGAATAAATATGGCGTGACCCCGTGCTTGATATATATATATATATATATATATATATATATATATATATATATATATATATATATGTATATCGGAGGAAAAGGAATACGCATGTACGTCATTCGCACGCTTTCTGGGCGTAATAGTAATTAGTACCGGGGAGTCGAGAATGCCTGAGTCTAAGAAAACTAACGCTTTTTTTTTTATTCTGGCTCCTATTCTAATTTTAATCTGTGTATATATATATATATATATATATATATATATATATATATATATATATAACAAAGTCCGTAGTGTACACTCCGAGAAGTACGTCTGGATTACTGCAGCTAACACTAATGCAAATATACGCGCGGCTCTACCAAGCACGGCGAGATTTACTGTGAGATATACCTTTTTATCATTGTAAAGAAAATTGTTATTGAGCAGATCTGACAATGGAGGTTAAATATTTGTTACTTATTTTACGCTAATATAGTATAGTATTTTTACCCTATGCTTACAAATGTTTGCAATGACAATTCTTGAAACATACTGTTTTATTGTTAATGTATTTTTAACTTTTTCGAAGCTCTGTCTTAATTTAGTTGATATTTTACATTAAAAGCTGCTGTAGAAGAATTTATACGTGCATTCTTTATAGGTACACCACAGATCTTGTAACGATCCTCCATACATAGATCTCAAAAACGAAATGTTTCAAGTTTATAATTATTACATATAATAACACTCTTCTTCTTATAAAATATAAAATTATCTTAATATGGATCATACATAAATTATATTAATTATAGTTAATTCATTCATTTAATAAAATTAAAACCTAAATGAATAAATATTATAGAATTCAGAACAGTCGACATAAGTACAATTTTTCATTTTAATCACAACTGAAAACAAATTTTTTCCAGAAGGTGAATAATGAACATAGTATAATGAAAATTTTTTTTATTCAAATTGACCTTCCTTCTCATTGTTTTTAAATAAATACTGATATCATTAGTTAGATATTTAAAATGACAAAACAAATTTCTTTTATGAGTACAGAATTTGAATGATCAAAACAGTTTGATTTTCATTTTCAAATAATTTTAGCGTATTTTAATAAGTTTTTGAGGTATATTTTTGTTTTTGGACTCAACTAGTATATAATAATAACATATATATATATATATATATATATATATATATATATATATATATATATATATATATATGGCGAATATAGAACTTGACTATGTAATATTCATTATATTCAAAAATGTGTTTCGTCAATAATGTTTAAATGCATTCGAGACTTGCGGTTTGGTTTAAAAATATGTTTTGATTTTATATAAATGAATTAGGATTCTGAAATCAATTATTATCATGAATTTATTAGAATATTCATTCTATTACTATTATTTTTTATATTGTGTCTGAAATGAGTTTTGAATGACAAATTGTAAAATTCACACAAAAATGCCTTTTTTGAATTGATAGATGAATAATGTACCCTATAATAAATAATTGTGTATTAATTTTTATTAATTTTTGGATTTAAAAAAAATATAATGTACTTTAATTTATTGAAATATGTATGTAAATACTCAAAATCATTTGAACAGTTTTTTTCGCTAATTTTTTAAATTTCTGATAAAATTACACCCAATTCATTTGGTTTACAATAATTTTAGATAAAATAGGTTTATATGTTTAGAAGCATCATAAATAGTATGTTCTTCAACTGGGAAAAATATATGCGAAGTAACGTGAGGACTTAGACAGTTATTAATTGATCGCACGAGTAATTGTAACTATAATATATTGATCAAATATAAATTTGTTATGTTATACAGTATTTAATTAAAATAATGGGAAGAAAGGTATATTTAATTTAAAAAATGGTTAGATATTTCATTTTTTATTATATTGAGTTCCTTTTTGAGATTCTCGAGAAAATTGGATCTCCGATGAGTTCAGGCTCTCGTTGTTAGTTTAAATAAAGCCAGTCACAGCTCTGGAACTTTCTCGAAAGAGCTGAAGTTCTGCCTACATAAGGCGCCGTCAAGTTTTTGATAAAGTCGAGCAATGCCCTGCAGGGCAATATACGGAAAGGTCTTGGCGCGAGAAACCTCCCTACCAAGATGTGTGAACTCAAAGCCCGGAAATCCGGCGAGCTGATCGAGGACAAGTACTGGGGCCTGTATGGCAGCCCTCCCAGAATAATCCTGCGATTATTCATAGGCAGTCGCGGAATCCACTCGTCTCAGACGCACCACACAAGCTCCGGTTCACGCCGAGGTTATGTATGTATATGGATAGTAAATATTTAAATATTGTTATCGTATATAAGTTTTAAATTCATATCATAGCTTACCATATATCTCTCCGAATAATTTTTCTTGATCGACTCCAAATCTCTTTACATGTTTATGCACCTTACATCTTTTGTCAATAAGTTGCAATTGAAGAATAATAAGGTTACTTTAATATGTTGATTTGAGCATATTATTTAAACGTTTTTATATGGCATTAGTTTCGAAATGAAATCTATTTTGATTTTAAATAATTATCGATAGTATATGAAAGGATAGAGATAAAAAATAGAACGTCAACGCCTATTATACAACGAAAAATTCATGGATGGGGCAAGGTACTTAAAAAAAAAGAATTAATAATTTCAGTAATGCGTTTATTAAACGATGAGATTTAATTGTCGAAAAAAGAAAATTTTATTTTCAACGTTCTATTGGATTACTATTAATAAATAATGTCAATTAGATGAATAATAAAATATGCGGGGCTTTTAACGAATTGCGGATACACGGCCGCTCTTTGTAAATCCGTTTGGAAAGAATAAATGTTTAAATATTTTATATTTGTATTATAATTCTGAATTTGCATTATAATTTCATGGAACCTATATATTTTTGAATGAAATAGCCACAATTAAAAACGACAAAGGATCGATTATAAAACATTGGAGGCAAAAAAATTTTAAAAGTGTGCATAGAAAAGTTGCACTAAAAATTATAAAAATTCATTTTCCAAATTATTCCAGAAAGCTCTTCATTAAGTCGGTACAAAATTGAATAGTATCTAAGTATTTCGAATAGAAATCCCTGTTGGAACTAATATCTTGTTAGATTGAATTTAGTTGTGTTAGTTTATTCTATTAGGCTAAATGCAGTTAAATTTTGAATTCATCAACTTTTACTAAATACTATCCAATTCTGTTGTAATTTCAAAATGAATGATAGCGAAGCACAAATGAGAAATGTATTTTTTACATACGTACGTTATTATAAACGTTTTTGCATTTTACATCCTCTTGGATGATATTTCTAGTGCTTTTGTCGTGTCTACAACTAAACTTCGTCTGCCTAATATCCAATTGGATTCCTTCTGGGACTATATTGGCAGTGTGCGAAAAACTTATGGCCAAACTCACGGGATTAACTGCTTCATAGTAAATACATCTTAAATATAAAAATATAGACTAAATGTAGATTAAAGCAGTGTAAATTAGAGATATATAACCCAGGTATAATAAAAAAAAGTATGGCAAGATAAGTTAGCCATAATTTAAGTCGTTTTACTTAACGCTGAAAAATTCAGACAAATCGATCCAAAATCATTTTTCTTTTTAATTAAAGCTCAAAGTGTTAATTTTTAAATTGTATTTTTGTTATTGGATGTAATTAGACAATACGTGATCTTAAACTTCAGGCATTCGAAATAAATTTTTTTAGAAGATTAGCGTTGCGCACGGTGTTGTGCAATAAATATTTCTGAAAGAGAAAATTAAGTAAGTATCAAAGCTTAATTTATAAAAAATATATAAAATTTTATATATTTTATATACTTAATGTATAAAAAATATCAGTTCTCTTCGATTCTCCATTGCATTTCTACGACACTATAATGCTGCATTGTTTTTAAGAGATCGAAAAAAAGTATAAATAACAATCTAAAATAAGCGATGTTACGATTACCGCCAACTTTAAGGTAGGCCAGCACGGACTGCAAAAAGGTAGTCGATGAGATTAAGTTCATGATGTTAAAAAGAAACCGATGAAACCTGTGATCAATAAATAATGCCCTACGGAATATTTAGATTGGAATGAACGCTAGCGAAAAGAAAAAATTCCAATTTTTCTCTAAATTCTTTCTTAATAAAAGAAGATAGAATAAGATTTTTCATTGTCTTAGATTTTTTGAGTACGATTTCAAAGTATTTCTGTAAACAAAGTTTAATATTTTACTATTTTCGTATTTAAATATAAATTAAAGAGTTTACCTATTCGAATATGTATTTTTGAATAATCACAACAGACTCTTTAAAATTGATACGAAGCAATTATATCCATTTTAATCAACAATGTTTTTTCTTTCATATAAACTATTATATAAGAATTCCTTTTAACTGGTTGAGAAAAATATTTATCAATTACATTTATTTCTGATTTTTTTCTCGGCACAAAATTTATCTTTACGATGTAGTCGAGTAAAATAAAACTAAAGAAGGACATTTTTCCTTATATGGAAGCTCTCGTCTCAAGTTTTAAGAAACTTAAATTATCAGAACTTCATTTTTAACGCAAGAATAAATTTATACTTTTCATGACTCTCCCTTCCGGCCATTATACCATCCTCTATTCTCTAAGTCGAATTCAATCCATTCAAAGGCCCGACCGAGCGAGTTAATATCGCGGCCTATTGCTGCAGCTGATACAGTTTGAAGCGGGAATGCGAGCCAGCAGATTTCAGATAAGGCTTAATTAAGTTAAGGGCACAGTTTACTGGACTCTCGGCTCGCTATTAGCTGGCACCGTCTTCGCTTGGCGCGCGAATGCCCGCGCACGCGGGTCTTCGAGTGCGTTTAAAATCCTTGCCCTGGGGTTCGTATTGGTGCGCGCCCCGGTGCGTTGCGTTAGCCGTACCGATGGACGGCTGGCTGCTTTGCTCGATTTCCGCAAAACAGTCCACGGGTATATGAGGGCGGCGATCGATCGATTGTCGTAGGGAAGATAAAGGGCGAACGTTCCCACGGACGAGATAGTATACGGACTGGAATGTTTGGACTTTGAACAAGAAAAAATGTTTAGAATGCTGACTCTGTCGAATGGACTTTGAGATCGGATTCGAGCACTTGCCTTACAGGGTCGCTCGCTTTAGGTTTTCTTGCAATAAGGAGCTCGGACGATCTTCGGTGTGTACCTGAGATTCGAAAATGTATTTCATATTGAAAAGTAATGGTTAGATAAAGGTTCTCAATATAAATGCTATAATATTATCGACAAATCTATTTTAGTTTCGGTTTCGTCAATGAGTAACAATGCGCAAGCTCAATGAAAATATTGTACGGGACGAAAATAAAGCGCTCGTATTCATGTGTAAAGCAGCTTTTGGAAGGAAAATTGGCATGCAACGATTCTTGATCGACGTTACATACCGTTAGTCGCTCTTCACTTCTCTCTCCCTCTTTCTCTATTTATGTGGTGTAAGTATATATATGTTTTTTACTTTAGAAAAATTAAGTATGCTTCTTGTCATTTTCACCATCTGACGTGACGTATTATGACATATGTCAGAATCCTTTTATTGGTCACCTATTCGTAACTAGTCAAGATAAAAATTACTTATCCTTATCTATTTTAATATCTCAAATTACTATTGAATCATTCACTATGCAAAAATTAAATATCTTTCTTAACATTTTTTTGATTCTGTTGCTATATTGACGCGAATTTTCTTTTATAAATCTCGCAAAACACCGAACTTTTTTTGCAGTCAAGCGTTTATATCTGACCAATTTCGACAATACCTCGGTTCTTTCCCTGTTTACAAAGCTCACGCTACGCCTATGTTTCCAAATTTTTAAAATGAAAGGTCGGGCAGTGTTATATTACGTCTGTTGAGACCACAGATTCGTTATAAATACCAAAAACATTTTAATATACGCAGATATTTTTCATGTCTCCTTAATTACAGATATCAGATATAATAAAATTATACAACTATTCCATTTTGAATTTTTTTATCCATATAAAAAATTTGCTATCACCTTCGAGATTTTATGCTTGAATTGTAAAATCTTCCAAGTTTATAACTATACTAATTAGTTTACTGGATCGATTCGAAGAACTACCCATTCATTTTTATACATAATTTACATCTCATTAATAATTTTTTATTCCACCGGGGTACTAAGAAATTTTTATCGATCTCACTTCCTCACTTTTTCTATAACATAGCTATATAACTCTTTTGTGCAGCTATATACATATAAAGTGGTTTATTTATTCAAGTATGTAAATTATGGTTAAAAGACAAAAATGGTTACAACAGTAAAGATAAAGGTAATATTAATATAAGAATTTTTGATATTTATTGGATATATTCAGCGTAGAACTTTTCATGGGTCTCAAAATTTTTCGAATTAAACATAAAGTCGAATGGTAAAGCTTTCGTAAATATTCGTTTAAAAAAAATCCTTGAATTTTCGTCACGTATATTCAGAACAATTAGAGGAACGCGCGGAAAAGCGCTCAGTGATAAAAACTAATGCATTTACAACAATGAGCGTGAGAGAGGGGCATGAGGCTCACAAGCTCAAGAAGTACGAGAGAAAGAGATAGGGCGACAAGTAATAAAAAAAAATGTCGCCGGGGAGAAAGACGAGTATAGAGCTAAGCAGTGGGACGCGAAAAGATATAAAGACAGAGAGAAAGTGAGAGAGAGAGAGAGAGAGAGAGAGAGAGAGGAAGATCGAGGAAAAAGAGGAGCAAAAAGAGATTTTTCTCCGGCGCACTTACCGACCCGTGAGTGCGGAAACAGGAATGAAAATGTGTATATATATATATATATATATATATATATATATATATATATATATATTACGCCTCGGAGCTACTGCCTTGGCTGCTGCTACTACTGCTGCTGCGGTAAACAGCCGTGCAGCGAGACCGCGCGCGCGTGTAATAAATGCAGAGCGCACGGCCGCATTGCTCACGCTCGGGACAACCGCCGAAGCAGGCTAACGCAAACGTACCTCAATATATATATATATATATATATATATATATATATATATATACGCTGAATTTTTTTGACTTTTTAATTTTTTTTTCTTAATTCAACGAGTCTTTGGTGCCGCGGGCGGTGTTGATAAAGCGTAAAGCGAACATTATACCGACAACTCGATATTTCGTCGGGACTGCGTTCCTGTGTTAGTGTTTTTGTGCTATTTCGTAATTAGGTTTTTTTTTTTTTTTAATTAACAGTCTTCTTTGCAAAGTATAATAGCGCGAGTACTTTGTCAGAAATTGCGACTGTTCATTTTGTTTATGCAACTTCGATTTTTTCACTTTTTGCACTCTCGACGGGGCGATATTAAAGTTTTCCAGACCTCCGTCGCGTATCACAAGTTTCGTTGTTTCGTTCACGCGGTAACAACGCTTGGATACGAATATTGAAAGGACGAATCATTGTCTCAAAAGTGTCTCGTGCTTTTCGCTGTTCGCAAGCGTTCGCAATATACGGGATTTTGGAAAAACAATTTCGGAACAATTGACACGGAAATCATAGTTACAAAATGAGTCGAGTATATTAATATTTTTGTCTTTGTCTTTCAGCATGTCCGAATGTAATCGAAAATACAGGGAATAATGACAAGCCTTTCGGGCATTCTTCGTAAAATGGCTTTCCTATCTGTCCCAGTAATCCCCACCCCCTCTCGTAATCCGCAATATCATCTATCAAGGACGAGCATTGTATCACGAGAGACGTGATCAAAGAATTCTCCAATGCTCTTAAATCTACATAGAACATCGTGGCGGCTATGCACATCAGTGTGTGATTATTCCAATTATCATAGATTCTTTAAGACTAATCTATGATTATTTAACAAATGGCGCAGTAGCCCCAAGAAGGCGAGTTGGGGAACCGCCACCATGGCGCGGCCGCTATATACTATTTACTTCTATATTGGGATTTTGAATGTTCCAGCAATGAAAAAAATGATTTATCACTTCTCTATCGACAAATTTTCAAAGCATGTATATTTATGACTTAAAGAATCATTTTCCACCAAAATTTTGGACTAAAAAGTAGTTTTTAATATAAAACTCCATGTATGACTATAGCAAATGCTTAGTGACATTCAATTTATCTATATATATATTCATAGTAAATACATAGCAACAAGTTCAGTCAATTTTCCACTATGGCGCCATGAATATTCTTTTATTGCTGTCGCACTCAAGCTCATGAATAAAATATTACTAATGTACGTAACTTTCACCTGAGTCCGACAGCAGTAAATGAAATTGATGAATTTGCAAAATGTACAATGTAAACCATGAAGCAGGTTAGGACTGGTATATAATAATATGGCCTGGCATGTATAAGTAAGCACTATCACTAAATATTATTTATTTACAAATTCAATTTTATTTCTTTTTTTTTTAAGTAAGTCAAATATATATAGAAATTGAGTTTTTAAATTAAATAAATATTAAAAAAATGAGAAATATTAAATATCTATCTAACAAATTTAAATAAAGCCTGTAAAACGATATGGTATTTGCAATAATAATTGATATTTTTAATAATAAGAAAAATAATTATATGGATAATATTTGGGTTTTCGATTTTTCTTGAATTCTAATTTGAGTACTTCTAATTTAAATATATTTATTTGTTATTTGTAATAAATTTGAGCGGAAATTGAGTTTGCCTCCTAATATAAAATTTGTAATTCTTTAATTTTATGCTTAACAAGCTGCAGTGGTTAAGTTAATTTTACAATAACAATACATTGAAAAGGAAATTAAATATCTAACAAAAAACTTTTAACAGTAGTAAAACAGTTAGGCGAGTGATATGTTTTTCCTATATTATGAACTTCAAAACCTAGAAATATAATCATGTGTTTTATAAAACAATATATACATAAAACTTTTTTCTGAAATGTTCCGACAATATGTTTCTATATTATTACAAATTATCATTCTATATTATTATTCTATATTTTATTACAAACATTTAAATTGTAAATGATTTTTTTATTTTTTTTATTTGAACTATTGAATATATGTTTTTTTATTTATTTAATGAGTATATAAAACGGTTATGTGGACAAAGAAAGAATATACATGTTAATAGAATATCAGTTAAATTTACATTTAGATCATAAACAAAACAAATCTTAAAGTCGTTGGTTAAAAATTTTTTTAATGTACATAAAATTTAATAACATTTTAATAACATTTATAGTCAAACAAATTTTAGTACCAAGATGTTATAATAAAAATGACAGAAACTTTATTTTAATTGAATCATTTATGGAAGGCTAACAATGATTTCTTATTTTGCGTGCGACAAGAAAAATTTTTGGATGGGCTGGAAAGCTCGAAATGATTTTGTAGAAGTGAAGTTAATTTTTATAGCATTGATTAAAACTGTCGCGTTACATGTAAAACATTTCAAAAGATATTGTCATTTGATAAGCGTAAATTTTTTGGATTTAAAAGTTATATACTTAAACAATAATAATGTAGTTTAGGCATATGATTTTGATGTTAGTTTTAGAGATATTAAGCTAATCTAAGGAAAAAAATGCATTCATCATATCAACGCGACAAAAAAAACAATACGGCACGGTACGAGCGCGCGTCCCGCCATAAGCAAAAATCGCGGCCGCCGTTTCGCGCCGACTGCCGCCCCGCAAGTTAGCGCGTTACCGAGCGATTCGTAGTACGCCCCCTTCCTCACACGCACGATGCACGATGTCAGAGGTCGGCACGAATAATCCACAGGCATCGTTTGCGGTTGCATAGCCGCGTAGAAACAGCGTTCCTCGCCCTCTACATTTCGTCTCTCTTTTTCGCCCTTCCCTCTGCCCCGCGGTCGCGCTTCCCCTTTTTGCTCGGTGCCCCGTTAAGCGCTCTCTTCTGCGCGCGTACTTCGCTATATTACACGCTCTCGCGACTGCGCCGCGCGCAAAAGGCTTTTTCAGAAGCCAAAGCGAGGCAACGAGACCATCGCAGCGCCACGAGCGCTTGATACGCGGCCGAACGTGGCTTCTTGGTTTCTTTGAGGCGCCTAATAAATGGTAATGGTGGGAATTAGTACGTGAATCGAGCCCTTGACGAGAGAGAGAGAGAGAGAGAGAGAGAGAGAGAGAGAGAGAGAGAGAGGCGGGTAGGCGGGCCGATGGAGAAAGAGAGAGAGAGGCAAGAAGAGAGCAGGTGCGGTATGGAGGGGCTCCGATGATATCTATCTCTATCTCTTCTCCTCTATACACTTCATATCTATTATACGCTGCTGCAGCTGACAGATCCTGTGACTTTTTTTCAGTCGAAAGAAGCTGCGGCATCACCTGAGCATATCCAGGAACTTTTGACACGGAATTGTGAATTCACATCTGTATACGTGAGCCCAATTAAATTCGGGGATTTTCTCCGTTCGAACGCTACGTTCATTGAGAATTTTTCAGGAATGGACCAATAAAGACACATTTTAGTAAATTAAGATTGAATCGCCGTTTGACGAAGTCTATCAGAAGTTGAAAATAAGGGTGTAATTTATGTCCCATAAGTTCTTTCCAGTGGTAGAAGAAAAGGATTGAGTAATATCGCCAAGTTAATGAAAGAAAAAACAGCATTTGACAAAAACACGTTAACGAGGTACCGCGGTGTCGTTTTCTACATACCAAAACCGCATTGCATGCGCGGACGCAAGTAATGCAAACGCGAACTACTCGGACTAGATGTCGTTAAACTAATACTTGCGTGTTAGTTGTACTCCCGGAATTGAATAGAGATTATGGAAACCTTCCGAGCACGCCTGCAGTAAGATAGTGAGCTTTTAGTTAGAATTTTTGCATTGTTTGTATTGTAACACTATAACTTTTATTATAATCCTATAATTACGCGGGCTTTGTACACTGCAATCTTTGTATATTTACTCAAATTGTTGGTATCTGTATACCTAACGTACGATTACATATTATATATAAACCATCTGGCTCATGCGGACTATCTACGGTGGGCACAAACTAGTAATTTACTTTACACTTGTGTCGATTCTTCGTTGTTTACAAAAATGCAGTTCAGAGGATGTATTAGATTTTGTGTAAAAAAAAAGAAATACATTAACATCAGTTCCGACAAACTGAAAACCGTTATTGGTCCAAATGAAGCATGATAAATCTAAGCGTCTTCAAAATAAGAGCCCTTTTAAGACCCAACTCTGTCTCATTTTTAACATACTATACTTTCTTGCTATACAATTTATCATCAAATTAGATATAGCGTGTACAACGAGGATTTTTTAAAATTATAATGCATTTGGTGTCGGATTCAAAAAATGAATAATATTTTGAGCAAAAAATTGTAATAAATCTATGTTGTTGAATATCGAAGTGCTTGGCCATTCTCCATTCAATTTAGGCCAATTCTAAACATTGCAATGATACCTGTAAATTCAACTGATCTTCAATAAACAGAAACTATAAATTTGTGGACATAGGTTGAGTTGAAAACAAGGGTCAACAAAGAATGTTACCTTCAAGTTATACACGGGTAATTGTGAAACTACCTCGAATTACTATTTTTATATTACAAATAATTGGCCCAGGTACGACTCTGATATATGCTGACTTCAGATAAGCATAACCAATGCATACGTGCACTTATAAACTCATTGTCATGAATATAATGAAATTCCTTAATTTGAATGGACGAATTGAATAAAGAATATCTGATGTATACTAAAAAAAATTCGAACAGATTCTGTGACCACCAAAGCTTTTATTTTTGTTAGGTGTTCTTTTTCAACTCTCGGACGATGAAAGTTGCGTTAACAATCTTCAATGTAACAACAACGATTGAACCATAATTCATAATGTTTAAACAAATGTTAATTGTTTATTGAATCAATTGATAATAGAATGCAATTTTTTGCTGGCTAATATTTCTTTTACAGTGCATAAAATATAGTTTTTATCTAAATAACTTTCTATTTAGTTTTTAGAGTAGTTATTTTGTTCTGTGTGAGGTATTGATGAGTTCCAAGGCTTCAGAGTTTGAATTCGAATGAATCTGAAAAAAAAGAAAAAAAGTCGAACGTTTAAATGACACTCGTGTACGTAGGTCCACGCGTATTAAGTGAACAAAGCGCGAGAAAAGGCGGCGACGCGCAGCAACTTCTTTCGAGCTCGCATCTTTTCCGGCGATATTATAGCGTGGTTCGGGAGCGTCGCCGAGATCTGTGACCGAGTGGTTGGGATATATATATATATATATATATATATATATATATATATGTGTATGTGTGTGCGTGTGTGTGTTTAGTCTTATTTTTGTAGTTGCGCGACACTTACGTATAATACTACTCCTTTTGCGCTCTGGCGCCTTTGCGTCTTTTTATCTGCGGCTCCGTTACTCCTTTCCCAAAGCTCGTTGCCCGCGACCACTATAACCGTACGTTAGGTGGGATAAAGCGTTTGTTTTTTTTCCTCGCTACACGTTCAAAGCGTACAATAGTTGTGTTGAAAAATAAATTTTATCCGACAAATGTTGGATTCAATTATCTGAAAGATTGAAAATATAAATAAACTGTTCTTTTTACCTATGATTTTTGCTCTTCTTCTTGCAATATGAAAAAGTTCTGAAACTATTAGATGAGAGTCTGATATGAGTCCTACGATGGCTCGATCAGGCTCGATCGCTTGATCATGAAACTACCCAATCGGTGATTCGAGTTTTAGTCTCGGTCTCAGCCGATTGACACGAGCACCTCTCTCAAAATTGTTTACTCGCTTTCTTTCTATACATATGGTATACCTACGCGACTCATTAGCCTCATTGGGCAGACTTCCAAAAAGCACCCATCCCTGATTTTTACGAAAATTTGTATACTTATTTTTATACAAATTCGTTTTTAATTTTCATTGAAATCGAATCTGGCTTTTTCTCAGAAGTGTAGCCGCACTATTATTTGAGAGCACCGATAGAGCAACATTGAATAATATTTAAAAAGAAATATGATACCTCCATGGAAATTTTGCATATTTTTGATTCATAATATTCCAGATGATGACAACTGAAATATAATTCTGGATATTAAAAGATTGTTTATAATTTTTTGAAACAAGCAGTTATTTTGTAAATTCTTTATCTATAATTACACCGATAGATATTATTACAATAAAAACTGTTTATTCATATTGGCTATTGTCCGTCTGATTATTTTTCTGTGTCGCTCCTGCTTACGGTAATTTAATTTGAGCAATAGTAATATAACTGTAGCTCTGTTTTTACAAACTCTTTCTAATTTATAAATAAATTCATTGATATTAATAAGCTGACATTTGAATTATATTAATCCATTCAACTAATTCAGGGTACGTCTGGAATTAATATTAAAGCATAGTTTTCGAACACCAAGAACTCCAAGTTTTATTTTAATAGTTTTATTCCAAGCGAAATTTACTTTTCAGTTAGTTAGAAATTTGATATGAAATTTGAAATGTTCAATTATACAAATCTAATATAATGTAGATCTATGTATGCAAAACTAATTATAAAAATACTTGAACATTAATTAGTTATTAAACATTATTCAAATTACTTTGCATTTAATTAGTATTATTAATTAGGTAATATTACTATACTAATTAATGTAATTCACTTCGTTTACAAATATTGACCAATGAAGTGTATTTCAGATCTAAAGATATATTTGATTTGGTTTCAGTAATTATCGTGTAATTAAAGCGAGAAAATATATTTCCTTAGATCGCCATAATTTACTCGTAAATATTTTTTATAAGAATCAAGCCTAAAAATTAAAATTATGTTGTGATTCTTGAACTATAACGGTATTACATATAAAGTTCGACAAGGTGCATCCTCGGGTAAAATCGTTGATCTTTTGATCTCATGAAACTTTCATTAGTCGCTTATTATTCTTTCAATGCTTAAAAATTACGTATAAGAACATGCAGAATGTAAGAAAGAAAGAGAGGTAGAGAGAGAGAGAGAGAGAGAGAGAGAGGAGAGAGAGAGAGAGAGAGAGAGAGAGAGAGAGAGAGAGAGAGAGAGAGATTTCTCTTTTATATTCATGAAAATTTCTCATGCTGTTTGCAACTCCAGACTGTATACAAACTACATTACGAATTTCTACTATGCTCCTAAGTTTTTACGTATCATTTCAATTATTCAAATACCCAGATACTAAAAAATAAAATAGTTCCTAATAAAGCTTCTTTTTTTCGCTTTTATTGCTTGTTCGGTAGTCTGAAAAACAATGAAGCAAATTATAGACCTACAAGAATCTAAAAAGCACTTCTTCCAGAGAAATCTACTGTTAGAATAAAAGAGAATAATATTTCCTCCGAATGGTTTTTATTCGCAAAGGTAATCATTTCGACGATTTCTCGTATGAATGAACTTTTTCTCCATAATTCGCGATACAATTGCATCAAAAATCAGCGGATACCTGCAAATTCCACTCAATGTTGTCCCCTATCGATTTCGAATGGGCATGGGAGCCGATCCCTTAATACATACTTGCCTCGTGGTTGCATCGGAATCGGACCTCGTTTACACCCTTCCATACTCGAATTTTCCGCGTAGCAAACCCTTCTGCGCTTTATCCGTCACGCCGCCCTCTCCCTCGCAACCTCTCCCCAGTTCCACGCTATTCTCCCGCGTGCAGCGTCGCCGCTATCTCGCACGCCCCAAGAGCGCACGGCGCGGCTAGAGCCGGTAACGAAACAATTTCGAGCACGATGTACCCTAGATATGAGCGCGTGGCTTTATCCCTACCCCCTCTCTTCCCGTTTTCCCGTTCGAGAACGTTCGATCTCGTTGAAAGGCGAATCAATCTATTGAATGCTCCCTAATCTTTCGTAATCTTGATCTTTTTACCATTTCGCAGAATTCGATAAATTTGTATAAACAAGTACCTGTAAGTGCGTGATGTTTTTTATTTCAATAACTGGCCCTTGTCAAGGCCAAATATTTTATAAAAATATTAACGAATCAACAATCATGATATAAGGTAATAAGGAGAAACGTCGAGATTCCAGTAACGGATTTGATGCAGATTCAATGGTTATTCTGATCATCGACAAATCGGACTCTGACAACTTTTAGAACCTAAAGATTGAACATTCACAAGATGCAGTACTTTCGTAGTCATTAAATAAATCAATTTCTTTGTTTAAATTGCATATGCGGTGTAATCAAGAGTAATTTCTGAGTTAATGTCCATAGAAAATCTACTGGATTTATACACATTAGCATAAATAGAGAATTATTTGCTTATATCTGCAAAGTTGCATAACTTTTTATTGACAATAATTTTAAAACTATACCTTTGCAGATATATCTTCCTCAGAAGTTTTGTGTTTTGAGATTAAAAAATTAACAAATATATTAATCGTTCTTACAGTTGTGTTATAATGACAGTCAGGATATCTTTGTTCATAATCACCCTCGTAGAATCTGAATTATAATATTCTTGATATTATAAATATCTCGAAAACAAATGGTTAGAAAAGGACAACCTTGCTGCCTCCTTCACCTTGCAAAACAGTCTCTAATGAAGAGTCGAAGCGGCTTGGAACATCGGACTCTGATTATTCGGCTGTCGCTAGATAAGTTAGTGGAGGGGACAATGAGATCTTCATTTTCTAACCATACTTTTTCGGGGTAGCTATAATTAGAAGAATTTAACAATTTAAATTCTATGGAGGTCATTATGAACAAGGACAGTCTGACTGTCATTATAATATGACTATAAGATCGATGAAAATATTTGTTAGTTTATGGAAAAGAATTGGACATAAATATTTTTTAGCATCGTAAAAGTTATAGATTTTCAATCAACCATTGGGTGGACTATATGTAGTATTCACTCACAAATTATAACTAAACTGCGAATGGGAAAGCAATAGGTTCTAAAACTTTGGAAGGATCATTTTAGAGAAAACCAGATTTACCTTACTTAATTTTGACCAAATCTTACAAGTGGTTTCATATAAGTATTTGTTAAACATCTTTATTTTAATTTACAAAAGAAACTCTTTCTTTATATAGTTTTAACAAAGGGACAGTAAAGTACCGAAACTTATCACAGTAAATCATTAATTAAAATAAGCTGACTTATCCCTGATCATTCGAGCCCTGTTTTGCATGTATTGATAACTTAAATAAACGATCGGTAGAGACATTTTTCTCAAATGAAGAAACGTTTATTACAAATTCTGAGACAATGCAAAAAAAATTACCCGAATAATAATCAAGGGATAGTGTTCGAAAAAAGGAAATACTTAACGAACTCTACTTATTCTCTACTCCTATGTTTACTTTTAATTTTAAAATATGTTTACGTTATATAAATCATGAAAAATATGAAAAGTCTTGTACAAATAAAATATTTATTAATGATCAGTAGTTTTCCAATCTATCATGATTTCAGCCCTTATTTCACAATTTTATTCGTACTATGAATTATACAAACTGCTTGCCTCGAGGCGTTGCCATAGAATTCCGTGCATAATACAATTATTGTTGTATAAATTAGTTGTTTTTAAATATAATGTATTCATGCTATATGTATATAATATATTTATGCTATTTTTAAGATAGATGAAATGGATTATTATTGATAAGTGAATAAATACAGGAAAGTAAATACGATTTTTCAATATACAGCACAATTTTTCGGCTACAAAACTGATTATTCAAAAAAAGACATAGAATGAATTTAAATTGCATGTCCAGTTTTAAATAAAAAAATAAGTTGTTGCATATAATTACATCATAATCTACTAGGCCGACGGCAGATAATTTTATAAAAACGGAAAACACCAATGATGTGTATATGGAAAATGACTTATCTTGCCCTATGACGAAAGACCCGATCCAATCGTCGCCCTCATCACTTTAAAAAACTTGATAAATAAGAATGACTGGGCATATTAAAAATAGTGAAGAAGAATTCTAACGACTGGCGGATTTTACTAATAGCGAGAATGCGCACGCTGTGCGTCTCGTATAAGTCTCGACAGTGAGCCGTTGAATTGTTATCGGTTGTATTCGAGCACGAGCGCGGACCTCTGACGCGGACGTGGCAGTAAAGTTGAATTCATCTTGATATTTGGGTCGTCTGAGGAAGCAAGCCGCGCGCCTCGAGGGGCAGCAATAAAACTTACCGCCGACGGTATTCTACAATAACGGAGGATACGACGTTTTGTCAAAAGGAGCAGTGATTTTAAAAATTTGATCGGCGGATTCGACGTGGAATGACGCCTCGCCTATATACATATACAACTTCAAATATCTTTATATAAAAGCATCGGCGAGAGTGCGGTACATATACATATGTACGTTACTTTACGGGAGAGGGGGTGGTTGGGGTTGATTTATGCGGCGCGAGCTTGCGCGCAGACAGTACGTTTTGGCGAGAACAAGAGAAACCGAGGGAAGAGGACGGAGGGGTGTGGCGATGGGTGGCGGCGGGTAGAAAAGGTCGAATTTCTTGCACGACTGGTTTGCTGCGCGGGGCGAACGAATGGATTTTCCTCGAGCTCTCTATATGCGTACCTAGGCGCGCCAGGGACGCACGCGAGTCGAGGTTATTATTATTGAATTTTTATGGAATAATGAAGTGTAAATCTCGTGTTTCCGTATAATGCTCGGTCATTCGGGGATCGAGAATCCCTCTTCCCTTGCCCCTCCCTTCGGCCGCTGTAAATTTGGCGCGGATCTACTACAATGAACGAACACGGGGCGATAGCACTGCTGCGGCTGTAGGAAATCGAGGATTTTTCGGAGCGAGTCGCACAGCGAAAAACAAGGCCATGAGGTGACTTGCTAGCTTTTTTTCAGTATGGCGTCCGTATTCGACCTTCCGGTCACGAGATTCGCGTAAGGTGTGATTTAAAGCTCCCCGAGTGGCAGGAGAGCGAGGAACGGCTCGGCACCGATTTTGTCATATCGGAAGTCAAAAATTGATTTGTGACGCCCCATCCGCGCGAACAATTACATTGTGCCCTGACTGCGACTGACGAGGAGAAGCCATAACGTTCGGACTGTGTATTTCCCTCAGATTGGTTGAGATAACTATCGTTAAATTTTCGGTGACCGAATTGTATTTTAGGTTTAAGGCGGTTTCTCATTAAAATTAAATACTAATAGTTGTAATGGTAAATCATTCATGTGCGCAATGATTTAAAGGTATATAATAAAAAATTAGAAAACATTTGTTATTTTTAGTTATACCATTTTGTAATCATTAGACAAAAAATCACATCTTTTATATTTTCCAATCTTTGTACATTTCATAATTAATAAGAATGTTTAATTACATGTTTTTATATTGGGTACACAAATCACACAAAAATTATCAGAGTTTCACTTAGAAGATCAAGAAAAAGACTTTACTATCATCTGATATTGTCAATTCCAATTTTTTTCTTATTTATCATAAAATAATATATCAAATTAATTCTCAAATATTAATTAGAAATTCTCTTGGATTATTAGAGTATCATGACTAACTTTGCATTAATCAAAATGAGCCTAATTTTCTTAGATTTGTCGGTTTTACTCTGAACCAGGATATCAATGTCGATCATCAAAATCATCAAAATGGCTAGGGAGGCAGCCGAGATGCCGCTTAGTACAAAGTTAGCCCATAAGATATCGCTAGGCGATCAGCCACAGTGATTTAATTCGCGTTCGGCAAGGTAAAATAATTTTCAATTTGCTATGAAAGGTCACCGAAATATTTAGATATTTAAGTATCCCATTCCTATCTTCGACAAATATCAGTTTTAGTTATCAATCACAAACAAAATCACCTATAAGTTTTGAAACAAAATTAATGTGAGAAAGCCAATATTAATCAAACCAAAATTAATAAATATATTATTTTTAGTTCTCTTCCATATTATAGAAAACATATTTCGGATTCATCTTAATCAAAGGCCTTTGAGTTGCGACGATATTCCATTCAAATTTAGTTTGGACGACAGAGAATACACAGCTCGCCATTCTGTTTATAATATACTTTAGTATGAGAAATATTGAATAATTAAAATAATCACACATAGTCCTCAATTCCACGTACATAAGTCATCATTAACATATACATTACAATTATGTATAAAATTTAAAAGCAGTTTAAAATTGATGAAACAACATAAATTAATAGGTTGCATAACACAACTTAGTCGACTATGAGAGGAAGTGTTCTCTCATTACTGGCTTGGGTTTGCTAAGTTGGGCCAGATGAAGAAATTCTTCTGGAAGCATGTTTCAATAATGTGTATCTTTAACTTTTCGAAAGAAAACTTTTGAATCTCAAGTTAAAGTAGATGCATTGGTAGGTCACATTATTGTAGGCAGGAGTTAGCAGAGAACAAAGATTTTAGCAGTACAGGAGATGCATGAGCCTAATTTTGTAAAGCGTTTTGGCCATAAGATAATCTTTGTTACAGTGCCTAGACAATCCATCATAGATATTCTGGAGAGAATAATATCATCGTTACTCTTAAGATATCTGGTGTTTCGAATGTAAGACAATTTCTAGTTTCTTAGGAGGTATTGAACGTTATAGCTGAGAAAAAGATTAGCTTTATAATAACTGAGATACCATACGGTTTTTATATCTCGATGCCAGCACTGCATTACTATCTTATAATGGGATATTTATTGACCGATAAAATGGCCATAAAGTATGAATTAATGGTCCGGAGTACTATAAAAGTTATTATACCGAAAAATGTCATTCCTTCTTTTGGAAAACCAAATGAAATTTGAGCGAAAATATGCAGCTCGCCTGCATATAGTAGATAACAGATACTCAAATAATCAAATATATGGCTTATATTATGTCGTGCCATTAAGTTTAGATAGAAGATCAATGAGAAATGGTAGTCTTTCACAGTGGTGCTAAAAAAAGACTGTGTACCAAGGGAGGGGAGTGGACATAATTATAGAAGTTGTGTTAATGTCAAATCATCCAGTTTTCTGTATAACCTACCTACGCTTTTACATTCACCGAGAAAATTGATGCTCTTGCCAGCAAACACTTATTTTCCTCCCTCATTAACGGTAGTCAGAAGGATTCAACATTTACATTATAAGCAGTAGGATAACAGGCCGTGGTTAAAAAAAAAGTTTATAAAACATGAGATTCAAATGCGAATAAGCATATATGCACGGCCATAATCTAGCTCCGCGCTCAGCCCGAGCTTCATATTCACGCAGTGTATCTCTTACCTACTTTATCCTCTAGATGCATAATCTACTAATTCTCGGATTATCTTCCGAGATTCAAATAGCGCTTTCTCTTCTCAGGGACAGAAAGAGAAAACAACGGAAACCTATTCATAATACTAACATTGCCTATTTTAATCGACAAGTAACCTTAAATAATACTTATACCACTCTTGCAACAAAATCACGGCTTTGATAGGATTTTATGAACTCCTGCTATAAAATATAGTGAGATGCTAATGTGAAACTTTATTTGCAGCTCTTGAGACTTTCGTCTCCTTTCTGCGCTCGCGAGAAAACTGTATCTGGAAATAAAAAATCAATTATCTAAGATGCGTCGAAATGTATTATCTGCCCTTCAAAGATTATTGTAATATGAACGTTAGAGAAAAAAAATTATATTTAGAGAACGGTAAAGCATTAGGTCCTAAACCTGTACAGAGGCACACTTTCAAGGTAATAACGAGTTACTACGATAAATCTGGAATAAATCCACACCCACATTACATTTTTTTGGCGACTATATTTACATTTTTTACTCTATTCATCAAATATAGAACAGAAACGTGTATTTATTACTGTTTAGAGCATTGGCAATTTCGATGTTAATTATGAATTATTTCAGTATAATATAAAAAGAAAATGCCTTTTTGTAATGGTTCTGACATTCGGCAATGGTGCAGTCACGCACGGACAGAATACGATTTTTGCAAGCAGCTTCAAGCGCTGAATAACTCCGCTGTAAATTTTTTCTATTAATAACGATCTTTTATCTACGGAGCCAGAGAAAATTTATCTTCTTGCTCGGTCCCTGAAAACAACGCTATTATTGCAAGTTAGCCAGAGAGTCGCGGTGGCCCACGCGCCTATATAGTAACTCGAACATCCAGATATCTATCTCTTTCTTTTTCTCTCTTTCACTCTTTGGTGTCGCCGTAAAAGCACCTCATAAATCTCGCAGAATCACAATGAATTCTAAATTAAAGAAACGATCTGGGACATGGCGCGCGTGCTGCTACCAAAAATCAGTTGGCTAACTTCTGGCTTCCTATCGCGAAATGCATAAATATCCCTCGTCTTGGTGCGGGAGCCACTTCACTGAACGGTGATGTGCGGTGGGTGGGGGAGGTGGGTTGTGGAGGGTGTCTTGGAACGGCGGCGCGACATATAACTTCGGCCGTTTGGAGGTAAGATTTTTCAAAAATTTAAGCAATCTCAGTCCGATCCTCGGCTTGATGTGTCTCCCTGTCCACCGGAAACTTTTCCCTTCCTTCTTTTCCCAACTCTGTCGCACTTGTATACTTGATCTTGTTTACGAAAGACGCGAGCGAGACATCCCCTATAATCGCTCTCTTTTTTCCTTCCACATTTTTTGTTCTTTCTCTCTCTCTCTCTCTCTCTCTCTCTATTTCTGTGTGGCTCTCTGCCTCTTTTTCCTTCTCTCTTTACTCTCCAACTAATCCCGAAGGTTAAAGAGACGCTTGGGAGTGCGAAAAACATACACGCAATCTGAAACAAGAAACGCACCGCCGCCAGCGGCGTCGCGTCGTCTCTCCGTCGCCTGACGTATATATCTACTGTATACTGCTCGGTGTACCGGGCACGGGAAAAAAAAAGCTTTACGACAACTCGCGGGAAGCAAAAGTAGACATATATACAATATATATATATATATATATATATATATATATATATATATATATATATATATATATGGAAGTAGATCGCAGCCGAGGATTCAAAGTATCACCGGGGAGCATTAAAGTTTGAAATGCAATGCTCGTATTCCCGCGATCCCTGCGTCTCGGTGGCCGGAGGAGAGGACGGGAGGTAGGGGGTCGTCGAGGTGGAGCGCGCGGGATGTGCAAACGGAGGAAAAAAGGGGCAAGTAGGATGGGAGAAAAGGCGCAAGAGAGCGAGAAAATCGCGCGCACCGGGTTTCGCCGCAGTGGCGCGCACTGCCGAGGCCGCCCCGCACGGATGGGCGGGCGCGGAGGAGGACGGACAGGGAAAAGTTATATTTGCCTATCATAAATCTTTAATTTGTCGCTCGTATCGCCGGAAATAAGGATACCTAGCTAGCCGTCTCGCGCTAAATCTCTCGGTCTCACCTTCTCTCTATCTCTTGCTGTCTCACCTCCCCCCCTATCTCTCACTCTCTCTCTCTCTCTCTCTCTCTCTCTCTCTCTCTCTCTCTGCCACATCGCGTACGGGGAATAAAGAAGGACCAAGGGACGCAAAGAGGTAAGTGGGGATAGGCGAAGGGGGAGGAAGACCCGAGAGTTCGCCGCAACGCATTGCGGTGGTCACGTTTTGTTCGGGTTTCTCGCTCGCTTGCGCGCTCCCAGCTCGCGACCTGGGTGTTCGCGCCTCCGCCGCGCTTCACGCCCTCCCACCCCCTATCCGCACCACCGGTTAGAGAGGGCGCGCGGAACGGCGGAGGGGGAGGGGGAGGGGGACGTAACTCGCCCATCTCGCGCAGACATTGATATTATTTCCGACGCGTCGCATACGAATGCGCGCATAACTCGCACGGTCGACGCGACCAACGTGACGCTGCTATATGTATACGTAGGTGTATGCGCATGTATGTAGATTTCCGGCATATATTCCGCGGTAGGAACAGCGAGCCGATGCTTCTAGTGCACCGGCGGAGAGAATAAAACATCGTCATTGAGAAAGTCGTATCTGCCGCGTCACGATTTTTTCCCTGCTCCCAACTCGGCGCTCGATCTTCTTCTTACGTATACGTGTATATGCCCGCGCGCCTTTCGGCGTCGGGGGTTGCGGAGCGTTCGGGCAGCACTCGCGAACTATACGTACAGTTTGTTGTTTACACTCTTCTTGCGCGGAGAAGCGCGAAAAGTATATATTAACAATCGGACGGATCGACGCGTCGGTACATAATGCGCGCCTTGAACGCCTCGGGGATATTAAATTATGCCCGCGGGGTGGGTACAGATGCAGTGAAAGAGCCGGCCTCGTCGTCGAGAAAGGCGGTTGAAGGAATAGTGGAGGCGTCGAGTGGATTAGGAAGTTATAGAAGTACGCCTCCCTTGTGGAAGAGCGCGTTATTGGTGTGGCGAGATTCTTTGTTGCTTCGCATGCGCGAAAAGTCGCGATGCTCCTGAATTATACCGACGTCGCTTCCTTCGCTCATTCCTTCTTCGTAATCTTATGAACTCTTATGAACTCGATCTTCGAGATTGCACATTTTACAATTTAATTACAGAGAAAAAAGGATTGGTTAAGTTTATACATTAAGTTATTGCTGTCATATTAATAAAATTGCCAGATTTCCAATTGTAAATATTAAATTGATTTAAGAACTTAAATTGATTAGAAAAAAGAACTTATTCTCTACCATTTCGTGATTAACGATGTTATGTACGATATTGTCGATTTAATCTGTATATAATATAATAATATATAAAATTATTAATAATTAGTTCTGATAAAAATATGTGTAGATTAATATACATTGTATAGTTTTACCGAAGTAATGGATATACCGAAAAAATGTGAAAAAAGGTATGAAAAAATTCAATTAAATCAAATAATTATGTTGTTTTCTTATATCTATAGCTGACATTAAAATACATATTATTAGATTTAATACTTTAATCTTTGCAATTGAAAAATAACATACATATAAATGTAAAATTCGAATTTAAGGAAAACATCGAAGCTTTAGTGTTTTCGATATACTAATGAATTATAATTCTATATAGATATACCTTAATTTCTATTATATAATTTATTAGTCTTTCTTCTAACTGTAAAATATATTTTTAATACGAAAAATTGATTGAATAGTAAATTAGAAAAGATTTTACAGAATTGCCATTACGAGTGTCAAGTCTTAATGAAAATATGATTTGATTCATCATTTTTTAATATTTTCTAAGCGGAATGAAGTAATGAAAAAACATTAGCCCTCTACGTTATATGATTAATATAATATTATATATTGTATACGTATTTTATTATATATTTTATTTATCAGGTATGTGAATAAGTCTTTCCCGTTTTTTTTCAAATTTTGAGCCTTTATTGTGAAAAAATGGTTACAAATGAATTATTGAAAGTATTGGCCATCGCTAGCTACAACTTTTTCCCATCTTTCTGGCAACATACGAATCCCGTTGCGAAAAAATTCGACCGGTTTGGCCTCTATCCAGTCATCCACCCATTTTTTGGCTTCCTCGTAGGAATGGAAGTGCTGGTCAGCCAGGCCATGGGTCATCGATCTGAAGAGATGGCAATCAGACGGAGCAACGTCTGGACTATACGGCGGGTGGGGTAGGACTTCCCATTTGAGCGTTTCTAAGTATGTTTTCACCGGCGGTGCAACATGTGGGCGAGCATTGTCATGTTGCAAAATAACTTTGTCGTGCCTGTCGGAGTATTGTGGCCGTTTTGCTCTTTGGTCGTTCTCGCAGTGCGCGGCTCAAACGCATCAATTGTCGTCGATAGACCTCGCCTGTCATCCTTTCATTCGGTTTCAGAAGCTCATAGTAAACCACACCTAGCTGGTCCCACCATATACAGAGCATGAGCTTGGCGCCATGAATATTTGGCTTGGCCGTCGATGATGATGCATGGCCGGGTAGTCCCCATGATTTTCTTCGCTTCGGATTATCGTAACGTATCCACTTTTCATCGCCAGTCACGATACGATGCAGAAAACCCTTTCTTTTATGTCGCTGAAGCAGCTGTTCGCAAGTGAAAAAACGCCGTTCGACGTCTCTCAGCTTCAGTTCGTACGGCACCCAATTTCCTTGCTTTTGGATCATTCCCATGGCTTTCAAACGCTTGGAAATGGTTGTTCGGTCAACTCCCAATGCTTCAACAAGTTCTTCTTGCATTTGACAAGAATCTTCATCAAGCAAAGTCGCCAATTCTCGATCTTCAAAGATTTGCGGCCGCCCAGAACGCTCCTTGTCTTCCACGTCGAAATCACCGCTTTTGAAGCGTCGAAACCATCCGCGAACACTTGAATCATCGACACAACCTTCTCCATAAGCCTCCTGAAGCAATCGATTCGTCTCGGCAGCAGATTTCTTCAAATTGAACCAATAAAGTGAAACTTCCCGCAAATGACGTCGACTCGCCTCAAATTTCGACATTTTCACGATATCAAAAATTTATGATGCGAAAAAATTTTAACTAATGTGTTAGTATGGAATTGTTGACATATGAATAAGCTTTGATTATGACATATGTAACCATTGAATACTCGCACAGTATTGGTGGCGCCATCTCTTACAAAAAACGGGAAAGACTTATTCACACTCCTAATAATAATATATATCTTCCTATATACTTTGGGCTCAACATAAATGTACAAAGAAAACATACAAATTCCCAAAAATTGAGCACACCATTGCTAGCAAAGTATGCCTCAACTGTCTAGTCTTAAGGATTCGCTATTCGTTTTTTCCCAATTTTTTTTCTTGTATTAATTATTAAAGTTACCCAGATAACAAAAGAAACAGTCAGAAGTACGGACGCTACGTCCTTAATCACCATTAAACGGTTTTCAATTAGATTACCGGTTTGCATTTACAAGCACATTTGTTATAAAAGTTAAGTTCTGTTCGGACAGTTTATTATAAACGGTACATCCTTCATTTTGTATTCATTGATGCTAATCCCCCTGCCCTCGCCGATTTTATTTTTTATTGACAAAAAGGCCTTGTCGACATTACACGTATACATGTATATACGTATATTATAAATCCCCATCAGGCAACATGGCCGTTGTTCATATAGTCCACGCTTCGAATATTCCCGGATATATGCGATGGTTACTGCCCGATACACCTGATAAAGGGCTGCCGACAAGTCCGTCTATATGTATATTAGCTAGTGATTCACGTAAGATCTATGGAGGCGGGCGAGAGGTCCGGCTGAAGGTTGCCGACTTGACGGGGATACGGGGGCTAGGAAGTCTATGTATGCATGAGTATTAGACGACAATAGAGGATCGCTATCGTCTGTCTACCCATAACAGCACCATGATAAACACGAGCGTGGCGTCGCAGCCGAGTCGTCGCCTCGTCGTACTTCAGCCGTAGACGCTATAATATCTCTATCTATATCCGGGCCGCGCAGGCCTAACAGTGCCGCGCATCTATAGCTCGAAATACAGTAGGAAGATTGCAACGTATATAGATGGCGAGACTGGGGAAGGTGTGTAAATAGATAGTTATAGATAGATAGATAGATAGATCGATAGATAGATAGAGAGAGAGAGAGAGAGAGAGAGAGAGAGAGAGAGAGAGAGAGAGAGACAGAGAGAGAAAGAGAGAGAGAGAGAGAGTCTCGCTCTCTCTCTCACTTCGTTTTTCATGATATATCTTTACCTCTTGTCTATATGAAAATATCCTGAAAATAATGCTAGAAAAATGAGGGATCAAGAGAACAAGTAGAGGAACGGATATTGGATCGAACTTCGTTCTTGGTCGTAATTTTATTCATGTTTTATGTAATTAAATGTAGAGGTAGTCCCTTGATCCTGCTTTCGAAATGGAATGGCGCGAGTAACATGCGTAACGAACTGTTAAATTTGATTAGACGTTGTAGTTTCTGGTATAGTTTCTATCAATTAATCCTTCCAATTTTCAATTTAAAAGGACTAAAATGTATACAGTTTTACTGATATAATATTGCTAGCAATAGACAGTCTCGCTTCACCATTGGGAGTATAAGTTTGCCGAAAATTATGTAAAAAATTTATTTTTATTCTTACAATGTGTAGCAAATAATATTATGCCGAATGATTGAACATTAGAAAATATCGTTTAAACATTAAATTCAAGCACTATTGCCTCTGTCTTTTAATACTATTGAATTTCATCCGTCCTAATAATAAAATGCATTCAAAGAAAAGCTTCGGTTCGTTCCAATTTGACTTACGCTGAAGCTGTGATACAGTCATGATTCAACGTCATAAATCACAGGAGGGAGAAAACTTCACTAAAGTTTTGAAAATTTGTACCCTATACGCACGGCTGTTTGAAAAGAAGAGCAAAAGTCATATTTCAAGCTCTAACGCTCGATCTAACGTGAAACTTTTCTATTAAATTTAAATACTTTCTAGAAATATTAATTTTCACTTTGGGATTACTTATTTTCTTTTTATATTCCTAATAAATAACACGAAGGAGTATATAACATTCAATCATCATTTTTCATTTTATTAAACTATAGCCAATGCTAAGTTTAAGCCACTCTGTCTCTCTCTGTAACATAGGTAATCTACTAAAACACATCTTTCAACGGTATGAAATCGATAATAATAAAATATCATCTATGCACGGCTTGGGTCTAGAGAATCGTATCTGAAATCATCCATCTAATCGTGTCTAACAGATACGTCGCATTTTAATCTGTTCTTATATAATAGAAGTAACAAACACTTTAAAAGCGTTGCTTTTTACATCTCTTAGGGTTAAATTTGTTTCGTACGTGCATCAATAGAATAGTTATACTAAAAACTCGGAGTTTATATATCTGTAAAAATTTACTTGAAAATAGTAGACTCTCGTATGCGTACTGTAATATACAATTTTTCCTCTAATTAATTTTATTTTTCTTTACTTCTTCTGAAGTTATTTTATCCCATATTTGAAGTTTCAATGTTATCACTATGACATGACATACGTGTTCTCGATGCTACACATTTCTTTGAATCGTTCTACAAATTATGTTATTTGTTTGTTCAAATGTTAATATAATAACTGGTTGTATCATGAATACCTCTAGTCACAGGCTGGGTGTCCAATAAATTCTAATTCTGCGTTTCCTATAATGATTATGCGTTGACAAAAAGCGCAAAGCCGACCTTGATTTAGAATTTTTCAGCTCAATGCCAAGAAGAACCCTTTTAGTCGAGGCAACTCTTTCCAAATGTACCCCTGAAATAATCATAATATATGTTTCTACAACGTCGGACGGATTAATTCCACAACTTGCGTAGGTAGAAAGATGTCGTCAGAATATCAACCATTATAGCTCTAGATTATCATGTTGGTAATCTGACAACTTCAGTCTCCGTATCGTGAGGTTTCCGACACGGTGACGCGCGAACTCGGTGTTGACAACGGCACCTTTCCAAAATTGAATTCCATGCATCATATCAGATTCAATCGGATTCAATATTCTGTGCATGAAAAAACTAATGATTTATCTTTACTGCTATCAAAAATCTATAATATACAAATTTGTGCAAATACCCAAATAATATAATGCAATATATATATATATATATATATATATATATATATATATATATTTCGTAATATGAAAAGTTGCGGGAAGAGGTGATTAGCCAGTGGGAAAGGACAGATTACCAACAGCGAAATTTAGCGTTCTCGACGACTGTAATGCGGCATGACCAGCTTTCTTTGCAAAAATAAATAATGAATGCACAGAATCGCACGCGAACCGGAGGCACTGCGCACCGACATGGTCGACGAGACGGATGTCGCGTTGCGGACGAGCGAGTGACGCCCGTGTCCCGAGCAAGGGGCGCCGCCGCGGATCGTCGTCGTCGACGTCATCCGACTATCCCCCAATCTCCAGCCTACACCGTCCATCCCTATAGCGATAATTAACCTCGCGTCGCGCGACGTCGTGGCGCGTGAGTGGATCAGTCGCGCAGTGACTGACTCCGGGTCTGGCCGAAGCGTATCATTCGGGGTGGAGCGGGGGGGCGGGGGGCGACATCAGGCGCGGACATTCTCTCAGCCTGTTGCATTCGCCCGCTTCCAAATTGCTCGAGCTACACATTTATTTATGTATAACTATATCGTCTCGTTTTCATGGTGAAAATGATCCAAACTTATTTACTCGGTTTCTCAAATTTAATGTCTTGCAGCTTAAAACTCGTAGATAGATAGACAAATAGATAGACAATAGATTTATTTATTAACTAAATACTTTTTACTTGTAAACATTTATACACATGGTCGTAAAGGAAAACATCCTTGTGAAAGTATTATACTAATTTACTTTGACATATACATATGATAATAGTAAAACAATATAATTACAAAATAATATAAAAAGTATAGAAGTAAATGACGTCAAATATTGGTCCGAAATTCCTACTGTTTGACTTATAACTGGATCTGCGGTACTTGAAGGCAAACACTACTTAAATTCCATTTCAAAAATAGATATATTTGGATCTTAAAATAATATTCGATGCAAACAATAAATCGCGTGCGACATCGTAAGAATCACCGGATCTAAGACAAAAACGAAAGTCTCTGTCACTAAAGAGTTATTAGATGGTGTACTATGTGGCTTAGTCATTGCCATATGATCCAGAGTATGATTAATGTTACGGATAGAATAATAAGATGTAAAATCATGTCAAATTATACAAATTTATATATTTATTAAGATAGAGTAGAATTAAGTTTTTAGGTTTATATAATAATAATGAATCATAATAAGAATGTTTAAATTTATGAAATGCAAATAATAAAGCAATTGGGTCATATTTAGGATATAAAAAACTAAGATTTTATGTGTATATTTTTAAGCGGAAATTGATGTATAGATATTATATTACAATGTAATGACGGCATAGATTAAGTATATTTATCTTGAGAAGTGCGTGTTATTATGAAGAATAAGATTTATTGTACTTTTTGTATTATAGAAAATATTAGGCTAAAATTCTTTGATAATGAAAATGAAAATTTATTTGACAATTTGATATTTTATAAGTATTAAAAAATTAATGGTCTAATAATTAATGTAAAGGAAAGCCATTAATATTTTGGAAGTGGAAATTGAAAATTTAATCGAATGTATTGTTACCTATATATTTAATAAAAGGGAATAATGTAATTATAAAGAAATTATAAAATGAACATACATTGATTGAATTGCACAGAACTCGAGAAGTTTACTATTATCAGTGCTGTGACTGGAAAATGCCACTTTTTCTTTCGAGAAAACTATACATTTAAAATCCATCGGTGCCGTCACCGGAAAACCATAAGGTTTTCGAAAGCTGTATGTTTTGAATGTATGTTTTTCAACGTTGAAGAAAATTTGGATACTATTTTCGAAAGCTGAAACGTGCTCATGCAAAAGTAATGAAGCACCACGAAATACCAAATTTTTTTTGTATTGATTAATGAAAAAATTCAGATCCATCGGTGCCGTGACCGGAAAATCTCAGGATTTTCAAAATCTGTATTTCTAAAATTTATACTTTAATTTAGAAATAATTTGGGAATTTTGAAATTGAAATATTTCTATGATGGATAGAAATAAATGAAGAGCTTCAAAAAGAGGCTTATATATCCGAACCAGAAAAGGTCACATATGAAAACTTCTCGATTGATCTGTTTTCCCTTTGTATTTTATCGCTAAATTCAGAGAATTTGATGGCGGTGCGGAAAGCGAGCGTATAAAGATTCGAACGCGCCGAATGTTAGTTCATTATATTACTGGCTATCCTCTGTTTGATACGTCGTAAAAAATTATCGTTTTTATTATTATTTAATCCCTTTTTGGTTGTCTCGAACAATTACTTTTTTTGCATACCATGTGAAACGTTTAAAAGCCTATTTTTTGTAACACCGCCTTTCTAATCGGAATCCATGATAAGTTAAATAGGTTTAAATCGATTGGACAAAATTTTTTGACACTTGTTCTGTTTAGGCTTAGTTTTCACAAAAATTAAAACAAATAAGATGTTTGAAAAATTTTTTTTATTTAACCTACAGGTGTTTCGTCAGTATTGTGGTCATGACTGATGTAATGAAAATTATATTGAAAAAAATGTTTAAATAATCTCATTATCACTGTTAAAAACTGAGTGTAAATTAAATATATATTTTTTCTGGTAGTCTTACTGATAATTAGTGGAACCTGTAATATAATGTAGGAAGTGTAGATCTTCTTTGTCGTAATTTCTCAACATGTTTGAATACGCATGCATGTATCTGTTCGAGCAGCCAAAGATAACTGAAATATTTGATGCAACAGTAGCCGCTCTCAAATTGGGTGATTTATTTAACAAGTTCTATAAGTATTTCGTTGATATTAAAAAATGCTAAATCACAATATTAACCGCAGAAAAGGGGAAAAATCCTTATGTAATAACTGTTCATAATATATAATAATAATAATAATAATAATAATAATAATATAAAAACAATGACGACAATTTATTACATGTATAATAATTTTGATTATAATACTTCATATTATTGGAATAATATCGATAAAGCACATTGGCATCGTCTAGGTAGTAAACTCGTCCTATGCACTCCCCCCCCCCATTCCTGCCGGAAGGGATAACTTTTATAGTGGGTCTTGAGGCCAATCCCTCGCCTCACAAGAACTTTCATAATTAGTTCAAGACTGTTTGCCAGTGTATCAATACGTTACTTTGACACTCTTATTGATTAAAAGTTTGCATTCTTCTTATCGTTATTGAAGACACAATTGAATGTTACCCACGGTCGTTCAATAATTTATTATCTCTAATATCATTACTTTCTAAACATATATATCATGCTGTTTTGAATTACATATGTTACTTTAGGAAGCACACGATATGACCGCATTTATCATTTAAGATCTACTGAAAATTACCGTCTGAACTTTCGTGATATCATTAAAATCCTTCATAAATACGCGATTCGTTTACGAATATTATCTTCCCATTTTTTAAAGGTTATTAATAAAATATGATGTCTTTGGTTGATTCCTTCTAAGAGTTAATCCTAAACAAGGTTAAATCTTTTATATTTACAAAGTTCATTATCAAAATTTTTACCGTTAACAGGGTTTCAAACTGTGGCAGAAAGTGTATTATACGTTCAATAGCGGTCTCACAAAGTTTCATAACAAACTTCGATCTTCGAGTTCATGCATGACACACCTTAAGTGACAAAAAACTTACTTTTTCTTCAAAACTATGCCAAAAATCTTAATTAGTATATGTTGCTTCTTATATTTCGTAGAATAGTAGTTTGCTATTGTGATTTTTTAAATCATCTGGAAGTTCGTAATCACAGATACCGATTTATAAATATTTTACAAAGCGGTGTCAAGATAACTGTATATAAACAATTACCAATATGTGTATTATTGTAAAAAAAAATCGATGTGTGTAACATATAGTTATCGAATGTCATATAAAAATGTTATATAAAAAAGTTAATTTATTTTTATAAAAACTTCCTAATAAGCAATTTGGAAGGCTAATCCAGACGATCTGTTTGAATAAAAATTAATTTAATCGTATATTTTTCCTTTTTTTATCCCGTTACAATGTTGTGATTATATTATCCAGAAACTCTTTCTGGATATATATAGTACGTGTACGGAATGAGTTTCTTGATGAATTACGCGTAAGTAAATTTTATTTCTCATAGAAATCATTAGCTAATGCGGGAATCAATAATCGAGAATAATTAATTAACGAAAGCTGGCGTGGGTAAATTGAGAGGCCATATATCTCGGAAATAATAATAGAGTGTTTCGACTGTCAATAATGACTAACAACCATAAATAATAATAATAATAACAACAACAACAACAACAACAACAACAACAACAACAACAACAATAATAATAATAATAATAATAATAATAATAATAATAACGACGATGGTAGCTTATTGATAATAATCAATTTACTTACGCTAACATTTTTAAATGCCTCATCGTGAGTCTTGTAGTTCAATTTTTATTCCCAATTAATTGGGAATCTCGAACAAAGTCAAGGTTCGTGGAAAATGCTATTATCCCAGGCTACTCATTTTCTCCTCCGCTGGGAAACGCGATCGTCGATAACTAATTTATAAAGAGAAAGAAAAAGTATTCCGGTGGAAAAACTTTTCAGCCGGTAATATCCATTTACGAAACCAGCTCGTATCGTTCCCTTCATCATCCTCCTCCAATATATCCGAAGAGCTTCTTTATAATTTTATCAAATTTTTTCTCGTTCTCGATCGCCTTTCTTCTTTTTTTTGTTCGAGAAATTATTTTTCGCGACAGTCATCCGGAAGCGAATAAATCAAAATACGACATAAATTTTGCCAGCGATGTCATTTCGAATTAATCAATCTTTGATATATGAATTCTTCTACATGCACAATCCAAACTACCCAGCTACAAAAGTTCTATAGAATAATTATTTTACTTTCACACGTCAATAAAATTGACGAGAAATATAATAATCAATTACAAATCAATGCACATTTTAATACAGCGAGTAAATTTAAACCCTTTGATGCGCAGCGACTAGACGTGCTCTATTTGCTGTCTGCCAAATCCAACTGGACTAATTAATTGAGAATGCAGTTTACTATACACTAACTTCATGTCAATTACAAAGACCCGAGATTTTCCAGAAAATTTCCAAGTCGAAACCGTAATTTAAATGTATAATGCCGCAGAAACGCTGAAACAAATGCGAATGTATATACCCTTGCAGAAATGTAAGATCCGCGATTGAAATAATTGCGACCGGCGAAAGAGTCGGGGCTAATTTCAGTTACAAATTAACTTTAAAACTTCACCGTTGTATATATGAATGTGTATATATATATATATATATATATATATATATATATATATATATATATAGATATATATATACTTCATTTAAACGTTCAATTCCGCGAGTCACTTATATACATTTCAAGCTACTTTCTTCAGATCGGAATTACATCGGCTGGGGCAACAGACGGGCGGGCGAGTGCGATTCGCTTCCCTTCCTCCTCCTCGCGCGCATCCATCCGGCTAATTCCGCGCGGAAGTTCCGTTCGCGTCAGCGGTTGCAAAAGCACACGCCGGCCGTGCGCGGCGGATTAGCGCGCGCGGCGTGAATGGCCCGTCGGAGGGTTGCGGGTAGAAAAATTCCCCGCGAACGAGACTCGCCGTTGCGAATCGCATACCGATGCGATCTTAATTCCCCCGCTGCACCCACCTCCCTCATCCTCTCAGACCTATCACCGATTCAGGACCTCCCTATGTATAATATATACGGCCGTCCTGCGCCACGCCGGTGCGGGTGCGACTGTCGACGATGGGACGCCCCCTCCCACGCCACCACTTCCCCCCTCGCGTCGCGACGCCACGTCCCTCCTTTTCACCCTCGCGCACTCGAGATTTCGCGCGCCGCGATAAATTCGCGCTGTAGATTTAACGATTCTGTCTCGGCGGCGACGTGTTCAGCATCCCCAAGGTTAATTTTCCTAGGGTGACAGTGAGTGGGGGAGGGAGGGGTTGAGAAGGAGGGGCAAGGGGTCGCCGGTAAATCTCGAGGCAATCTGGACGGGCCGGGCGTCGCGTCGTGCGTCACGGACTGGTACAGCCCGAGCGACGGCTGGATCGCGCGCGCTCCACCGCACGACGCGACGCCTGCCATCCCCACCCGCCGCCCCTTTACCGCGTTGTGCACGCCGGAAACCGGGCGTACGTATACTATATATGTGTGTGTGTGTGTGTGTGTGTGTGTGTGTGTGTGTGTGTGTGTGTGTGTGTGTGTGTGTGTGTGTGTGTGTGCATACATATACTACATCTACTCCGGACTCTACCGTTCGTTTTATCTCTATCCCGCGCTCTTTCTCTCTCGCTCCTTCCCAGCTCTCTCCCACTCTCTCTCCCTGTCTCTCTTTTTTTGCGACCTCGTTTTTACAGTATATCGGGCTCTTTTGTTTTTTGCCTGTTTTGTATTCTTTTATGGATTTATCAGGCTGAGTTTTATGGCTTTCGCTATGCTGACGTCCTGCGGGATTGCTGATAAAAATCTATCGATATCGAATCCACCTCGGCCCCGGACTGCATAATACTTTAATCGAAATTGCGCGCGTAATTTTAAAAATTCATTATCTGATACGTCCGACGATAGCGGTTGCGAGGCTCGTGTACTCGTACAGTAAAGAGTCTGGAATAGGTCACGAAAATCAATCTAATCCGGAACATATACGCGATAGAAGATGAGAGAAAAGCATTATTTAATAGAAACACATACAGTGATAAATTTATGATCAGCGAAGTGTCACCAAACTACCGCGTTGCTAATGATATGCTATTGATATTTTCGTATATCTAGTTTTCTGTTTACTATATAGGCTACTGATTAATGAATTGCATTCCCATAATCAATTCCGGTAATTATAAAATCATTGCAATGTTATCGGAATATATATGTAAATGTAAATGAAAAGCTCATCAATTTGATAGATGTGTCGAGTATCTTACGGAGGCGGAGATTGTTTTTCATTAAGCTTACTCAAAAATACAGTAATGAAAGAATGAAATTTAAAGAAAAAAAACCAATCTTATTTTATTAACTAAAAAAATCGTTTCAACCCTCTCTCAATTATGAGGCAACAAGTCATGCATCAGATACAGATCCATAAAACACCTAATATTTAAGGCTAAGCCGTAACATTGCACTGCCGTATAATGCAGCGATCTACTGCATTATATAGCATGTCTTGAATATATACTAAAATATGTCATGAGAGCATTTGGACTCTTATAGAAGCATCGGTGTATCATTGCATCGTCGATATTCGTATACGAATGAGGAAGCTCGCTTGCTGGAAACGTTTGCTGTACCAATATAACCGATGTGTTCGCAGAATTTTAAGGATCGATTCGTCATTATTTCGAGGATTACTGATGGCTTTGGATATATGGATGTATTTAGGTTCGTCCATTTCTGCAATTTTTGTATTGAAACTATACGGATTGCTAGAGCAGCGAACACGAGCAAGAGCGCTCTTTGACGGATGCGACAAAATAGCCGCAATTCCACCCTCCCTCCAGCATGCTGGCAATAAATCGCGCTCGGATTGAACAGAGACAACGAATATTCTAATTTAAATGGGCTGTTTCGTGATGCTTCTATTGGAACTTACAATACCCAAAAAATTTTAGATAGCTGAATAGTTTTATTTTTATTTTTCGATACGCGTCCTGTACAACTCGTTTTGAAACTCTGAATGCATGCCGATCATGAAGCAGAATTTTTTCAATTGGAATGTAGAATGGTTTGTGTCATTTTTATTATTTTTGTCTAAAAATTTAACTAATCATTACGCATTGTTGACACTTTCTTCAAAGTTTATTATTTTGGTCATTCATTAGATCTTATATTGTACGAGAAACTCGTACTTTGTTTCAAAGTTACACTTTGAAGTATGCTGAATGTACGAGATCATTCATAGGATAATTAATGTTACTTTCAGAATATAAATTATTTTTTTAAGTACCGAGAATTCAATAAAAATCCATATTTGTAAAATGTTCTAGGTATTATAATATAGTTTAACTGATATTTTATTTTTGTTCCAGATTCAAATTTGTAGCAACTACGCTGTATGTCACAGAAATTCTCAAACTGAAAACACCTAGAAAGAAATCCTCGTCGACTGTTTTCAGTATTTTTGAATAAAATTTTTTAGTTTTATATCTCAATATATAATTAATAGTTACCCCAAATAAATTTACCTTTTATATAAATCTTTTATATATACGTAAATCTCTTTACCTTCGAACTTGCATCAAGAAAAATCACCAAAATACATGATTTTTTAAAGACTGTTATAGTAGTGTAAGTCTATTAATTTTTTATCGTACACTCAAAGACCGAGAAGCAAATTGAAAGACATTAACCAAAGAGTGAAACCTCCTGTTTGAATCTTATTTTCCTGCCCCCCTTCTCATATTTGCATTTCGTTCTACCTTTCTTCTCCTCTGGCTGCTACCCATTCATATATATATAGCAAATGCGGTTGCTCTACTCGGACTCAGGACCTTATCAGCCGCACGAAGATTCAGTGGGAAGTGCGGGACGTCTGGCCTCGATCGCGGATAATCCATCGATATCTTCGGCTGGCCAACGATATAGCTCTTCTACTTACTCACTCCCCCCTCTCTTGCCATCTGCAGTTCTTTGTCCCAACTCTCCAATGCTCCGTGTCGTAGTCGCGATCTCTTTCTTTGATCCTTTTATACAATCGACGGCGATCGTCGGCCCATGATATACCGGGGAATGCTCTTTCCTTCTTGTAGTCGAACTTAAATCTGGCAGATAGATTATACATATAGAGCGCACGGGCGGTCGGTCGGTCTTCTCGTATAGTGCGGTATACACGAGTACGCGTGGAAGAGCGAGAAAAGAGAGAGAGAGAAAGAGAGAGAGAGAGAGAGAGAGCAAAGTTCCGCCTTGGAGACAAATGTAGACGTGGCCAGAACCAGAGTTAAGCCGAGAGTTAAGTGGACGTAGATACGGTGAGATAAAAATAATTAAAATCGAGGCTAATTAGGGCGAAGGCGGGAATTAAATAAGAACAGTCACAGCATGGCACGGATGGAGCGCTCTTTCTCGCTGATGCCTCGTTACTGATATACCGGAAAATCTGAAGCCCGGAAGCTGGTTCCTGAAACATCTATATATATATACTCAAATACTCGGGGATTATGCTTTTGTGTGCGATGGTTCTAAATGAGGCGCTCTCGCAGGATTGTGTATACAATCGAGCGACATACTGTGTATCGCCAACAATTGACAAAGATTTATCTTGCATTTTAATTGATCGTCCCGAATATTTAAAAAAATGCCATTTCAATGAGAAAATAAAAAATATAACAAGCCAATAAAATAAAAGTAAATTCAAAGACTAGAAATTGATCGTTGTTATAGTTCAAATCAAACTCATAGAATAATTTTCAAAATGGTCAGTCCAAATTCATGAAAAAATTAATCACTGATGGAATAGGGATAATTCCTACATATCACTAGTATGGTTGGTAATTTGACCGTTGGGGCGAATTTATATCAAATTAATTTAAAAAATTTATATATCAGTGAGATCTTGTCTATATTTTCAATGTTTAAGGAAGAATAATTAATGCCTTACTATGTCCATTTTGATGATCATGGAAATAATGCATTCTTGTTCGTATAAAGGGTATCTGTGTATAAACCATCGATTACATTAGCAACAAAAAGTTTTATCCGCGTATTAATAGTGAAACCTGGTCGTTTTTCATCGATACTTACTTCTAGTACACCGTTGTAATGTTATTCTGGTCTGTATTTATACAATACGAAAAAAGCACGTAATTATTCCAGTATTTTTGAGTAATGATATTGTACACTGATCGTACGACTCTTAGGATGAGATCTACACGTTTTATCTTGAAAATAAATATATTAATAGGAGGTCATTCCAGGTCATCCTGAAAAGTTATTAGAGGTCGATAATGAACGTAGGACTGTCTTCGAATTTCATAGCATCAAGTGTTCTATATAAATATATATGCCGTCTATGTGACTTCACAACTTTTTGAATCCGTGGTCTCGATTTACTCAACAACGTAACTCGAAAAGTCAAATGTTTTATTTAATCTAAAGTGACACAAATGGTTTCTGATATTTGTATCCCTTTCGATTTTTCGTTATGCAAATGCTGTTCAAAAAATATCCAATATGCCGGATTTCTCTCAGATCCGCTTACTATACCCGGTAATAAATGGAATTAGACAACTTCATCCTTGGAAATTCAAATCCATATCGAGTTCTGAGGGCAGCTAACCGGTCGTTCAATCAAAAGTCCATATGACTCACGCGCAGGCTGTATTTCTATCATCGGGATTTACATATTAAGCATTTTAATCAAGAAAATTCCTTGTCTTTCTTTTCTTAAGAATTCATTTGTTCTGACGGTGTTGGCTTCGTATAACCAAATACACAATCAAAGACAAACAGCAAAGAGTTACATTGCTAATAATTATTTATGTAATCGTATCGAGAATTTTTCTCACGCACGCAAACAAAAGGTCCATGGAAATAATGTGGGGACACTGGGAATAGGCCACTTTCTTTAGATTCCGCTAAGTACATTGCTATATCTCAACGGGCAGAGAGAGAGAGAGAGAGAGAGAGAGAGAGAGAGGCAGTGAAATAGAGATATAAAAAGAGCGAGCAAAGAGCCGCGCTTAGAGCAAGTAAAAGGGACAAATCACTGCCGGCTGCAGAGCGTAACGCGATATTTCAGGACGATAAGGCTTGTCACTCCGTTTAAATGTGTGTGTATGTGTGTGTGTACTTTGACCACTCGGGGCGCGCTTGTTAATTCCATCCTAATAAGACGTCTGCGAGCCCTCGAGGCTCTCTAATATAGGAAACTTCCCGGTCTCCGTTTTTGCCTACCTCCTTCCGTGGGCGTCGTTGAATCATCATTTCGACATTCACGAGGTAACTTGACATATCTAAGTAGCTTTTTTTTGCTCATTCCATTCGCGGTTCTATTCTGAGATATGATCCATTATTCGACAATAATGGTCATTTTTTGGAAAAGTAATAATAAATTTATTATTAACTCAAGTATTTCCATTAATAAATAAATTCCAAAGATTTTCCATAAAATTCATCAGAACTACGTTATTTAAGTTCTGATTTGGATTTCTAGATAAAAGAAATTCCGTTCCCTGCAGGAGAGATTTCGCGCGCTCTCTCTCTCTCTCTCTCTCTCTCTCTCTCTCTCTCTCTCTCTCTCTCGCAAGAGCGAATTAGGCGGTGCTTGAGTATCGACACGGCTTCGGAAAGAGGGACCATATATATTGTCGATCTGTAATGCGTGTTTGATAAGAGAAAACCTCGATTATTTCGAAGCATTATATATATATATATATATATATATATATATAGTTGATGTTGGGTATGCGCTAATTGATTCTAACAAAATTTTATTGATTTTAAGCTATGTAAAGCAATATTGACTATAATTCTTTTGTTTATTCAGGGTTTTGAGATATTCCAAGCAACAAAGTTTAAAATACAACTTTTTTCCCGATTCCGATGTCCGACGTAAAAATTGCATTATACCGCTATTTTCGAAGACGACGTTAGTACTTTTTTATAAAGAACAAATGCCGCATGGCCAAATAAGATAATGATGAAAATGGCCAATAACACTACATTTTGGACGTTTCCGTTAGAATCTCTATAAAACCTGACGCATAAAGTAAATCGGAAGCCAGATGCTTGTAGATTCTATCGGAAAAGTCAAGTCACGTTTCATGTAACTTACCTTTCTTATATCGTGATTCATGACACGGTGATATATTCGGGGGGGGGGGCTCTTTGGCCAATTTTTTTAAACTTTTTTCAATGGAATGCAAGAAGATTCGAAAAAGTTCCCTGGGCCCCGATGATCTTGTCGACGTATTGCATGTACACATACGTTCGATTTTTGTCGGAAAGACCGGTTGGTGCAGGTCCCTTATCTTCGATTCTCACTGGCGGCGGCTGCGGTTAAACTCTGTAGTGCCAGTTGGTAACTGCGGCGCATTCTTGCGCCGCATGCATTCGGTGACGCTTTAATATCGTAAATTGTACGTAAACACATAACGTCGTACAACTTTTCAAAGTAATATAACATTTATAGTATTCGATAAATAGTTTCTTTTTGTACGCATGATATTTTAGTAGTTTGGCATTGTGAAATCATGCGCGGTCATCATTACAAAATTAAGAAACAAATACAATTAATAAATAAGTAAATACACAAAATGTATTGCTTATATTCTTTTTAAATCGTTTTAGTTATAATAAATTATTCCTCGTATATTTTATATTTCATGTCCATAGATTTGAAGAAGTAATTTATTAATTATACACGCCTCTACGGCTTCTGTATACAACACGGGTTCTCCAGAGACTCATTCTGAGATAATTAAATAGATTGGCGTATAAAAACAATAAACAACTTTTCCAAGTTCTACTTTCTTCCAAGCCATATATTGCTCCAAGAGTATATCAAAATATCACAAATTCTCAGATTTCGATTTTAATCGAGCCGCGGCAACTAGTTATGTATATATATATATATATATATATATACTTTTTAATTAGTTTTTCAAGAAAGCTTTCATCGGCTTGATAACTTTCCGATCCTCGGGAATAGCGGCTCTGTATATCGAGCTCGAGGTATTCTTCATCCAATTCAGTGCTTATACAATGCTCCAGTTGATAAGCAGAGATATATAAGTTAATTAACGAGAAGAACTTGTTACGCTCCTTACACAATTTTTGTTTACCGAACTTCTGTTTACTGAAATGCTGTTAACCTATATTACAAGAAATTTAACGCTATTAATCAACCCAATTGACATTAGATGATATTACCATAATACACTGCATTCGATGTGCATAGCCGTATATTTTTAATTAACTTACCTTTTGAGCATGTAATACATATAATAAAATAAGATACATATGTAATATAATATTTTACGAAACTCAAATAACAGTTTAATTCGCATGAAATCATTTAAATTTTAAGATTCCAACCAGTTTCGGAATTGTCATGTTCCTTGATTTTATTTCAATTTTATTTTCGCATATAACTGGCAATAAATCTAAAAACAAGTTTCGTAGCTTGGAAAATTTGCAAAATAATTCACCGAATATTCAATAGAATTTTATTGTGAATAATTTAAATTCTGCTTTCCATTGCATTATGAATGCATGAGTATGCGTACGGAACTTGTTTGTTGAGTAATATTAATTATATTGCGTGTATTATTTATGAATTGTTTATTATTCGCAATATGTTCAAACAGCATAGGATGTTTACAAGAATTTTCTTTTGAAATTTGATGTAAAAACAAGATATAATATATGTAGTGTATATTTTTATACAAGTAATATCAGTAATTCTCTATACGAAACCATATACAAATGTAAGCAGCAAATTTACTTTTGTATACGAAATATCTAGTTTTCAGTTACAATTTTCTGGAATTTATAAGTGTTAGATTCCTAATGCACCTCTATTATAATTTCGTCTGGCTTCTGCCGGCATTATTTAAATTTCTTATCCTACATGCTCGCTCGGAAAAAGGATAAAATGCGAGATCTGGTGGTTTGCGAATTGAATAAAAGTGAAACGCGAGGCCATATAACCTCTCGATTTTTTTTTTCATTGCCCTAGCGCCGAAAAATAGCGCGGGGAATTCTGTTAAAAATTTCTCACCCACATTTGTTCCTGGATCGATAAAAATACCTGTAAACTGTATACTCTCGAGCGCATTCCACTCCGTTCCTCCAGCGCATAAATGAATATATAGAGCTCGGAGCCATTTTAATACACATGTAGTCGTTAAGAAGTTAGAAGATACCCCCTCGTATATATATATATATATATATATATATATATATATATACACTATAGCTATACCAGAGGCGGCACTTCCTTTATATACGCGCACATTACCAATTACAAGGCAAAACGCGTCTTGGCGCTGCTGATTACGAGCTCGACTCCCATGGTTCTCCTCGTCTCTCCTGCTTTCTCTCGCTCTCTCTCTCTCTCTCTCTCTCTCTCTCTCCTGCTCTCCTTCTTCATTCCCCTTGTCTAATACGTATATACGCGCCCAGGGCGCTCGGCGAGTGGCGGACGCAGCAGTTCCCGAACTACATCACTTAGCGCCCATCCCGATTCTCAACCCTCCTCCCTCCCTTCGCCGCGCGTTCATTATCCTCATTATAACGGGGAAGTTCGAATTTCGTGGCGTTTCCTTTTATCAGGGCTGGCAATCGCCGAAACGGTCGTATATTAATGCCGGTATGCGCTTAGCGCTTTAATCGCCATCTCTTATCACGCGCGCCTAACCCTCCGGTAATCATTTATGTGTATTTATATATATATATATATATATATATATATATATATATATATGTGTATGTGTGTGCGTCTTGTACATTTATATCGATAGAGGTGCGTCTGATAGCTAATAATGAGCTAATACATACATAGACACACTGTACATACACGAGCTCATGGCACGAAGAACTTATTAGGGTTAATTTAGAATTATACGCACCTGTCACGGCACGACAGAAATCTATAAATATATAGAAGTGCGCGCGTACACGTGACAAATCACCGAGTATATAGTGAAGTAAGACTATGTAGTATGGATTTTTCGGAAAAACCGCGTATACATAATTTGATCAGAGCCGCTTACATAAACCGATGCGGTACCGAGGATAAACGTCGACTGACAAACCTGTTTATTCCATTTAGGGGATTGGCAAAAATTTCGATTATGGAAAATGCGTTGGCGGGAGGGCGCACGAGCGATGGGTTAGAGCTGGGTATTAAACGTTGGAATGCGGACGTCTCGCCGGGTCGCCGAATATAGGTAAGGGATAATTTTCACTTGCACGTATATTTCAGTTACGTATATAACACAAACACAAAGATCCGGAATTTTTTTTGTTTTGAATTATTTTAGCGCTTGTAAAGGTATATCTTGGACGAATATATTCAGATAACGTGGCAATTTATGTAATGACGATCTTATGGCTGAACCTTTTGTCATTAGTTTATTTTTGCCCGCTATCTTCATATCTAACGAATATAAATTTTTTGCGTCATTTCGATACTCCTAGCGATAACTGAAGCCGGACATTTCGCAACGAATTCTAAGACAATTCACGATTAGCTCAGAAAAGTTGGACAACTGAATTCCTAACTTTTTTCATCGGAAATTATGAATTGTGCTAGTCTTCTTCCAATAAAATGGAACCTGTTAATTCTTGAAAGAAAGAAATGGAATTGCGCCAGTCAAGTTCTAAGAAAATTAATATGTGTTATTTTCCGTGTTCAAATTGGAAAATTTGAGATGTGCCAGCCTTGGTTGGGAGTACTTGAGATGTGTTAGTCTTGCTTTTAGTATCCATTTAGATATAAAATAATTTTAACAAGTAATTGATAAATTGAACAAATTGAATAGAATAAATAAATCTTACAAAATCAGCGTCTTCTTAAAGTTGGATGTAAACCATTGCTTCGGTTCAATTCTCCAAATGCTGAAATTTCTGTATTTCTCTTATTGTAATGAAATATTTTAAATATAACTTTTACTTTTCACAAGTCTCGTGAACATACTTCGGAACTGGTACGAAAGAAATTAATTTATACAATTTCACAGTCCTGAAGAGAAATCGAAACGATCTTTAAATCAAGGATTATTGATAAGTTAAGGTAAAGTTACGTTTAAAAACACGCTTCTAACATCTGTTGTAAGTGATACTTAACTCTCGCGAATCGAGGTAAAACTGAATTTTTAATTTTGATTATGATTTAAATATTTTAAGCAGATTTTCATTTTCTTTATACTTAAGTTAATGCAGATAAAACATTCACGTTTGGAGAGCATTGTTGTTCTTTTACCAGTTGAAAATTTTTATACAATAAATAATACTCGTATATATAATAGTAATGTGATAATCAGATACGGACGATGAGTTTACAATAAAAATTTCGAATAATGTGAAAAAAATGCATCATAGGCGTTAAAAGTTCTTTAATTAGAGTTCCAAATCATTCGAAACTTGCTATTTTCTGTTTTACGAGTCAAACTTAAGTTGTATATTTTGTAAAACAGCAAAATTTATATACCTGTAGGCTTTATTCCTCAAAGAAAATTCTGTAAGAAATGCACATATCCACATACATGCACGTACGTGCGCGTGCTCGTGCTTGCCCAAGAGCATAAGGCAAAGAGAAACTCGCGCTGTAGAAATGAAAAAAAGTTGCGAGAGGCGGCGCGAGGGATATATGAAAACTCGGCAAGTATATATAAGGCTGGCTTATACCCGACGACAACGCGCAAGGCTTCCCGTTTCCGCGTTCCCTCTCCGCCTCCTACTCCTCCTCGCGTCTCCGCCGCCCCTGCCCCCCGATCGTATTTCTCGTTCTCTCTCTCTCTCTCTCTCTCTCTCTCTCCCTCTCTGCCGCTTGCTGCTCCCTCGCTCTTCGCGCATACTTCTTTTTCTCAACAATGAGTGGCTTAAGCCGCCCGCGCGTACGCGGCCGCGAGAGCTTTGCCGCCCTGCAGCTCGGTCGCGCACTTTAATTTCCATTTCAAATTCGCGGGAGCGTATGAGCATATATATATATATATATATATATATATATATATATATATATATATACATACATAAAATTAAATATCTCTCATCCAGCTGTATTGCGTCATTTAGAATACGTGCCTTGAGTTTTCTGAAATATATTAGAGAATAAAAAAAGAAAAAAAGAAAAATGAGTAAGAGTTAAAAAAATGAAAAAGATCGAAAAAAAAGGCGCGCGTAGCATCGTTGCATGGAAATTTCGATCGCTTTGCCGCTCGTCGCGTCGGCCGTTCCGTTTCACAGGAGCAGCCGCGCATTTATATATATATATATATATATATATATATATATATATATATATATATATATATATATATATATACATACTTGCAAACGCGAGACGTGCTCGCTAATGGTCGATGTTGGCGATCTCGCGTAGAGCTGCTTTATAGATATACATGTATATATAGGATTCCCCAGCTTCAAGCGGCACCGACTGGTCGCGGTGGCGTAGCGTCAGTTTCACGCGCGCCTGGGCGCGTGTATGTTTTCGCGTCGGCTGGCCCTGGAATATTAAATTTACGATGTTCCAAGTGGGTGTCGCCTTAATTTACGCCGTTTTACGGCCGCCACGCGAGGGGCCTGATGGGTGCGCGCGCGTGCACTTGTATGTATGTGTGTGTGTGTGTGTGTGTGTTTTGTGGATCACTAACCCTCTTTCACTCTCTTTTTTTCCTCCCCATTACCCATTATTTTTTATGCGCCCTCTACCAACTGGCGCGTCGAGTTCATAAATAATCAATATTTATATAAATAATCGATATTTATATAAATCAAAGGGGACAAAATCCCCACTTGTTTCGAAGATCATACGGGCTTGACTAACGTATTATTTATTTATTTCGATACTCTGAACAGGGTGCTTTTCAAACGCGCAAACCGCAGGTAGCGCATTAACGGCGGTTATCTATCGATTTATTTTGGCATATGCTGTAGATTATCGTACCGTCCAGTAGGATCCGGGATTAGTAATCTATTATATTTCGGGAGATTTACTGAAACACTTTGTAGAAACAATGGCGTTGATGCTGGTATCACGTGAGTGTAAGAAATAAGGCATAAATCGTATGCATTGATAAAGCACAGCTCGACATTTATGCAAAGCGTACAGTTGCCAATAGTTCTTTTGCGTGCTTATCAGTTTTTTAAAAGGCACACGCTGCTTTAAGTACACAGTTATTTTTGCACTTTTACTGCCCCTTAAACTTCTTTAGACGTTACCATTTTATGGCTCTCTCGAATGATTACAAAATTTCATTTTGTTTCTGTCGGCAACACATGCGTCAACTTTCCATCGAGTTACTGATTCCGTATTTAAAAAATTCTCTATTTTAAATTGCAAATTGACTTAAATTAAGTCAGTTTAAGTTAAACTAAAAATATTATTACAAAAGACTGATTAAAGATGTTATATTTATCTATCAGATTTATATTAAATTATTTAATTATAATTATAAATCATAGTAGCATTTCTTTTCTCAACATTGCTTAGGTTATTTATTTTCGATTATGTTTGTACATATATATATGTATAAATTTAACAGAAATTTTTTATTTTGTTACATTATTACCAAAAAACCATCATTTTTTAAACCCTCTATAAAATACAAAAACTAAGCCTTAAATTTTTTCATAAATGCAGCCTCTGTATCATGCGATAAATTCATCTATTTAATACAGTCTGTTATTGTAAATAGAGGACTATATTTGTCAAGTAGAGGGTGGTCCGGGTTGGTCGATTGTCTTATTGATCTTTTAACGTGATAAATATTAATCTCTTTATATATGTATGCTTCGGCAAAAGGATCATTTAATACTTTAATAGTAAATGAATAAATAAATAAAAAATATACTCGAAACAAAATTATATGTAAGATAAATTCGTTGATTTTTCATCTCTTCCAGCCAGTAGAGAGGGAGGGAGAGAGAGAGAGAGAGAGAGAGGAAATAAGTAAAATCTTTTCATATTTTATTTCAACTGAATTTGAAACGTGTCATAAAATTTTAAAATATCTAGCATTAGCGGTTTAATTTAGGTGAAAATGGATTGTTGAATTTAAATCATGTACGTTATAGAAAACTCTAAATCTGTGCAATCACTAATGTATATAATCAATACATAACGCATATTCAAATAGGCAAAGAGAATGTTGAGCAATCCATTAGCGTTGCTATGCATGTTTTGGATTCTGTATGAGGCTGACAGTTGGCAACAAGCGATACGTATTTATATAATATTTACATAAGCATATATATTTATTTATTTTTGTTTGACAAACATTATATTTGAATTTATAATTTAAGCAACTATTTTTTAAATTTAATTAATATTTATTTGTACTAATCAATAATAGATTTCATTATAAATCCTCATCATCAACGACTGAGTATAATCGTTATCTTTAATTACATATTTTACAATAACAAAGTTTCTGTAAAATTTCTATAATTCTATAAAATAGTTCCGGAATAATCACTTGCTTTTTTATATGAAGATAGATAAGAGAAATTGATAAAAAATGTATAACCCGTGCAGAAATATACTCGGTATATCCCTATTTCGGGCTAGATTCTAGTCAGTATTACTGATGATTTCCTCATGTAGGTAAATCTCGCCAGATCCGAGTTAGATTTCCCTACGATCATCTAATAATCGTCATATATTGATTATTACTTTCTCGAATTTCTTCAGATTTCCTTATCTTTTATTGATGTTAGAAAGAAATACGTGCTTTCTATAGTCAAAATTTTACAAGTAGAAAACTTAAGGAAATTATCAGGCTTTCTATCTTGGATCTAGTCAGATTTCCTTAACTTCACCCTATTTTGGAAAGAATGACGTTTTTCTAGGCGGAATCTGCCAAGTAGGAGAATTCAGGAAATGGTTAGACTTTCTATTTTGATTATAGTTAGGTTTCTTCAACTTTTTCTAATATTGGAATGAACGACGTCTTTTCTAATCAAGACCTTATGAGTACGAAAATGAGATATTATATATATATATATATATATATATATATATATATATATATATATATATATATATATATCTGTATATAAACACCCGCAGCTCTTTCCAACATGGGGAAGAATTTCAAAAATTGATTTCCTATGTATGTTTTATCTTGTGTTTATAAAATTATTATATTATCTTAAGTGCTTTACGGTCATATACAAACTATAGTATAGTAATACCAAATTGCGTTTTAGCATAGTGCATAATACGTTAGCTTGCGAATCGTAGGGTCGTGGGTTCGATACTCAGCGGAGGTCGGAATTTTTTTCGTCGAATAAAATATTATACGTTCAACAGAGGTGTTTAACATTAAAGTTTACAATAATTAGTGTATAAAAAATATATTAATAATTATTAATTGTTATTGTAAATCGTAATACGTAATGGACATATAGAAAATAATTTATGAATGCTAATTAAATGGTATGCGTCACCTAAATACGTAAATATATTTTTTTATTTTAAATAAATAAATATTAAAGAGTCAAAAAATTATTCACTTAATCGAGGAAACAAAATTAGAATAATTTATTATTGGCTTAATTTCTAGATTTTCTGACTAGATTTTGTCTAGTTTCTAGCTTGGTATACCTACTAAAATCTAAGCTCGTTCCCCATTAAAAATGCTATTAAAAGTGGGACAAATCGGAACTAGGATCAGACTAGATTCCCCTTCTAGGTCTGAACATTTGATAAGGAAAACTCACCTGATACTAGTTAGATTCGAGAATAAATTTCTACACGGGAAATATCATTGTATCTTAAGAACAATAAAAAATATGATTATTACATTAATGATCAAGATTTTTAATTTGATTAAATTACTACTACCATCTGAAACTTGAATAATATCACCGTTGGATGACGAGTAGCTTAATCATATTTAAATAACCCTTAAAATTCAAAAATTTTAATTCTCAATAACCCCAAGAAAAGCTGATAAACCCAATAAATAATTGAGCTGCTTTGACTGCGCAATGTTAATAAACTGATAATTTCTTCACCTCTGACTTATTTGAATCCTTAAACTAACATTCTCTGAACTCTATACATACTATGATCTAAAAAGCCCAGATGTCGGTACGATCGAGGCTTACACACGAAGAAGCACTGGAACATAGCGTTGTAATATTATATTCATGATTTTTAAGCTTCCACCTCTAAAGATAACTTTAAACTCTAAAGATAACTTTAAATCGAGTTGTACTTTGATACATTCAATTGTGTGAAAATAATTGAATACTCGATTTATCCTATTTGTGGGTGGTTTTTTATCAGTTCTGGATTAGCAGGGCTGAAACAATAAGCAACTATTACTATCGTATTTTGGACCATCAAAAACTATGAAATTTTTAAACTATGAAGAACATTACGATTAGTAGTCGTCAGATAGTCAGGTTTGTATGTCATTTTAAGGAAAGAAAATCGCTGAAACTTTGACGGCCTAACGATTCAATCCACATTCTTCAATATACCCGTAACTTCATAAAGTAGGGAAACTGAGACTTCCGTCGAATACAAGTACGACTAGCAGGGAAGTTAGATTGCAAACACTACAAATACGGATAGATGTCATATTATCTACTGAATAGATATGTTATACTTTATTGCCACGAAATAATTGATAAAGTGTAATTATGAGGGTTTTTAATGACTTTTTTTAAGTTGTCGGTATCAAAATTATTATCAAAGTCAAGTAGGAAGATTAATCGTGAGTTCAGAAAAAATGACATATTCTATACTTACAATTATGGTTCCTTTTTAATCGCAGAATAAACATTGTTTTTGCCACGTTTCAGTTTTTTTAGTTAAACTCAAAACATTGTTAATTGATTTTGTATACTAATTTGCTTATGAATGATCAGTTAATGCTTTATACTGGCTAAGTAAAAGGTTCTCTGTTTTAAAGAAGTAATTATTTTTTAAATATACTACGCATAAATAACGATATGCCTAACAAAAAATTTCGTCATAATTATTACAAAATAAAAACAATTGATAAAAATTGCTTTCGCTATAAGCCCTTACACCATAATTTATAAGTCCCTTAATAAAAACCAATATCGATCTTTCAACATCCTCCAGGTGTTTCACTGTGGCTCGGTGATTTTTATCCAATTCTTTTTATAATAATGTAACTTGACTTCGTATATATGAAATGAATTAGTAATTTTCTCTAAATAAATTCAATGTACTTTGAAGTGACAGAAATTGTTTCAGAAATATATTACAACCTTTAGTTACGAATGAAAAGATAGAATAACATTTTGAGCAGCAATAATTAGGTAACTCAATCTAGAACAAATCGTTCAGCTACATCTGATGATCTTTGCTTGGCAGTAGTATAAACAACAGAATGCGAAAGTGGTACAATAAAGACAATTAAAAATCACGATTTGAAGTTAACAAGGCATATCGAAAAATTAGGACGGTTCTTTACATGCGGACTTATGTACTCGGATAATGCTAAAAAAAATCCCCTAAGAGGTCATCATACAATGCTAATTGTATAATCTATATATCGCACTTCTATCTCGTATGCGAGACCGTACTACATATAGTTATTAGTCGCGCCATGAACGAAAAAGAAAAAGAGAAGGAAGAGCACAATCGAAATCAATATATATATATATATATATATGCATATATACGCACGGTGATCGAAGCAATCAGTACACGTAAAACCGGAGCCAAAAACCGGAAAGAGAGGGAAGAGGACGAATGTACATATGAGCGGGAACGCGTGGTACTTGGCATAACGGATGCCACTCCCCTCCCCCTGGTTACCCCGTGTGCAAAGTGGCGTCATAATTCAGTTCTTCCTCATTAGGCATCGAAATAAAGAAGCCACCGCGACGCCCGCCGTCGCCGGCCGGCGCCCACGCGCGCGACGAAGGTGGCCCGAGATAAGGGGATGTCTATATATATATATATATATATATATATATATAAATATATATCTACATATATATATATATATATACTTACGCGTCGTGATAATTTATGCCCTTTATCGCCACCTACTAATCTCCCGACGCGCAGTGCGGCGGGCCGCACCGCACGTGTCCCGCGTCCCCCCACCCATCAGGCTAACGCGCGTCCGCAGCGCATGCACGACTGTTCCGGTGGATTTCTATATATATATATATATATATATATATATATATATATATATATATATATATGCGTTCTCCGACATCAGAACCCTTATACATTTTCATCCTTGCCGCTCTCGCTTTTCTCTTACACCGCTGTACTTCCGAAGTGTTTCACTCGTCCGAGGGATGTTTAAGTGCTTGTGAAAGAACGTGTTTTTCTGTTTTTCGGCAAAAAATTAGCCGATCTAAACTTGAAAATATTTTCGATCACTTGAGGATTTATCGCTCTCGATTTTCGATATAATTTCTAAATAATCGTCGTTCTATTTTGCGAACTATGGGAGCTACGATGTCTAAAATAATAGTTCAATATGAAAAGAAGGCTGTATTAACGATGGAAATGTCTAATTTTTAATAAGATTTCGGCTAGAGTGAAGCCTGTTAAAATCGATTGTGACATTATATGTATATATTATATATAATCTGAAAAAAATCCGACGAAGCCTAATTAACTCAGAACGACAATTATTATATAGATAATTTTTTTACTATAATTATTTGTTTTTCAACAAGCCTTTCGATTTTTGACGAGATCAAAAACTTCTTATGTTTATGAAAATTCAATTAGATTATCAAAATAAATATCTTCTATTAGAATTTCATTTCGAAATTTGAATCAACGAATATGCCTAGACGTCTTGCCAATACATTTACTTTTTAAATAAGTAACGGAGGTGCAAAAATATTTAGAAAGCATAGAATGTAATTTATTTTCAATATGTTTTATATTTTTTATTTTATATATAGTATATACCGTATATTTTAACCATTAGTTTATACGATATCAATGAATTAATTTATTTTCATACTTGTATATTTTATGTTTGGAATAATTAAATAATTATTTAAAAATAAGGAAACAGTAAAATTTTTATACATCGGATCTTCACATTAATAAAACTAAAACTCAGTACATATATACAATGGAAGTATAAAATATATCTTAATTAAACGAAAATATATTTTTATAATAAAGAAAATTATATTTGATGCCTGTTCTGGTTGTGAAATGCTTATAACATTCAAACATAAATTTTTAATTACTAAACTACCGGGCTTCTTACACGGAAGCGCTTACTTTTAAGGACTTTATATGTTCAGCGGGATGAAAAGGAATATTGTTTAAGATTCCGACTAGAAAATTTAAAATTAAAATTGTTGGCCGGATTCTGATGAAATTTGCCCTCGGCTCTCTGGTCTGGAAAAATACATGGAACATATAACGGAAATCCTGTATAATTTTACGAATCATGTATATAGATTTTTACAAATATAATTACAGAATTTTCAAAGATATCGATCGGTTTTCAACGTTGACCCAGTTTACATAATAGTCCTGAATTACCAATTATAGTTTAATCGCCTTTCTATACGTAATTATAATTATTTCCATTTTTATCTAGTTATTTAAACCGCGTCTTTGGTCGATTGATTGTAATGATTCAATGTTACATTGGTTTTTAAAGCATGGTCAATTGCGGTATATAGATATCGATAGAGATGTGTTTACAGTGCCGTATGCAGTCTAGGCTCGTATAAATAGAGACGTATGTCTAACAATTAGGGTTCCCTATAATCAAAAACATTTATTTTATCGAAGAAATAATAAAACGAAACCTGTATAAACAAGAAATGAAAAAAAGTGTACAGAATTAAATATACAGTACCCCTATAATGTGTTTTGAATACGAAAAGCAGCATTTTCTTACATCTTTGATGTAAGAAAAAGATGAATCAAAATTAATCATGAAAATAGAGGGATGTCGTCGGCCTATTTTGAGGAGTTAACGTAAATATTTCACTTTTTTTAAAAAAGTCTCCCAACGATCTTACAGTTGTATCATAAACAATAAAACTCGTAGAGCTGAACGGCCAATACAACATTTTTAGCATTCTGCTCCAGTTAGCCGATAGTCTCCTTCGATTTCACTGCCATACAAACAAAAAGATTATTTGAAAGCCAGTACCATTTTTAATATGAAAGCGTCCTATTTTAATGGTGAAAGTAAATACATTGTTTTACAAAAGACAAAAGAAGTTAACCTTTCATTGACGAATAATTTTTCATCTCTGTATACGCAGTCGGTAACGTGCAAATATCTTATAGCACTACTTAAGCAGCGGCGCTCGCAACTTCTTTCTTATTTCCTAAAGTTTTTTGTAAAGATTACTTCTCGCCTCCTGATCATGAAAATTGTAATTCTGTCTAGTTGTTATTGCACTATGCATAATATATTCGCTTTACATAAATAAATTTTCATAATATATACTTCTCATTTTTCACTTTCTGTATATGTATTTCTATTACACAATGAATATATGAATTTTTCTCGCGTATTTTTAGCATTGCATTAATCATGAGGCATCGCTGAACTTCAGCTTCATCCTGCGCAATTATCCATTTCTCTAATATTTGATTCGCTTGCGTATCCTTTAAAAGAGTTGCACGAGAATTGTCTTTATAGCTAAAGTCTACCAAAATATTGATGTTCCATCGTAGTTTATACCAACTTTTTGTTTCCTCATAAATCTTTAATCTTGTACTTGTCTAGGTTTTTTATAATGCTTTTAAAACTTGTTCTCGTTTATTATCGATCTGCGTCATTTTTGTATCAAAAATGTCGTCCTTTAGTAAAGTGCAAATTTCAGCTCCAATAAATATACCATATTTCTCACAGTTTTGTTTTCAACAATTTTGGAAAGATTCCATTCTATATTGACAACACGCCCTTTTAGATCAAAAGCTATAACAAAGTTCTTCATGAGACTCAGTTTGTTGTTCATTGCAGGTAGAGTAATCTCAGAATACTTCACAAGTAAACGCCTTACAATATTGACTGTAATCTCTGAAGATATTCTCAAGGCTCATGCTTTTCTAACGTAAAGATTTTGTCGATGTTGACTAGTACATATGCAATAGAAAGGTACAATAATATTCTTTGTGAATTTAAAAGAAAACTGTTACGTAGATCGTTTGAATATAACAAAGCAAGAATTAGAACTATTAAGCTACCTGCACAGATTACAAATCCAATGATATCGTGATGATGGTACTGAGCTTAATTTAAAATCAAAGGTTGACTTCGTTTATCATCAAATTATTTTTGTGTAATCACTCATACTTTTTAATTTTTAAGATTAAAAAGTAGATGTTGTGAACTGTATGAAATACCGATACTGAACTGAATGAAATTATGAGTGTTCTGAAGTTTAGGTATTGTACAATACAAACTAAACTCATTTTGACTATCAATTGTCTTCATATGAGAATTTGACTGTATAAGGTACCTAGAATTTTCTATTTTCTTTATGTTCACCGTAAAAAAATAAAGATTTTCGTATTAACAATGACATCGACCTTGAAATAGTTATTCTGATTATATGAGTGCTGAATCTATTGAATCTAAAGCGAACATGGGATAGATAGAGAAAAGTGCTATAAATTTTTTATTCGCATGTATATTTATAGATTAACCAAATTTTACTGCTCCTGTGATAAGTATAGAATCGTTAGAGGATTTTTTCAGCAACCTGAAATGCTGACTTTAACTGCTCTCGAAATCGACCAGTGGAACTCTCTATTTTTATGGCAGATTTGAATTCAACAGTTCCTCGTTTTTATATAAGTCTGTCTAAGTTATTGTAAAAATCATTAACAGAGATTGCTAGATCAAATCGCGCAATCGGATAATCTATATTTACAATTTACAATGCCACAACAACAATTACTATATTTTCCCATATTTTTGCAGATGTCGAAAAAATATATATCTAATGTTCCAGCTAACGTAAGGAACTCAGTAACAGTATTAGCAACAGTTACATACAAACACGTACAGATTAATTACGAATATATATATATATATATATATATATATATATATATATATATATATTATATGTCAAAGAGTAATGTTTTCATGCCTAAAAATTTGTTATTGTACAAAGTTTCGTTCATGAACATAGTTAATTATACTTCAACGCTCTTCATCCACTTTACAAGCTAAGTTTAAAATTCCCTTTAACAATGGTTTGGATTATATACCCAAGCGTAAACAAACTTTGGGCAAATAAGTCGATATTTCCAGCTCAATTTCCAATCTCCAATATATATATATATATATATATATATATATATATATATGTACACATTCATACCTTAATCCGCGTCGATAACATTGAGGTCTTTTACAATAGCTGTGTATACACATTGCACAAGCACAAGCTCGTTCTGCATATAATACTGCTCTAAGCCTATAGGCGCGGAGCTGAAAAAGAAAAAAGAAACACCAGTTGGAATAAGCTGTTCTTCCAATCGTTTACAACAAATACAATCGAAGCATCGAAGTTCTACGCTCTTGTATGCCGGAATCAATCCCCCCATGTATAGTTTATACAAACTCTCCTCTTCTGAAATCCCCTCTAAAATTCCGGATAGAATTCGAAAATAAAGAAGAAAAAAACTCGCTCAACAACGTCCGATATATATATATATATATATGAATTAGTTCACTGGCACACTAGCAAGCATACCGATGCAGCTTGCCCGTTGTCCCAGTGTATTCTCATACTTGTGCAGTGTAATATATAATATGGAACGAGAAGGAGAGAACGAACTCGCACGCGCCCAATTCGGCATATATAAAGCAACATCGGGTCTCTTTAGAATTAATAAATCGTGACAAAGTCAAGAGAGCCCCCGTTGCTCGGGAGGGGGACTGCGAGAGCGCCTGTCTCGCATCGGGGGGTCTAGCTTCTTCTTCTAAGGTGATGCATCGTTTATAGATGCATACATACACATTTATCTGTGGACGAATATTTGTGTACGTCTAAGATAGATCACTTAAAAGGGGATAACGATACATATATACACGTCTGTGAAAAAGGGAAGGAGAAATCTCGAGCGATATTTTGCGCGCGTGCTATTTAGTCCGTGAGAAACGTGCAGGAGGAAGGGGGCCGAGGCCGGGGTTTGGTGATGGAGAGCGAGTTCTCGAGTCCCAAGTAAAACTTTATTAATTAGCAACACCTATCCCCGTCGTTCGTATATAGATGTATATCGACGTAAGTCCGGCAATACCGATGGTCCTCCAGCGTGCGTGTATATATAGCCAGCACTCCTCGACTCTCCCGTATTTTTACAAGTGTATACAGCATATGGGGAAAAACTTTTTGCGATGTTGATTTTACGAGAGAGCTTTCCAGAGCCACCTATACATCGTCCTTGGATTAATTGGGTGACTTGTTAGCGGTTAGTTCGACGCTGGATTGATTCGGAACTCCTTCTTTTTTTGTTTTTGATCGCATTGCCTATAGCTCGGCGTCTCCGATGGTTTACACACACACGCGCGCGCGCGCACACAGTTCGTGGACAGTTCGAAGGTGAAATAATTACGAGCATATGAGTAGATTTATACGGAGCATTGTCATGTTTACTATTTCTTCAGTTTGAATATATTGACAAAATGGCAAAAAAATTTAAGCCCTTGGTTAGACTTTCAAAAAGTTTTGATTGACTATTTTCTGACGAGTGTGTTTGAAGCATTCTTTTAATGTGATACATAGTGTTGACGGTATAGCGGAAGATGACGCACGGCAAGCCTACCGGGTAAAATAGGTGACTTTATTATAATTAATTTAATAAATAATTTTGTTGACAAAAGTAGTTAAAATACTGCGTATTTTATTCTTGCAGTATTTCGGAATAAAAAAGCTTTATTACTTTTTTATATTAATTATTAGGAATTTCAGCGGTAAGATACTCTGCATTTCATTTTTAAGGTTCGATGATCGCGAAAAGTGTGAAACAACGAGCACATGAGAAAACCTTGTATTTGCATCGCGTTTATACAATGATTTCTATTTTTTATCATAAATTTTATGTTTTGTATATATTTTTTCTGTTATTTAACGCCGCTCTATTTATGCTTCTTAATGTAATGATGTAATAATTTTTGTAATAATTAAGATAACGTAATTTAATGATTTGTACAGAGACAGGTAATAATAAATATATTTATAATAGTAAACAATTAACTTTAGTTATTTGAAATACGAATTTGATTTGTTTTATATGTGGTTTTAATTAAAAAAAATTTTTTTATTTAAGGTCGTCTCTTCATGTTTACGTAAATTATTAACAGTTTTATATAATAATTTTTTCTTTTTTAGATACAACAATAAAATTTATTGACAGTTATTGACTTGGGTGCTATTGTTTAGTGATTGTGTATTGAAGATATAAAATAAAAAGCAAAAATGAGACAAAAATATTTTAAATTATCAGTATTGCATGAGGTTATGCATACGAAAAATCGACATATACCATATAGCATAGACAAATATATATAAAAAAAAAATTTACACAAAATTACATATTTATAATATTATGCACGTGTAATATATATAATAAACGAGGCCTACAATGGCTCTATCGCTAGAGCGAAGGACTAGTAACTTGGTGATCCGAGTTTCAATCCCGGTTTCGGCCGATTGGCACAAGCACCGCTGTAATAATTTACATATGCTTTATTTACAGACACATCGTAGACCTCCGTCGCTAATTACGTTGAAATTGAATTTTTAAAAAAATAATTCATGTGTTATATTGTTCTGAATTTTTATTTATTTTATCTATAACAATATCGTAATATAAATACCTAATCATTTCCTAAATTCCCGTGCTCATCGTCACCGATGAGTGGGAATAACGGTCACTTTTAGAGGTTTTACGTTCCATTTAATAAGATTAGCTTTTAATCATTGCTTTTACTTCAAAATTGGACGGCTTAACGTATAAGCTTTTAATTGCAATTTACTTTTTTGATATCCATTTAAACTCAAAATTGAAACGACGGCGCTTATTTCTATTTTGATGTGCTCATGGTATGAGACATACATCTTTATCTCAGGAAGATAAATAATAAATTCTTGGTGAAATTAATCGATCCTGCATTCTTGAGTTTTAAGAATAAAGAGTCATCCGAGGACTTCAAATTTTTGTCATTCTCTATATTTTTAAAGAACGTGTCGAATTTTTATTATCGAATTAAAAATCGCCATTTTAAATTAAAAAATTAAAATTTTTTTTATATGTGCGAATTTTTTTGCAAATTCCGTACCCGGTACGAGCATACTAAAACACTTTCTTCTTAAAATTTCACGAAAATAACGATGGAATATTTTATTTTCTTGGGATTTTTACGTATTTAAACTTTTGAGATAAATACTCGTGTGAGAGCTTGAAATTCTTTGCCATTGTCTTTATTTTGAAATACGTGTTATTTAACGAATTCAAACGGGTGGTGTCAAAATAATGTTTGAATATTAGAGAATTGTTTGTTTTACTAACATTTCCCATTTTTAATTTATCAAAACACAAAACTATATTGAAAAATAGAGAGAATAATCACGAATTTTAAGCATAACATACGACTATGTTGATCACAAACATTAAAATATTCACGGGGTTGTGATGTATGTTATTTGACGGACAATGCGCCCTCGTCCTCCGTTTGTCTGTGTGTGTGAGAGGGGGAGTGCTGAACGCACACGTGCTTGCATGCGTCCACGAGCATATTTTTTTCCCGATGAAATGTTTGGAAAGTCTAGAGACTGTGCTTTGTCGCATCAAAAATTTGTTACCTTTGCCGATTTTTACTTCCGTTAAATTCATTCAATTTATATAGTTTTACTGAAATTTTTATTATTAATATCAGAGACACGAATTTTAACGAACGTATTATTGTTCCAAATTAAATAAAAGACTAGTACGATGAGAATTAATTGATTTGTTCCTGTGAGTAGAGTGATGAATAATGTAATGAATAGCGAACGAATAGCGAATAACTTATATAAGGACTTACGAAGTGAACATATTAATCATATGAAGCAAGAACAGTTTCTTGCTACATTATCAAGAAACGTTAGTTGATTCGTACTCGATGATCGCGACTCGATGATCAGCTACTTTTTTTAGAAGAATATGGCTCCAATGACGTAAAAATTTCATTTGAGTCGCCTATATTTAGATATAATGATAAATTAATCCTTTGAACTTTAAAGCATCGTGGACGCACGTGGCGGAGGGGGGGGGGCATACGAGACTGACCTTCAGTAGCCGAAAAAGTTCTCGTTTTCGCGTCTTCGTTATTAAACCCAAAGTCGCGCGAATGCGCGCGTCTTTGATCTAAAATTGGGCGGACGAACGAAAGCGGCTCGTACGGAATATATATAATAACTCGACGGCATATATTGTATATCATCGGGAGCGATTCAGAGCGCGAAATTGGGGATAAAAGTATAAGTAATGTGAGCGATGGGCGTGGGTTTGAAGTGGAGGTTCTCTTTTTCGTTGAAGAAGAAACATCGCTATATATATATATATATATATATATATATATATATATATATGACTTTACCGGCGCCTATTGTCTTTATGTTCCTTTCTTTTTCATTCTTGTACAATGCGATTTAAGCGTCAAACTCGTAGAACCCAGGCGACCGTCACTCGCCCGCAGCGCGGCAGACCGCAAGAGGAGTCGAAAGTACACGTAATACGTAAAATAAAAGATGCGCCCTCATCCGGTCGGTTTGTCACCCCCCTCCTCCCTCTCTGTCTTTCTATTAGCTTCCCTCCCCTCCCATTCCACTACTATGGCACCAGAGGTGGCACACGCATGATGGGGCACGCGTCGCTCGACCATCGCCTCCTCTCGTCGCGCATCTGCCCCGTGCACTCTCCGATTTCGGCCTCTCCATTTCTCTCACTCTCTCTCTCTCTCTCTCTCTCTCTCTCTCTCTCTCTCGCGCTCTCTCTCTCTCCCTTTCTCTGTGCTTCCCTGCTGCTGCCCTCCGATCTATGCATATATACGTGTATGTATATGTTATACAGCGCAGCCGGGTCCGCAGCCGACGGCCTTAATTGAATTCTTTTGAAACGGACGCGGCGCACGCGGACTGCGATGGATCGTGACCGCACGACGCGGGTCTTCTTCTCTTTTTTAAATGTGTGCAAGTTTCACGCTTCGCGCGTAAATAATATGCGATCTTTAGTGGCGTTATTTTTTTGCCCTGACGCTAATTTTACGGTCGAAAAAAGGCGCGATTATGGCTACTTTCTCGTTTGCGAGAATATATTCCTGTGGAAAATCAATGACTCTTATTATGTTTTTTGTAGTCACAGAATACGTACTCGAAGATCTTTATTATTAAATAGGGTAAAACATTTTTTCAATCGTAATTGCTTAAACGAATGGGAAACAATTAATATTTTAAACCGCAAAAATTTTTTACTTAAAGGTATGATTTGTCAAAGTTCAAATATTGTCATTTTTTCTATCCACTGGGACTAGCTCTATAATTGTATTTTATCAAAATTTTCAGAAAATTAAAATTCTATTTACAATTTAAATCACCTAATTCATTATTTATAATACTTAAGGTCGAAACCTTGTTAATAAAATTGTTTTAACAATAAATAATTGATGCTTTTTTTGTATATTCAAATAGTACTGTTTTGGTTAAAAATTTTGGTATTCAAGATCGCTCTAAATGATTAATTAAGTTTTAAACGTTTAAAAGTTTTAAAAGAAAATATAATTTAAAATTTTCCAAAATTGTTCACCAATTACGATTTTACAACTACTTAAACTTAATGCAAGACGTCAGTAAAAGTTAAAAAAGAAGCAATTGTAACTTATTCACGTGGTTTTTTTTAAAATTTTGTAGTGCCAAATTTCCTCATAATGAAACAACGGTTTTTTCTGTATGTTTTCATGCCCTCTGCAAAGCATCTGGAATTTTAATTCATAAAAAGTTAGAATTTCAATAGTTCTAAACGTTCACTTGTACCAAGCTGGAAGACTGTCAGAAAATGCTTTTCCTTTATTAACATTTTAATATAGGCAAGAGAATGATCCAGGAGCCTAACTGGTAAATGCTGCGTCAATGATCCTTAATTTTTACAACTGTAGCGGCCCATACTTTAAAATTAAAAATCTAGTTAAATATATGCAATTGATCTCTCAAACAAGGTGATTAAGAAGCAATTCAACAATACTCTACTACCAATTTCCTGATACTGCATTTATCAAATGCGGTGTGTACAAATGTTCGCGCCCACTTGACGCCGAATTTGTCACTTTTGGTTTAGAGATAATACGCCTGTCTTTTTGCTGATCGCTTTTTATATTATTTTCGCTTATTATACATAGTGCAAAGCTGTTCGGATAAGCGTCGCTGTCCCTTCCCTCCGCCTCACCTCGATACGGGCGGGCGCCGGGTGTCCTTAATTGGAGTGTGCCCCCGTCATCGGAAGTAAGGGGCGTGGTGAAAACTGTCGCGTTCGTTCGCGCGAAAATTATATATATATATATATATATATATATATATATATATATATCGCACGTCGCACGTATTTGGCATGACTACGATGATTTATATATAGGAGGATTTCGGCTTTTCTCCCGTTCCTTTTCTCTTATTCGAAGTGCCGCCGGCCATAAATTCAGAGGCCGATAATAATCAATAATGAAATTAATAATTGGTTTGGAGACGCGCGCGCGGCTCGAATTTTCATCTGGATTGATTTAAGCGCGTGTACTGGGGTATCAGAATACATATATATATATATATATATATATATATATATATATATATAACATTCGGTTTCATAACCGCGGACTGGTAGTTTGGCCGGTCACAATATATATATATATATATATATATATATATATATATATATATATATTCGTTGAATGTGACTACGATAATTCGAATTAAGTTTATCTCTGTTACGCCACGTTTTTTCGAATGAAGAACAAGCCGACTTCCATATATATAATGTATTTTTGATTTGAATATGTATTGGCACGCGTGTGTGTGCACGCGCGTTTGCGCGTACGTGTGCTTGTCTTTGTTTGTGCTCTCCGTGCAAAGAAAAGCATTCTATTTTAAGTATAAAATATCCTCTAAAATTTGCATAAGGAATATTTTCCGAGACGTTCCCAATATTTTAGGCATTATAGTTTTTCCATAATTCGTATAATTGGTATCTCTAATCTATAATTTATTGTATAAATAGTATGCAACATGACGATATTGCATTTTTATCCAGTAGTATATGATTATATAAATATGAACGATATTAAATTTTCAAAGTACGAAAATGAATTAAAAGATTATATTGATTTTAGTTGTTACTCGACAAAGATTGATAGAAAAAACACATTTACGACCTACGTTGAAATCCCGTATAGGTTCTTATAATGAATTTTTTATTTCATCGGAATTTTGAAAGTGTCCTTGAGATGTTGAATGTTGGGATTCACTTATAGACAAGTAATTGAACCGTAATAAAATTATATCTTTGAATATATATTTATTCAATCAAGTGGAAAAGTTTTAATTAAAGTTTCCTTACATTCTTTTTCGGCAATGTCATTCGAGCGTCATTTGACATATATAAGACCCACTTGAATTTCTAATGATTCTGATCTTGGATGTCTAATGCATCTAATGATTCTGATAAGTTTTTGTTCGACGCTTTAGCGTCCTCAATATAAATATAACTAATAATATAACTATTAATTAATATTAACTAATAATATAAATATAATGTAAAATAATAGCTGGAAAATATGTTTTCTATATATTCTATATATATATATATATATATATATATATATATATATATATATATATATTGTAATTTTTTAATTAGAACGATATTATTTATTATTTGTTTTTCTCATTTATGTATTGTATATTTTTAGTTGAATATTTCAGCACCATGTTAGTCAAAATTTGCATACGATGACATCGTTCATGACATGACATCGTTCGCTCATCTGTATGTATATATACAGTATGTAATACTTGTCGAATTTCTTTGTTGAAGAGATTTATGAATTTTTCTATACAATCCGAAATATATTCAGCTATTTACATTATATTATATTATACTTTATTATATTATATTATATATATTTTAATTTTACATACATTGATTGCTCACTAAACATTTGGTGAAACATAATCATTGTGAAACTAACCAAGTTGTTTATATTTTATTTTATACACATACATATAAATTTTATTTTAAATATTTACAGTGTTCCACGAAGTTCCGAATAAAAATTCTAAAATAAATTATATTCTAAAATAAAATAAATAGATATTGTGCAAGTATCATCATATCTTCAGTAATCAAAGTCCTAAGTTTAAAATTGCCCTAATTTTATAGGTAAAGAATTTCCAATGATTTATTTACACTTGGTGCTGATTGCCTTTGCATTGAAACTTCGGTGACTTATTTGCAGTCTTCAGTAATTCCGTATTTAATTCCTTCATATAATTTACCATTCATATCTTTTTTTTTGAAATTTTAATGAAATTTATGTCACATTACCTGCAAATAATAATCTAAAAATGAAAAATAAGATTTTTAATGTTATAGACCAATAAATGCAGATAAAATTAATTGAAAGTCAATTGTTACAAACGTTTTTATGTATAATCTTTTTAGTTATGACGGTTTTTAAATATTGTAATGTGTATATAAAAAAATTATGGAATATTGTACATAAACGATACATATTAATGTATAAAAGTTGGACAATGATACTGCCATTAATCTAGATTAGAGCAGTTAGAACTTTCATTATGTAAATCAATATTAAAATAATAAAATTTGAAAATCTGATTTATCTTGAAATTAATTATTCTTCTACCTATTAATGATTTTTGAATTATTAGCTTTGGTTAAAAATAATACTTTTTTAATACACTCGAAGACTTGTTTTAAATAATATCAATTATGCGATTGCAAGAGATATAACTATTAAAATATTGCGTACGATCATCAGAAGAACTTCAAAACGACCCTTATATTTATTACTTAATTAATTTACTTTGAAAATTTATATTTTTATCCTAAAATTATAGAAAATAAATATCCTATGAAGCTTCGCGGCGGACACGTTATAATTAGGACTGATAATATTTTGATTGTAGAACGATTCAATTGATATACCGTGACGAATTACTCGAAATGATCGGAAAGTTTGCGATGTTCGAACATGGCCGTTCGAGGTGTTGGAACATTTGAGCAATGAGAGCCGTTGGAACGTTTCAGAGTTAGAGATATTGAACGTTTTGACGGTTTCGAGCCGATCCAGCCGTTCTAACGTCTACGTGTCAAACATTCTAGGCCTGAAAACTGCTGGGCGCCCGAACGGCACGAACGGTTGAAATCTTCGAGCTGCTCGAACGTTCGAAAGTTCGCGCATGTTCCGAACAAAAGTCTCGGCTCCGTGGTGACAATGCGCCCGATCCTATGCGCTATCTCGGAAGGACCTTCGGAGCTCGCTTCGAAAAAAAAAGCTACGGCAAATACCAATGTGTAAGTATACGTGAGTATAAAGCGCAACCGCTCCTAGACTCGAGATCGTGAGCTCGCGCCCCGGTCGCGGGCGTTCCCGGAATCCTGCGCGCCGGTGTCGCGCGGGTTCGTGCCTCGGCACTGATGACGTGTACGCGCCGCGCCGGACCACCTCGGCATCCTCACCTGGGGCCGGCGCGCGCTGTTATTGTCGGTGGCACGCGCGCGACTTTATGTATATATATATATACCTATACACTTAAAGCGCCGCACCGCACGGATCTCTCGCCGCTGGAGGCGAGGGGAGAGGGGTGGGCGGGATCATCCCGCGGGATCGTGCCCAGCGGCCGGTGGCCGGTAGCTCTTACAGTGCCTATATGGAGGAGGTGCGTGTATATATAAATACGAGGTCTCTCTCTCTCTCTCTCTCTCTCTCTGCCCCTCCGCCAAATATTTAATATATAAGGCCGTTTAAGACGGATCACGCTGAGTTGACTATACGAAGTCAACTATATATGTACATAATAGTTATATAGCGACTGCGTGCGCGGTCAATTATTTATATATACGTATATATATACACCAGCGTAATATATATATATATATATATATATATATATATATATATATATATATATTATATACAATATACCGTTACTTAATCTCGGTGCGCGTATGCGCGAAGGCGCGCGCGGCGCGTGATTTTGTGCCGCGGCCGCGCGCTTTTTAGTGTCGGAGAGTGTGTGAGCGGCGTTTTTAACTTTATTTCCGGGGCTTATTAATGCCCGTAAAAGCGACCAAATAAAATTTTAAGGATTTGTGACGGATCGGCGACGACCTCGTTTGGTGCGAAGATTCGTTTTTTCTGCTCTCGCTTTTTTTTGTTGAAACAAGCCAAAAAGATTATACATTTATGATAAATACAATTTAGTAAACAATTTTAAAAATACCAGTAAATTTTAATGTTATACTTTAACTTACAACAGCAAGTAAGTATTCTTTGTTTTTGAACTACTTATACAGTATAAATTCCTTTATGCAAATATTTTTAAAGATTAATATTTGGTATTACAAGCTATTTTAGTATAATAATATATATCAGAAATCATGTTGAAATATCGATAATAAATAGCTATGCTCAAATCATTTGCCCTAAAGTAATATATCAATTAGCTTATTGCCATTTGGATGTAATAGAGATTATGGAATACCAGATTTCATTAAAGATAGAGCTTGTTTTCACATCAATCTTATGATTTATAAAAGTAATTTGAAATATGCGCACAATAAAGTAGTTAGCTTTACTATGCATGCAGTTATTAATTTTTTAAACAATGAATAAACGAATTTTTTTATACAAAACAAATAAATTTTTCAAAAAAAGAAAATTGCTATTGGCTATTCGGGATATGGAGTACATATATTAAAATGTTTAATTATTGATAGGATTTTTAATGTTAGGCTTCTGTTATTGTTTGTAAATGTTATTGTTTATATTATGATATATTTTTTATCTTTTTTATTATTAAGATTACGATTAATTATTATTTAAGTTAACACGGTAATTCGTTCGAATTATTGACAATAGTTTCCTTGTACACTATATAATCTGATCTAAAAATGTTGATCTCTTATTGCTCAATCGTATAATATGAAGGATGTATTATTAACTTTTACTCATGCAATTTACTTAAAGCAATGTGAATTTAACGTTTTTGTAGAATTCACAGAAATGTTTCATAAAATATAAAAGTGCCACGATAAAAAATCTCATCAATGTATATTAATTTGCCGTGTCGACAGATACAAGACTACAAGGAACTATTTATTTCGGCTTTCTTTCTTGCTTGGAAGAAGCTATATATATATATATATATATATATATATATATATATATATATATATATATACAACAAAATTTGTTTCATTATCGTATACATAAATGTACCTGAGTACAACTTGGTCTTGCAGTCTACCATCGATGTAATCCGAAACTCTAAATTCACCATATAGATATACGTCGAACTGACAATGTTACCTGCGCCTGCACGGCCCTATGAATAAACAGCAATTCGTGGCGATTTAGTAGACTGGAGTCAGAGAGACTTCGATAGAGGGAGGGAGAGGAGGAGGAGGAAAGAGAGACCGACAGAGAAATAGAGTGAGGAAGTGGGAGCGCGACGTCGAGATACAGAAGAAAACACGAAACTCTGAGAGTAAAAGGGTAATGGACGAAAGAGAAACCTGGTATATTATAGTAGCTGGCAGGAGCTCATGCGGATGGTGTTTGGTTCTTTTTATTTTCTCCTGGATCATGATATTGCTTTATGAGCACCATTATACGTTTAACATACTGGACTAGACAGGCTTCGAGATCGCGTTGGGGAGAGGAAGAGAGATTGGAAGGAGCTGCAGTAGGTACGCAGCAACACAAGGACACCCCAACACGCGCACACACCTTTTCAGAATAGGGCTGATGCTCTCTTCGTGCATGGCGCCGATGGTTGATTTGAATGATGTTGATTCGAGATGAAAAGGGAAGCCCGCATTTGACTTTGTCATTGTATGACGCTCTTCAAATCCTCGATGTACCATTGTGTGCGTGTGTCTAAGTCGCGCTGGTAAAGGCCGTTTTTCGTCCATATCACGTATAACACATACATATATATATATGTTTACACTTCACTATCATGCAAAGAAAATGCGGTACGCGTAAGCACATATGACATTGTTACACGAAGTTCGAGAAGGACGACACACGAACATCATATCCCAGATAGAATCGAATGAGGTGCGGTCGTAGAGGTTGGGGGGGGGGGGTGAAAAGGTAGCACTTTGATTCCCTCAGAGCGAGCTTTCTGTGATTTCTTTCTGCTCAAAAGATCGTCGCTTTACAACTCTGTTCTCGAGAAGATATCCTATATATATATATCGCTGAGCGAATGATTTCGCTAAGCTTTGATCTCTCTAGAACGGCGTAGTTCCTCCTCCACCCCTCTTACTCTTCTATATGACCTCTCTTATCAATCGATTATTCGATTTCGCGCCACTTTGCTCGCGAAAGGCTGGTACATATATTTTTAAAAGCTCTATATACGTCTAATGTATATAGGACTCGCGCTGCACTCCCCGTATATAATATACGACTTGCTGCGCGATCGATACAAAGAAGGCAGAAGAGGTCCGGAAAAATATCTTAGGAAATATATATGTGTGTGTGCGCGCGCGTGTATAGAAGTATTTAGCACCGCCCACCGAAAGGGCAAAAGAAAAAGAAGAATGAACGGGGCGAGACTCGATCCAAAAAAGAGAGAAGCAGTTGTAACAGAATTGGACCGAAGAGGCGATGAGCGACACAGTGGTGCGCAGGCGTACATTCGCATGCAGCCAAATATGCAAAGGTATATACAAATACACACCTACACACGTGCACGAGCACGCACATAATACACGAATGCTCTACCACGAGGAAAAACAAAAGCGCGAGTGCTTACAAAACGGCTTTGGAAAGAGAAGGAAACAGCGAGACGGTGTGAGTCGGAAATGTAAAAAAAATACCTGGGATGTGTAGATCGGAGGAACACAGCAGCAACGCGTACGCTCGCGTTCGGCAAAGAATCAACAGAATGCTATGTAGACTGACTGTCCTTAATAAGTGTGTGTGTGTGTGTGTGTGTGTGTGTGTGCCTGCATGAGTGCGTGCGTGCGTGCGTGTACACGCATACATATATATTCATTATGTACGGCGAATTCAATGCGTAGAGATCTATATAACTCGTTCGCAGTTGGAAACGCATTCGGCACTTTTATTTTATTATTTTGAACGTCTGCATTTACATATTGTAAAAGTGTCCAGATATTATATATAGGAAGGCGAATTATTGTAAGCGATTCGATGCAACGTCGATTATTTCGCCACTTTCATATTTATACGAATATATTACTACGAAACTTTTGATTGTTCGGCCAAACGATTTCGAAAAAAGTCCCTTACGTAGATTCAAACGGAAAGTGTATTATAGTAATGAAATATTGAAGTAATTGGAATCGTATTTTGGACGAAACTAACGCATCCACATATAAAAAATTGAGTGAGCACAGTCGAGATATATGGATAACATTATTTCGGAAATAAACGTAGAGCACTATCAAGAATCAGAGAGAACCAAAGCTTGTCAGTGACGATGCTATTTGGTGCTCCCTAATTCTTGCTGGTCATCTTTAATTCTCTCTGAGTGCTAGTAATACTCTCCGATTCTATCTAGTTATCGTCCCTGCTCTTAGATTCTCTCTGGTTGTCATTGGCTCCCTTTAGAGAGAAATCGCTTCAGGTTTTATTTACTCTAGTTATATCTGCAAAACCGATAACCACCGACCTAATGTACCGCACGGAGACAGAAGAAGCTGTAATAATGATTATCAAATATAGCGCTCCCTTGTCTCCTCGCCGCGCATATCATACGGAATCGAGGATACGTGTAATACGCACGCTTCTCGCGCCGGGCGGAACCTCTCCTCGATCAGGGGACCGCTCGGAGCGTCTCGGGAGCGATCGGGCGCGCGTCGCCCCGCGCGCGGGTAATCGCGAGCGAGGCTCTCCAGACTCCCCCAGTCCCGCCGCGCCTGCATCAGTAGTTATCGCGCAGCCTCGCCTCGCGGTTGCGCGCGCGCGCGTCATGCTACACACACACACACTCGCGCACGCACGCACGCACGCACGCACGCACGGCTAAACGTACGCGCAACGCCTGTTTGCGATATAAGCTTTTGATTGTCGACCCCGATCAGCGGCAGCCTCGTGTCGCGGGGGTTCCCTGCGTCGGCGGTGGCAGGCAGCCGGTGGCAGCGCCGCTCGGGTAGAGCCGGCGTTCGGCGCGGCGCGCATCTGGCGCCGAATATAAAGATTCCTTCTCTCCTGGCGTTTTGATACAACATACATACATATATATATATATATATATATATATATATATATATATATATACATACATACACACACACACACACACATATATATATATATATATATATACGTCCGTGTATATATAATATACACGGGACGTATCGCAGGTGGTGCGTGTTGTGTATTATACGTAATATATACCTATATAGGTGCGTGCGCGCGTGCCAAGCAGCATCGGGCCGCCGGCGCCGCCGACCCACTGGTGGGGGAAGAGGGCGCGCGCGCGCGTGAAAGAGAGGGAGAGAGAGAGAGAGCAAAAAGTCGGAGGGACGATCGGATCAGGACTTCAGTTGTGCAGCCGCCGCCGCGGACGTGCCGTCGTACTGTATAGATATATTTATATACACGAATATATAGATGTACTGGCGTCGATTCGACGAATAAAAAAAAATCACCACCGCGTGTCTGAGGAGCCAGCCTCCGATCTTGTGTGATCCGCAGTGCGACGTAAATAAAGAAGCAAGAAATAAAAATAAATGTTGGCCTTTCGTTGTTTTGTTGTTATTCGGTTCCCCTCGTCTTCGTCTCGCGCGAGCATCCAAACGTCGCGCCGATCCTGATGTGCTCGGAGGGGGGAAAAAGGGCCCTTTTCACGGACGCGAACCCCTCTGGAGCTCCGGTCGCTGGTCGGCTCGTCGTCGGATCGCAACGGCCGGGCGAGGAGTCGGGCGAGGGGGTCCGCTGCATCCACGGCGAATCGCTCGTAATGCGCATTGTGCCGATAATACAATAAACATATAACGTGCGCGTCCGGCTCGAACGTGTAATAGTATAATAGTGCCGGACGGTTCGTTCGTCATTCGCCCCGTCACTCGTTTCATTCTCCGTCGATCGGGTTCATAGGAAGCTAAGAATCCTCGGACGCGCGGGATCATTCTCCCGATATCCCGCTCCCCTTGGCCGTCGTCCGTCGCCGATGGATTTGACGCTGGTACTGGTGGTGCGCGGTGTTGCGCGCGGTGCGCCCTCGTGAGCGCAGTGGCGGTGCGCGCGCTCTGGGATTCAACTCTCTCAGTCCCTGCACGCGTGTATTTGTGCATGAATAACCTGGTGGGGCATATGTGAAGTGCGTGCAAGTTCTTCGAAAGTTCGTCGTGCCCGTGCGTCGTCTCCGAGTTTTGGTTCAGTTTGTTTGTTCTTGTTTTCTATCTTACGGCGAGGGTGAAACTTTATCGCGGATAGCCGACGACGACGAGGAGGGCGACTACGGCCGCTCTACCATTACATACCTGTCGCCGTCGTCTGGAAACGCTGGATTTGCGACCACGGCCGCTACATAAGCGCACGTAAGTTCGAACGCGTGTGTAGTGACTGGTTCCTGTGTAACGGATAGATAGCGTAATGGAGCACGCCTATAATCTGCATGCAGTAATAGCGAACGAGGGTGAATGGTTTTAACGGTGCCGGAAAGCGCGACAAATTTACCGCAGAAGCCGTATATTTCTGCGTATATATTAGATAAAATGTATAAATATATTCGGGCCCGCATCAAGAGCGACGAGCGGATTTTCGCATGAGAGCGTTTATTTATGTAGATTATGAGATGCGCTTTGCTCCCGCATTGATATATATATGTATATGTATATATATGCGTTTTATGGGACAGCGCGGGTGTTGCCCCCCTTCCAATTCCGCGGTCACGTCGCTGTTGCAGCGGCACTATACTACTGATGACAGCAAGCTGCGCGCGGTGTAACGAGCGTCGATGATTTATATCGCGAATTCCACACACACACACACACACACACACACACACACACACACACACACACACACACACACACACACACACACACACACACACACACACACATTTATATATATATATATATATATATATATATATCAATGCATGGGGAGCAGCAGAGCAGAGTGATTATTAATCGGGCCGGAATATGCAGAGATTGTATTGATATGGAGAGAGAAGCGGACATTGTCATTGTTATGTCGTTGTTGGCTCTTCTTTTTTCATTCTTCTTTTCATGCCCCGCGGGATTATTATTATTATTGTTGTTGTTGTTGTGGTTGTTGTTGTTGTTGTTGTTGTTGTTGTTGTTGTTGCTGCTGCTGCTGTTGTTGTTGTTGTTGTTATTCTTCTAATTATTATTATTATAAAGTCGCGTTAAATGATATACGGCCGAGTGGAGAGAGGCGATAATATAACGTCATTTTTAATCAAGAGGGATTTTGGAGAACTGCGATCTGACGGGAGGGAGATTTGTGCGGAATAATGCGTAAAATATTTAAATATCGAGAGATCGAGAGGCGACGACAGGCCGAATCATTAAAACGAACATCATTTATTAATTAAATATTATCAGAATGAAAGTTCGCTCGTATTATGCGAACAAATATTAAATTACGACGTTTGCAAATAAGCTGCATATTATGCGCACATAATGTGTGCATATAACAATTAATTGACGTTAAAATCCTCTTGCATTAAATCACCGATATTATTATTGCACATAGTTCATGTATTTATATTTTTCACTTTATTTTTGACTAAAAAAAACTGATAATTACGCAGCGAAATTTCATTACGCGTATAATCCGTTAATATGAATTACGGGCCATCAAGGATAAAACGTCGTAAAAATTAGAATATGCTATTCAATAGAATGTTAATATTCTAAATCGAAATTTTGACGATTGCATTTAACTCTACTGTATCAAGTTTTTGAGACATTTCGATTAAAATGTATTAATTTAAACCTAATTTTCGACATATACGTAGGTGATATAAAATTAAAGCTTAATTTTTTTTCGGACATTTAATGTATCTGAAAGTATGAGTCGTCCTATTTAAAATGCCAGTAGATTTATTGAAATTTTATTACATCGAGATAAGATCATTTCAATTTTGAATTTCGCTTACCTACTTCATACAAGCGGGAGAAAAACTATTTATGTCTTTCAGTATCATTTTGACATAACGGCTATGGCTATACAAAAAAAAAATAAATAAAAATTCTACAGTCTAATATAAAACCACATCAAAATTTTAAGCTCATCAACATAAAACGCAGGAAAGGCATGTCTACAAATGCTAAACCCGTAACCTTCACATAAAGCTTTAAATTTTAAATTATTAAATTTTGATGAAAAATAAAGACAAAGATATTCAGCCGATGGAATGAAAATAGAGTGAGTATCATAATTCAAAATACTTCTGTTGTACAGTTTTGTAAGAAAAAAGTAACCTGATAATTTTATATCACCTTAACAATATTTTTTGCACATTTAAGTTACGATGTCTCGAAAGCTCGGCGGGGTGTAATGGAGCGATTCTTACACCGAATTTGAATTCAGTATACAAAAAAAATTTGAAGAAATATGTATTATTGTTTTTATTACTAGAAAGAGGCAAATTTTTTCAGTGTTATGAAAATCGTTCGCAGATAAATTTCAATTGCTGTAACAAAGACGTATACGGAATTGTTTTAACGACTCGGATAAATCGCTTATTTTGTTTCTCTCTCTCACTCTCTCTCTCTCTCTCTCTCTCTCTCTCTCTCTCTCTCTCTCTCTCCCTATATATATAATCCTTTATTTTAACACCTTAACCTTTGGCTGTAACTTGCAGAGTAAGTAAACCGTTTGTCTCAAATTTCGGACCACCAGTAGCTGATTAATAAAATTGAGCAATGATTGTATCAAATTCAGAGGGAACTTTTGTTCGCATTTAATGTAAGCGGCAAATTGGACAAGATTTCTCCGTGTCGTTTAGTAAATTCGAACGATCAAGCATTAAGGTACTTTACATATGCGAACTGTATAATTAGTAAACCTTATGAAAGAGTTTCACACAAAACTACTTCTTGTTTGAAAGTATTTTATGTACAATTGAGTTTATGATATAATAAATTGAAGGGTCCTTTTTTATTGTATGAATATTATATGATATTAGCGATCTGAGCACACAATCACTTAACATTCAGTAGCTTATGCCAATAAAAATATTTTACATGGTTTTTGTTTCTTTCATTATCTTAGCTATCAAACCATAGAAATGCCAATTTATTCTATAAAATATAAGCAGTATTTCAACACACTAAAGGAGAATATATTTATAGAAGTAATGCCATTAAATAACCCATAGAAAAAGAAACATGAAAGCGCGCACGCACGTGTGTATTAATTTAATTTGGAAAGATCCGAAAGTCATCACATAAAATCACGTTTAAAGTGGATGCATTAAATATATTTAGATAGCAGTCCATCGCTGCATGTTGTACAGTGTGTTTGAATTGACTTTTATACGTGTATAAATATTGATTGCGTGCTTTTTTTGTTTGATTTTTCATTATTCCGAACATGATTCAAAAACCATCTTGCTAATCAGGATCAAACAATGTAATAATAATTGTTATGTATCATTATGAGCATTCAGCAATTATTTGCGATTACACAAATACATTATTCATATAATTGCTATGCATTAAGATTAGTTTATCATTCGATATGAAACTTTATCTTCAAGGTTTTATGACTTTATGCATATATTAATTAGCGTAACGTGTTGTTTAATTTTCTCATATATATATATATATATATATATATATATATATATATATATATATATATCAATTCCATCGATATTTTTTATTTTAGCTAAATGCATATCTATATAGAATAACAAAATCTAAAAGCGTTAATGTTGCTAAGGTATACGTGAAAAAATGCTGAAAAATAATTATACTATTCTTGGATTTTATGCATTTAGCGTTTTTATCTGCCGCCCGTACAAAATTAATAAAGTTGGTAATGTAAAACTGAAGCTAAATCAAACATTTTATATTGAAACGATCATTCACAATTGAGGACTGAAGTTCGATGCAGTAACACAATTGATTGAACTTTTACTTACCGCTCGCCTACTGACAATGAGTTATAATTTTATCGCGAATTTTAAACGATATCGTAAATATAGCATTCATTATTAAAATCCCTCACTGACGTGCAACCGAATATAAATAGAACCCGTAACAATCCGCAAAGTTAACGAAGTTATATTTTTCAGCGGTCACCCCTCGTGAAATTCCATTAGATATCGAGCAATCAACGTAACGCCGTAACGTTCCTCCCTCGTACCGGGGAAAAAAGCTGTACAACATTCCTGGGAAAATCAAGGGAGAGATTCACCTCGATGGGAGTTCATCAAAAAAACAAGAGATAAAAGAAACAAAACAAATCGAAATTGCTCTCTCGCGGGCTCGTGCATGCGAGATTACAATGCATTTGAGGGACGGTGGGGGGGAGGGCAAAAAACGCGCGTGGAACCCTCGAAAGACAGAAGAACGGTCGATGAAAACAGGAGTTTGTTAGAGGCGGTCGAACGTGTATTGGCATAGGTATGCAGGTAGAGAGGTAAGAGAGAGAGAGAGAGAGAGAGAGAGAGAGATAGAGAGAGAGAGAGAGAGAGAGAGAGAGATAGATAGCAGATAGAGGAAGAGAGGATGAGAGAGATCGCTCTTCGCTCTCCGCTCTCTATCTACGCGCGCTCGCTACTTCTCTCTCTCTCTCTTCTCTCTCTTCTCTCGCTCTCTCTCTCTCTATGGGGGTGATAGAAAGCTAGAAAGACAATAATTTTGGAGTTAGCTGGCGAGGGGCGAATGATAAAAAATGTTATCATTCTTAAATTTTTTTATTTATAACCAGACCGAAAGCGAGATCGCTTATTCTCATCTATGCGGGGTCTGATCGATTCCATGTGCAATACGCACGCATTCGTTTTCAATCTACCATTTAGATTTGAAAACGAAGAAAAAAACGGTTTATTGATTTTCCGGTGTTTGAAATTTATTAATATGCGACTGGTAGACAGCCATAGGTTTTTAATTAAAAAATTAAAACGACCTGTGAAAGAAATCTGGCATGAAATATGCCCAGCCTGTCGCGCTCATATACTGGAGCTTTTGATTTTAATGTAACAATAAAATTGCGTTAACCGATCACGTCTGGTGTTGCACAAAATTTTTTACGGAACTTATCTAACAAGAATCGTCATATGGCCGATAATATTATCACATAAGTTTCGCATTACTTTCGAAAAGTTTAGCAAAAACTTCAAAAGTAGAGGTATTTTCTATATATAATTATATAGAATTATTTTATATAGTAAATAGTATGAAAAATAGGCTATGGCATTTGGAAAACCTTTCGTAAATTCTCTAGAAGCGTATTACATATTTATATTTTTCATTTACTCATTTTTTCATTACGCTCCTGTGTAAAAAAAGGAGAAACTAATGGTCTCTCTTGTCTGAAAAGTTATTTATTTCTGTGAGATGTCGGACAAGATATTAGATGGCCGTTCTAAAGTGAATAAATAATTTGCAATAAGAAGAATTCAATGTGTGCCGTCGACTTCAAACCTGGTGGCAATGCCGTCAATATTGTCTTAAGCAAATATTTATCATGCGCATAATTAATTATTCAATTCGACAGAAGTTCTTTTTCAAAACTTTCTAATTTATTACGCGAGAAGAGGTCGCGCGGCGATTTCCCGGGAGGGCGCGGCGTTAAAAACAAATTAGCTGCAAGCAGCCGCGCAGGCGCACACCCGCCATAAAATCGGCGAATTCGCACATCGTCCCCGTTGCGAGCCACCGCGTATACCGCGTATACCGCGGTCGGTCGGCGGCCTTCCGAATCGCGCGCCGCGTGGCAATGGTGGGGCGCGCGCTTTAAATTCAATATAGGCGAATATTCCACTCGCGCTAATAAGCGTATATTATGTACATAATGCATGCTCATTACTGCGAGCTTTAACTCGTCCACATCCGCGAACAAGCGAGTATAATTATATAGTCGTCGAAACAATAAGTGATCTCGGAACAAACCTTAAGCAGGAAAGCAAGATTTCATTGAATTCACGCTTACAAAAAGCGACGATAATAAGGAGTTGATTTATTATTATTTCAACGATGGTTTTAAACAAAAAGCTTATTGTTCATAAAATAATTCTTTCAATTTTTACAATATATATATATATATATATATATATATATATATATATATAATAAAATTATAGTATATGTATAATTTACAATATAATTATAATATATATTATAATTTTACTATAAATACATAATTTTTTTAATTTTCAAAAATGTTATATTTTGATGCGAAAACATGTCGACCTAACTGGGAATCTTTGAATTTAAAGGTTTATACAAATCTCACTTTACACACTCTACTGTAGGCGTTTTATAATATCTCTTTTTTTTCTTTTATATTTTATGTATCTCCTCATTTAGAAGTGTTTTTTCTGAAATTACAATTATTAATTCCGCAACATCAAATTCTAGCCAGCTTAAAACTTTTTTTATTCACTTGTTTAGTACTATAAATAGCACTCCAACCTGAAAATTGCAAATTTAGTATGATTTTGTGAGTTCTGGTAGTATAAAATGTGTTCAAAGCTATGGTGTGGAAGTTAATTTTTTACTTCGTCAGATTTACGTCCCTTGATTCACTCGAGTGGCCGCGGCTAAGTTTCACTCTCGTGAGTTTAATTTTTTTTTTAAAATGCTCTAAAGGCGTAGTTTCTTGTTTATTATAATAAAGGAAAAAATTTTTTAAGTTTAACTGATTTTACTTACGCGAGGAATGGTAGATAATGAAGAAAAAAAGACACTGTACCTTTGCAAACATTGGTTCCTTAGATCTTTTTACCTGAAATTTTATTCTTTCTTCCAATTCAACGCCAAAAGTAGGGTTTTCACAAAAGAGAAAAGGAATTTATTAATTACAGAGTGTCTTTAATTACATGTTTTAAGCAACTATTATATTCTGATAGAATTGGGGTAGGGTTAGATTTTGGAACTTTCACGACCATAATATTGATAGCAATCATGAGACAGCTCGCACAATCCAGACAAAATCCGTCACTCATATTTCATAATCTTGATCCTTATAATATAAATGAAATTTTTACTCATTAATAGTTTCAGAGAGAGAGAGAGAGAGAGAGAGAGAGAGAGAGAGAGAGAGAGAGAGAGAGAGCGAGCGAGCGAAATAATCGTTAATAAGTCGCATGGACTATATAGAAAATTTGTTTTGATTAACAAAATTAATTCAAATCATATACAATACATTGTCACTGTGCAAAACTGATTCCTTCTATATTTGTATTATATCGATCTTTCTCATTTTCCGTTTTCTGAAAAGGACACTTTGATTGATTGATCGGTCGAGTAATTTATTGTTACATGCAGAACACACACACACACACACACACACACACACACACACACACACACACACACACACACACACACACACATGCACGCGCCTCATTTTCACGCTGGTTATTGGCATTGGAATGAATTATATATATATATATATATATATATATATATATATATATATATATATATTATATATAAGTATATTGATAATAATAATAAATACTATGTAAGTTTTCGTTCTCATTGAAGAAGTAAAAAATAAGTCGGATTACGTACATAAATGATATACTTGTAATGAATGTAAGGTATATTTGTAATGTGATTAGGAACGAAATCGTATTCATATGTTTACCCAAGTGTAAGCGACGCACTGGTTGATTTTGCTTGGTGCCTAAAACGTGTGTACAAGCGTACGTGTACATCATGTATGTCTATATATATATATATATATATATATATATATATATATATATATATATATATATATATATATATAGAAATGTAGCAAAAGAGATTCGGATACGGGGAGTGCGAAAGTGGTCTTGCTCGAACTCTGGTATAATAGGAGGGAACAAGTGGAAAGACGCTTCCGCGCAAATGTCGGTAGTTCAGGTAGCGTGAAATTGTGTATGATGAAGGCTGCGGACCAGCGGAGGGCGCGAGTCCGCCTATAATAGACGTAGTTCCTCTTTCGGGAGAAAGGGGGCTGGGGCGTGTCGTGGATAAAGTACCCTGTTAAAAGTCCATGAATGTGTTTAAGGAAGAAGGAGGTCCTTCTTCTTTTCCCTCTCACCGAATATCTTTAGGGCGAATAATTTTCTGGCGTATAATTTTCCTTTTTTGCGAGCGAGCGTTTTTCAAGGATATATGGTTTTAGTATAATCACTAAAATCGATTAACTGAACTATCGAACATCTATATTTATTTAAAGTTTATGATCACTTCTTCGAAAAGGTTAGATTCATTACTTCGCATAAATGAAGTGAATATTTATACTTATCCCATGTATAAAACTAGCTAGCTGGATAAATAAGTGTAAATATACTGATAATCAGTGACGAATTATTAATACAAAAGAACTTATAGTATAGTATATAATCGCGATATATATTCATTTATTGATAAGTTAAATCAAGCGAACTTACTCAAAGTTCAATTGATTTTGGAGTATATTATTCACATGTACAAACACATATTATTTATATTTTTTAAATCAAGAATGTTTGAAATCAAAGTTAATTAATCAGATTTATGAGATTCAACTAATGCTCGATATTAGTTATTTTATATATAAATATATATTAAAATTCAATGGAAGCTGTAACTCTAATTGTCTGGAGCATGACCTATCTGCTATTATAACGAAACTAGACAAATATCTGTTACTTTTTTTTTCTCATAAGATTAAGCTATAAAAGGAAAATGTCCTAAGCTCGTAAACGTTGAAATATGCAAAATCCGCAACTGATAAAGTATTAGTCGTAACAGTACTTCGCACAGTAGTTTACATGATAAATTTAATTTCCAATTCAAAATAATATATAAAATATAATCTTTCTCGTTTCTTTGCATAGATATTAAACCTTTCCAGTATTTTTTTATGAAAAGAATACAACGCTGATACTAGTTAAATCAAAATAAATTTATTATTATGTAAATTATAATTCGTGTAATAAATTTTTATATATGTATGAATAATAGTATGAAGTATATATATATATATATATATATATATATATATATATATATATATATATATATGAAAATACTAGTAGAAATCTTTTTTTTAATTGATCGCATCGGAAAGAAGACGAAATATATGCTGTAATAATAAGAGAAATGAGCGGCTTTGAATAAGGCAAAAGAAATTGAAAGCTCTATTTTTATAAATATAACACTTTTCGACCTGACGGAGCACAGCTTATCTTGTGGATATGTATGTGTATGTGTACCATATCTATGATATCTATTTGAGATATTTTTTGAAATTTTTTCTATTTTTCGAGATCAGTTGAGAAAAAAACAATTTTTATGGTTTCTTACATAAAAATAAAATTTCCGCCAGAAACCACCGCGGTGTTTCTACGCTAGAATAAAAGTTTTGTATTTTTGTCTTTGAAAGTACGTTAGATTGTAGATTAAAATTTCTGCCAGATTGAGGAAACTGGATAATTACTAGACCGACAAAAGTTATTATTTTAACAACAATCGTGCTATTCTTAATAATATACATATGTAATATTTACCCGAAACGAGAGAGCATATACGAAAGAAAGATCGTATTATCCCGCACTACGTCGCAATTTCAACGTTCGTGCCCCTATCCTCGTTCATAGATGACCGTCTGGATGAAATTTTTAAGATAGGGCTGGGAGTTGCGTTCGACGACTTGCGGAGCCGATGGTGCTGCTCGAACCTTCGGGCTACTGGGAACCGACTCGACAGTTCGATCTAAGAATATGGACGCGGATGAGCCATAAGACAATATGAGGCCTGGAATTTTTTTGGACAGTCGAACAGCTTGAACGACTCGATACGTGGACTCGCTCTTGGCCTGCCCGAGGTTTTCGCGCGCACCTACGTGTGCAGCGGGGAGCGAGTGGCGCCGTGCCCTTCGGCCTGATATGATACTCTTATATTATACACTATATATACGAATCGCCGCTACTGACACTTAGATGAGCGTGCGCGCTAAACCAATGAACCCGACGTCCAGGATGTGTGTGTGTGCGTGTGTGTGATGTTCCGCTGAATTCCTCGGCTCCGCCGTCGTGCACGTATCGATAAGGTGTTAGGCGAGTTATCTACCTATCTATCCAACTATATATATATATATATATATATATATATATATATATATCAATATATATCAATCGTGTATACAGGGCACGGGTAGCGCGCATACCCTCGTCAATTGTGGCAGTGCGGTTTGTGGGCAATGAATGCAGACGGACAGATAGACAGATAGATATCTGTCTATTAATTTGCATTAAATGATGGACAATTTAATACATTAGATTAATACATTAAACTG
>JACCIC010000036.1:2955000-2982500 GCA_018907035.1 Sycobia sp. Sy_11
CTAATTTTACCATAAGAGATCAAAGCAAAGATCAACCGAAGGAAGAAATTTGTACTTGCCTTGACTTTTTCCCATGGCTTTGACACGTTGCGTCGGTTCGTACATAAATAACGTTCGATTATTTTTTTCTTATATCCAATATATACAGCTTTTTTATTCCATATTTTTTCCCGTTCCTCTTCTTTTCTATTTATTTCACGTTTCTCACTTTTTCATCGAACATTTCTATTAGCTGCTAGGGCAATGCTCTTGATGGAATCATATATATATATGATTTGGTCACAGATCTGGATCAGCGCGCGTCGCACATAGAGATTATATATACCCGTACGCTAGTATAAAGCTTCTCAAAAGCTCGACTACGCCCCACGCGATCCCTGAAGCTATATTTTTTGTGAGCTTTTGGTTGGTTCTCTTCAACACTATATATATATATATATATATATATATATATATATATATATATATATATATATATAAGCTTGCAATGGATGGTATTCTACAATGTAAAATACGACTTTCGTCTGTCGTAATATATACGATTACTACAATTTTTGTATTTTTTATCCGTGAATTTAATTTAAAAAATGAAAGAATCGCTTCCATACTTACTTAAATTCAATCGAATTTCAAACATCTACCTTTGAATAAGATTGTCAAATACTAATTAAAATAATTAAGTAAAGTACTAAATTAAGACTAGTAAAATAATTAATTAAATTACAACCTACTATAAAAAAATTCATACATAATTTTTTATATGCTATGAAGTGTAGCTGTCACAGATTAGCTATAATGATCGAATAAAAAAGTCTGTTTTAAAGAAAACTGTATGGATACTACAGTTAATCATGCTCTTTATTTAGATTTATTATATTCTTTGTACAAAGTTTCAAATAAATCCGTGAAATGACGTAGAAGTGATAACGTTGCTAAAATTGTGTTTTAATATTTTTTTTATGACATGTGGGTAATGTGTACTCATTTTTACACAAGCTTTATATATAATTGGAAACTTTCTAAAACATTTTGCAATGATTTTCTCTAAACGTTATTTATATTGTATTATCTGTATTTACAAATATATTCTTTTGTTTCAGTAGCTGAAACATAAGTACTTTCAGTATAGCCATTCTTGCCTACTTATGCTTCAATAAAAAACAATATTTTGCTTTCGGCGCAAGTTCGATTTGAGATATTTAATATTGTTTACTTTTACGTTTTTTAGATAATTTTAAAATGTATCTAGCTCACTCCGTCACCAGCTATTTTTTTTAATATTTTCGGTTTTATGGTGTGGAGTGATTCATACCCATAAAAGGACAAAAACTACTCCTAATGATCTGGAACAATTTAATTGCATTACAGCGATAGATAATGTTAGAATATTATGATAACCACATATCCAAATGTCACACGTTTATTCGAAATTACTGATTCTTTCAACAACTTTGAAATTTATTTTTAATTGAATTCAAATCTTATTATGTAGAATTATAATGCACAATTTTTATGTTTCCAGATCACTTTGGTTGTATTTTCTTTTATCGAAAAATTTTTGTTTATGATGATTTGTAACTGCGTGCTTATATTAGTATGCTCGTAATTGTCTAATTTTGAAGAGGCAATGAATCAATATATATATATATATATATATATATATAAATTAATAAATATTTTTTATTGGTCTTACAGTCCAATCAATTTCAACCAAAAATAAAATAAAATAAAAATAAAAATAAAATAAAATAAAATAAAAAATAAAAATAAAAATAATAATAAAAATAAAAAATAAGAAATACAAATAATAAATAATAAAAATAAAAAATAAAAATTAAAAATAAAAATTAAATTAAAAATTAAATTAAAATGATAATGACAGTCAGACTGTCCTTGTTTATATTCACCCCCGTAGACTAATCTGAAAATAAAATATAGCTGAAAAAATTCTTTGTTAGTAAAGTGCAGTCCTGACTGTCCCCAACACCCTTACCTAATTGAAGACTTGTCCAACGTTTCGAGCTCGCTACGGCCTCCTCATCAGGGACTAATCTAAACCTTATATTCTAATCTATATATACTCATCCCCACCACCAAATTTCGTAAATTAAATATAAATTCCCCCTCTACACAAATTGTCCAAAACCAATCAATTTAATAAGGAATGATAAACACTGTCCAATCTATGAGCCGTAGCGAGCTCGAAACGTTGGACAAGTCTTCAATTAGGTAAGGGTGTTGGGGACAGTCAGACTGCACTTTACTAACAAAGAATTTTTTCAGCTAATATTTATTTTCAGATTAGTCTACGGGGGTGAATATAAACAAGGACAGTCTGACTGTCATTATCATTTAATTTAATTTTTAATTAATTTTATTTTAATTTTATTTTTTATTTTATATTATTATTGTATTTCTTATTTTTATTTTTTATTGTTATTTTTATTTTTTATTTTTTAGTTTTTATTTTTATTTTATTTTTATTTTTATTTTTATTTTATTTTATTTTTGGTTGAAATTGATTGGACTGTAAGACCAATAAAAAATATTTATTAATTTGTATATGGGCAGTCGACAGAAGTACAATTCAATTGCTACTATTTTATTATTAATGAAAAAAAAGGACGGAGATGGAAGAAAGAACGAATGATAGCGAATGAGAAAGATAGAGAGAAAAAGAGAAAGAGTGAGAGAGAGGGAGGGTGGGAGAGAGAAAGAGAGAGAGAGAGAGAGAGAGAGAGAGAGAGAGAGAGAGAGAGAGAGAGAGAGAGAGAGAGAGAGAGAGAGAGAGAGAGATAGAAAGCTAGAGCGCAGATCAGAGAAGACCCAGGGTTCGGCTGACCATTAAGTCTGATTTAAAAAATTTCTAATTAACTAGTTAAAATCGCTAATTATTCAATGTTACTCTCGTCGATTAGCTTATCTATTATTAACTTCTCTATTATACCGAACTCAAATCGTGGCGCCATATAGTTCAGGCTATATTAGCATCACTTTCGTTATTCAAAGATCATAGTACACAATTTGAGTATTCATCGAAATTTAAATCGGTAAAACCCGTACTGCGTATACGCGTAGAATTGAAGTAAAACTAGATAAATTGATGACTTCTGACAAATTATCGATTAGGAAAATATTAAGAAAGGATGGAAGATGCAATGAATCAAGGTAAATGGGGTACAAATACTTTGAAAGTAAATATAAGTAGATACAGACCAAAAAACTTAATTATGTCGCAAGGACCGTTAAAGGAAATAGAAATGAACGGAGGAGGATGGTCATATAGGCAAATGGGATAGATCAAATATTTCAGCATTCAACATCCTCTCTCTCTGTCTTTCTCTCTCTCTTTCTCTCTCTCTCTCTCTCTCTCTCTCTTTCTCTCTCCCACCCTCCCTCTCTCTCACTCTAACTCTATTTATCGTGCAGTGCATACAGACAAGCTCAGATATGAGTAATACAGTTTCCATGTAATACAGCTTCCATGCTTACCACTCCTGACCTTCCGTACTCCTTACGCTGTCACTGTGAGAGACAGTTATGTCGAACTCTGGTCAGAACTTCGTCCTAACTCCGTCCTTTAGTTATGCAGGAGAACTTGATAAAGAAAACATCTACCGCATATACGAGGCCGCCACTGTACGAACATAAAATGTCTGCCAACAGAATACAGATAATACAGTACTCAAATCACGGATCATATGGGGAGAAGTTATATTTTTATTAAAAAGAGATGTCTGTACTTAAAATATTTATTAAAATGCTGTACTATATATTATAATGCAATGGCATGTGAAGAAAAAAAATGAATGTGATATAATCGTTTGATATATATTTTAGTTAACCTCATAATGCAATAAAAAAGAAATTAGATGAAAATCATTTTTCACGTATATTTGTTTGTACTATATAATAAAATTAGCTTAGAAACCAAAAGAGTACAAAAAGTGAATTGATAATTATTAATGATACGAATAGATTTCTTTGTAATAAATGCAATAGTCTATAAATCAATATTATCTAATATTACTATTAAAGTTAAAGTTAACATGCACTAGAATCTCTTAAATATTTAACAATCATGTATATGACGGAAGCCAAAGCTGACATAATAGGCAAATTAATTAAGAATTGGTTCCAGAAAATTTAGAACGAAAATCAGCCGTATCAGTACGTGCCTATATAATGAACAAGTAGATACATAATGTTACGCATAAAATGGAAATGAAATATTTGGTACGAGGCTTTACTCCGTGCTAACACCAAACTGCTCTACGCCGAGAAACATCCCATTCTTCTTCGTGTCGTATACACTAATCCCACCCAAATATTTCCTGACCTCTCTAATCTAGTTTCTAACTCCCTGATAATATCCAAATGTACTACGGCGCCGTAGTCGAAGCGAGGTAAAAGACCAGTATTTTAACTGATCTTTTGCGTAACAAATCATTGATGTAAAATATATAGAGCTTTTCTTTTTTACTTCTTTTTTTGTTGTTAAGTTATCTAGATGCGTCGTACTCGTATCATTTTATCATCCATGACGACACCATCCAGATTAACAAGCCTATCGACTGAGGACAGATCGTCAAGTTCAGCAAGTGAAACCTCAAATGGAATTATACGTTTCATTTTATTATCAAGTCACACTAATCCGAGTTTTTATTGCCTTCTTCTTTCGAATAAAGTTGAAATAACGAATACGAAACTCAATTTTAATTTTCATTCGAATAGCATCTTTAAACATCGATGTACGTTTGAAATATTCCTGGATTTTTACTTGAATACAGATTTCTAAATCGCCACTGTAGAAGAAATATTTTATAGGTCTTTTTTTAGAAATATACTTCTAATCAAATTGATTGATAATCAGATTTGCCACTCCACGCCAAATCATTATATAATTTAACGAGGATAAATTCAAATAGTATGAGCGTTATCATAGTTATTGATTTCATTTATGAAATTCCGCTTCCTCTATGTAGTATGTATGGCTCTGATATGGAACGGAAATCGCAGTCGAGCATCAGTTGATGGTCTCAACATTTTCTTCAAACGTAGAAGATTTGTTTTTTCCAAAAGTTTGGACAACTCGTGAACTAAAATAAGAGAAAACATGAAATCAATACATTTGCACTATTCATTTCATTTTTAACGTTTGATACAGTTTCAAATCCAAATATAGAACAGCCACTGAGAGTAACACTATACATTCGATATTCCAATCTTGTACCCATACAATTTTAGTCTCAATTTTTAAACCAAAAAGATTCGAACGAAAAATTTTAAGCACTGCAAGGCCAATTCGATCTCTATTAGATACAGTTCCTATAAGTTAGTCAGTATAATATGATTTCAAGTTGCTTTTCTGAACAATAAGGTCCCATTTATCGCTTCTGTTCAATCCCAAACGGTGTGCTGTTCTGCCGTCTTTTCATAATATTCTTTCTCTCTCTCTCTCTCTCTCTCTCTCTCTCTCTCTCTCTGCGCGCGCGCGTTCGTGCGTGTGTGCGCGCGTGTATATGTGTTGTATAACGAAATCTTGTCATCCCTGTTCTAAGAAATGGAGTTTAGCTTCTTCGTTTGTTTTTATGACGTGTTTAAAAAACAAAGAGAAAAAAATATTCAACCCTTAAAAAGAAAAAGTTACGGCTTACGGATCCCAAAAAGTGTTATACCATTATAAAGGTTACAGCGTCGACTACTTTTTAAAAATTCAACTTAATATTTTACTTTGTCCATTTTATTTACAATTTTTCCTATTATGCAGCGGGCCGTGGAGCAGTGGTGGGGGTGGTGGAGGAGTCTAGATACTGATGAACTAAGGCGCGCGGTGGCATAATGTTACAGAGGCGCCGACCCGGCAACTCGTTTAGTTTGTGTTTATTTAAATTATTTTCCACCCTGCCCGCTTGCGCTCACCTTCACCCCATCTTTTCCAGTCTCTCATGCCCTCTTCGACCCTCTCTTTCTCTGTTTCTCCCTCTTTCTCTCTCTCTCTCTAGCTCTCTTTCCCTCTCTCTCTTTCTCCTAAACTTTTATTATTCCGGGCGTCCAGGTTTCCCCCGGCTATACCCTATTATCTCGGTACAATGCAGTCGTCTTCCGCGTTCGTCACCCCTCCTGTTTCTTTGCGTATATATACTTGCGTCCTTCTCTTTTTATAGCGTGCGCGCGCGCGAGCACACACCCGTGTCCTAACTTATACCCTGCTCTCTTACTATCTCTTTCTCTCCCTTCTATTTCTTTCTCTCTCTCTCTTCCACTCTCTCTCTCTCTCTCTCTCTTCCACTCTTTCTCTCCCTCTTTCTCTCTATCTCTCTCTCTCTCTCTCTCTCTCTGTTTCCTTGACTCGCGCTTCTTTGAAGGGCAAGGAGGGAGTAGTCGCAAGGGGGGGGGGATTTTTCCTTTGTTAGCGGAGAAGAATGATTGCGACACCAACGGTGGACTTTCACGGTAGTTTTGCCTTTTTGAAAGTGAAAATCTTCCGGTGCATTCGTTTTTATTTTTACGCTGGCCGCGACTTTTACGAGCGTAGAACGCTTGCGCTACGGACTTGATGAGGGGGGGGGGGGATTTTTAATGGACTACCTATTTATTTTCCAAGAGATTTGCAAGGGATTAGCAGAAAATTCATTTTCCATTTAACTCAAAAGTTGTGAAATCGTTAGTATAAAAATAACTATTGACTACTTGTTTGATTCAGTATCAATGCGAATATTGCATTAAATATACCGATGATAATAATAGTCACTTTAACATAAAGACAAAAGCACAAAAAAAGAGTAAATTTTTTTTCAAATCAAATCATGAACTTCAGTCCTTGCACAAACGTAACTCCGTGTATTGAATAAGCTGGTCTCAAAATTATGATGGCATACATCGTATAGTCATGCGCACGATGCGTGGCATTCCCCATTCGTTGGTGTCCTTCTGTGCATCGGGAAGTAGCTGTACAAAATTTACGTACTATATCGATGTTTCAGTAAAATAAGTATGTAATAAAATTTATACGTACTTATACGGTTTAAGAATTCGCAATTTAAAGATCGGGTAATAGGCGATTAATTATTTATATATAATAAAGCATTCCTTATAAGACGTGCAATTTCCACTGATCTGTCTATTCTACAGAACGAATATATTTAAAAATTTTTTATAATTTTGTTCTTAATTTTTATTTTATTTACCACAAAATCTTTTAAGCACCTATAACATCAGAGTAATGTGGATTATAACTTTGAAAGTACTTTTAAGTCGAACGGATTTCCTATGCAAAAGCACATTTTGAAAATTTAATACATCTAAGCTCCCTTTACTCGAGTTTATATATATATATATATATATATATATATATATATATATATATATATATATATATATGGGCTGCTGAGTGCGCTATATAGATTTTTGAAATTCAGGTTGAGATTTCCTTTAAAAATTTATATTCGGATATAGAGGTAAGTCGATGCTTTCAAAGCATAAAAACGTTATCGATATGGATTAGAGAGTTACGTTAATTTTTTAATATTTTTGGATGGCTCGTTCAATGGATTGTGAAAAAGTATTTTCTTCGAGTCTGGAAAAATTTTACGATCAATTCATATAAAATATCAGCAATAAATTTTTAAGAACAAAAGTATGTAATTAATATTTGAAGGTGCTGTGTAGATATTTATATAACAAAAAAATTATATAAATAAAAGGAAATGTTACAAAAAAGTTCCATCTTATATAATCTGTAGCGCGTAAGCTTACAACATATATTTCAATGCCGATCGTGTATTCTGTTTTTTTATTAGTATGTCATGACAATAAGCAAAAATTTAAAGCGTATTTTCAAAAATAAATATTGTTTTACACAACATTGATTTAACAAGATTAAAGATATTTTCTACATTTATTTATTGTTTTATCTTTAGTTCCTAGTGATGTGAAAAAACTATGTTTTTTAGATTATAGATATTTTTCATATTTTCTTTTAGATTTTTTAAACATTAAACATATAAATTTGTTGTATAAAAAACAAATTTTTTTTATTTGACGCTTAATTTATTTGACGCTTATTTGTCTTTTATTGTTCATTACTTACTATTTTAAATTTTTAAATCTTTATATTTCACTAATTAATTTCCCAAACTTAGCCATCTTTCTCAGCATATTAATAGCACTAAATATTATAAAATTTTTCTATCGTTTACTATTTTTCCGTAGGTGATTGTAGATATGCATCGAGCATTATACTTTTCAGTAATAAATTCAGTAATAAATAGAATATTGAATAATACTAATTATTTATTTTATTCACTGCTGTCTTTTCAACAAGAAATATCAGAAATATTTACGTGAATTTTTTGAATGATTGTTTTACAATAGACGCCACTTTTTGAGAGCATTGAAAAATTTTATAAATACTGAGTTTCATATGTACAAATTAATTATAGTTACAATTAGTTATCACGTACCATAACATATTCTATCGTCATAATTCGATCCGGTTGAAGGAAACTCAGGAAGGACTTTTGTCGAAGCTGTATTCCCGTACGCAATGACAAATATACCTGTTCATTGACATATATGTTTATATACTTGCAAAATTATATAAATATAATCGTAGCTCTCGAACTACATTCGCCAGTGTATGAGCGCGCGCGCCTTTTTATTGGATCTCCGGTCGTGGTGGCGCCGGAAGTATTATACATGCGCCACATTCCGTTCAATACTACTTGCGCTCGCACCCGGAATCGAAAAGACGACGTGCATTTCCGAGATGTACGGTATTTCTCTCTCTCTCTCTCTCTCTCTCTCTCTCTCTCTCTCTCTCTCTCTCTCTCTCTCTCTCTGTGTGTGTGTGTGTGTGTGTGTGTGTGTGTGTGTGTAGGAGTTGGAGCGATGGAGTGGCTCGTTGACCAAGTGCCCTCGGCGCACCCATAGCACTGCTGAGACAGTCATCTCTCTCTTTCTCTCTCAAGCGAGAAAGCCCAAACGTTCCATCGGGGGAAATTCTACTAGGGATTCAATGATGACAAATATATATATATATATATATATATATATATATATATGTATATATATATATATATATATATATACACACATATACACATAAACTCTCGTAAGGCTCTAGGCGAGGATCGTTGATCGAGAGTGTGAAAACGCGGCGCATTCTTCCGAGTGCGGCTACTTCGAGTGCGTTCACACTCTTTTCTGTTATATTTATAGCCGGAAAATTGCGACCAAACGTCTCGATATTATAGCGTTTATACGCTTGAGAACAGCAGAAATTGAACTGATTAGCTCATAGGATGATGTAGAGATATTGGGGTGTTCCATAATTATGTGCGAGAGGTCTAAATTCGGATTTGGTTTCACAAGGGGCGACAAATGATTTCGATGCCTGAACTGCTCAACCGCTGGTTTCATTTGTCTTTGTATAAAATAAGCTAGTATATATTAAATAAAGACGAAGGAAAAATAGTTTTCCATACTGTGAAACTATCCGAATACCTGTTATTACTTAGACTATATTGATGTATTATATAAATTAATTGTTAGTTGCATGATTTTTTGTTTAATTTATATTATTAATTTTTTAACATAGATGTTGCCCACCACTGTATATTATATGAAAAAATCTCGAACAATATATACAACTGGAGGAATCTTTCAGGGTGTGAATAGACTCGGTCTATTGTGTACATGGCATGATTGTACATTCCATTTTCAATTCATGTCAACTCTGCCGTATTCAGGTATATACTTATATTGAATACTGAGGCAGGTTGAAAATTGCCTCGTTCATTTTTTACTCCTCCCCGGACGTTATAGCAGTCCTGCATAAATTCTATTAGCCTACTTTATACATACATACATATATATACATATATACATATATATATATACATATATACGTATATATATATATATATATATATATATATATATATAAAATAAGTGCTTATAGTACACTTGTATTTTCCCAGTCTGCTCTTATACATATGGCGTATTCGAATCATTTTGGAATGTATCCCTCGGCGGAAAATTATATTGGTATCCGCGGTCGAAGGATGGAAGGAGGGGGATTGTACTTTAAATGCCTATGCGTTGCGTCGTATTTCGACTGCACTGGCAATTCGATACAAAGAACGAATCGAATTTAATTTTCCGCACTGCCAAAACAGTACTGGGATATTGAAATGTTTGTTTCAATAATTCTTTGATGGAACACATGTATAATTTTTAAATGAGTCGAACATTCAAACCCATCTGAACAACATGCATGGAATCATATCTAAAATACTTAGTATAAAGTGATGCCTTTTGTTTTAAAAAAGTCTTTAAGACTATCGCCTACAATAAACCTAATTTAACTGAACTCGATTTCCTTTAAGTATTAGAATACGATGTCGATTATGTTTAAACATTCGAATAGGCAATAAATTTAAAATCATACTGTTTATATATATACATATATATATATATATATATATATATATATATATATATATATATAAATTATACCCTTTGACTTTTATTCTACAGCATATAGATATTTTACGAATTGATAGAAAACCACTTTAGAAAAGACTTCTTCCCCAGAGGAGACTTTAAAAAATCGTTTATACAGTTGAGCTACATACACAACTGCATCGTCCTACACATACATCCACTACGTTTTCTTCGCACGTCATTTTCGCATGAAACGGCAGAAGATTCCCCCACAATCCAGAGATAGGGAGTGTTCTGAGAGAGAAAGAGAGATGGATAGATAGATAGATAGATAGAGAGAGAGAGAGAGAGAGAGAGAGAAGAGAGAGAGAGAGAGAGAGAGAGAGAGAGAGAGAGAGAGAGAGAGAGAGAGAGACAGACTAACAGATAGATAGAGAGAGAGAGAGAGAAAATCTTTTAAGTGATGATTTTGAAAAATCGACTTACTACCCCGCATGGCTTGGCGATCGATTTGTAAGAGGTGTCCTCATCCCCCTTACCACGACACCACCCTCTATTTTCCCTCTCGGACCAAATCTCTTGGGGACGTTTATTTACCCTGCCATCTCGGTCCTCGGTCTGAAAGTATACGCGCGCGCGCAGCAGCCGCGCTTTATTGAAAAATGCGTTTAGTGACGCCGAAAAACAAACACACACACACACACACACACATATATTTATGTATATATATAGGTGATGCGTGCGAACGTGCGATCGAGCTTGATCCTTGAGCACAATATATACTCGAATTGCGCAGAGAGAAAAAGCCCGGGTGAATTCGGTATCCTTTTAGGAGATTGGATGTGTGCGGATGGATAAGCGCGCGGATTCTCGAGAGGCGCGCGCACACGTGCTCGTGTACACAAAAAGAATAATGCCACGTCTATTATGCACGCGCGCGCGACTCACGCGCATTCGGGTTGCTGAGGATTCAAATGATAGCTTAGATAAATTACTTACTAAAGCCAATTGGTGTATTTTTATTTAAACAGAATGCAATATAAACTTCTTTATTGCCACAATTTTCATTGTTTTAACTGGCTTCGAAGTGTCACCATTGTAAATTACGTACACATTGTAAAAATTATCCTTGTCTAGCTTCGAGGTTACAGGTAGAGGACGCCAAAACGGTCATGAATGAAAATAGCTTAATTCAGTCACAATATTTTTCAGAATTTTCTTGGAATTGATAAAAATTCAATGCAAGTTTCAGTTTCATTAATGGCAGGCCATGGCCTGATTGTACTCATTTACATACATCATTTGCAGGCCTTTCAAGACAACATTTGTCGCAAAATATACAAGTGAATTTTTGCTGAAAACTAGACTATACTGAATCCAATTTACACTTTTCATATCTGGACTGTTACGATGAAGATATTTTCTGAGAAAAATCGATTCAAAGAAGCGCGACACACAAGCGTGCATACTACATACTTTAATTTACTTTAGTGCATTCGGCAAGAAAGCACATTTTTATATCTTTTCATACGCTAAATATGAACAAGATATGCTAAATAAGTGGAAATTTCAGATTCAAAGTCATAAAATGATACATATTCTGAGTCATATAAATACGTATACACAAAATAATAATCTATAAAAATCTGGGTAATGTCGACAAATATAGTAAAAAAAAATAAATAAATGAAAAAACCATCCCCGGAAATCTGGACAGAATTAGCAAAGATTGTATTTTCATGTACTATATTTTACATATAAAATATATACAACAGAAAGGAGTCTGTTACTGCGAGTCTCATATTGGTGTTCAGTGTACCAAGAGACATAAAAATCTGCTTTTGTGATAAAGCCATTCAAATATTATGTTTTCTGTTGAAGCATTTGTCTTTCAAATAATTTTTCTCAGATATATCTTGATGTAATTTATAATGTCGGCTACAAAAATTTTTTTTCAAAATATTTCGTCTTTTTCTATACAAATTCGACTAATCAACGATTTTTCATTCCAGTCCATAGGAAAGGCGATGACCGCAGTGTGTTACATCTTTTCATTAAATCTCTCTGTTGTGAATTTCGAATTCCATCTCGATGATATCGAGATACTTATGTTTTCACTGATATTCGGCAAATATAAAAAAGAAACGACGAACCTTATATAATTGAAATATGAATTTGAAAAGATCAACATAATTAATATGTGTGTGTGTGTGTGTGTGTGAGTGTGTGTGTGAGTGTGTGTGTGAGTGTGTACAAGCTCATGTATATTGTAGACATAACAAAATACAAATGCAGTTACTTTTTACCCACGTTCTCTGTACAAAAATATAATATTCCGCACTCGCAAAATTCCATTGTTTCTTTGGCTATCCTCGACCCGTCGGCATTGAGGAATTTCGCATGTACGTACGTCTATATTTTTACTGCGTAATACGTTAGCGGCGGTCGTGCTGACGCGCTTTCATCAATAATTTAAGATGTTTAGATATGCGGACGTTTCTGTTTGATAAAGCGTGTAGAGCGGGTGCGGATTCGTAATTTTTCAAAAGTCCGTATATATATATATATATATATATATATATATATATATATATATATATAGAGAGAGAGAGAGAGTTTCACTAGCGATCATCAGAGACACTGTCGCAGCAACGGGTAAATGGGTATTCAACGCGCGATCCGCAGGCACTTCTTTCGCTCATACCGACCCTCCGTATAAAATACATTCCCATCTAGGAAACGGCATTTAATTGAGTCTTTGGCAGGACGAGAGAGAGGGTTGGGGTGGGGGCAAAAAAAAAACAGCCAACAAAATAAAACTTTTGTTCCTCAAATAACACAAAAAGTACTTTCTTTACGTCCCAGAATGGGATTGATGAATGCCCGGATGCCTGGATCGTCCTCCGCACCGCGACGGCGCCTGTATATAATCAATGCGAACACGTATAACAATTTTTTAACCTCTATTTGCCGAACGCAAATATACACGAAACAACGCCAGAAATGCGTGGCCTCCATCTCTGCCTCTCTCTCTCTCTCTCTCTCTCTCTCTCTTTTTATGTACCCTCGACTGCGTCGGCAAGTTTCAAGTATCCATTACAGCTTTGCATAGTATGTATACTGTTCGAAATTATACTTTCGATGTGTATACCTAAATATATATAGGTACGCGCAAACTCGGCGCGCGCATGTGCATCGGCGGGGGAGTTGTTACGTAACATACCTTATGTAATTGGTATATTGCCTCGTGCGCATGTATGTGTGCATAAATTCATTTCCCTTTTCGAGAACTTAGAAACTTATAAATATGCGCGTGCGCCGCCGCCGCGGCCGCCGCGTGCTCGAAATTGTGGTGAGTTTGGAGTCTGGAAGTGGGGAGTGGGAATGGGGAGGGCACTAGGAAATTGTTCGAAGAAATCCGCAACGTATAGAACGCGCAGTGTTTTTATAATGCCGTGCTGTATGTTTTCTTTCGCGCGATTCCTAGAGAAGATTCGATTCGCGTCGAGTGCTCGGCCTAAGAACATTCGTTTTTTCTTTCTTCAATAACTAAGAATTAAAAGTTTAAAAAGTTTTTTTTGCGTAATTTTGAATTAACGTGAGGTTCACTCGTGAAGATCGATCCAAAAAATCGTTTATTCTTAGTTTTTTTAGTTTATTAACACCTTTATAGAATATTCTCTTAAAAACTCTGTCTGATCGATGTATGTGAATAGATACAATAGTATTATTATGTTTTCATTCCACCCAGTGCTGAATCGATCAAGAGATGCACGTTTAATTTTAGTTGACAACGCATGGCTGTATATGGAAAAGTCATGCTTCTCACATAGATTTGCGCCATATTTCAAAAATGATTCGATGCATAAATATTTTCTCCTTTATTTATTTCAAAGTACATTAAATTTATTGAAATTTAAATTTAAATGCAATCTATAGTTTTTGTTATTTTTCTCAAACTCCAGCAAACAACAAATAATATATGAATGAATATCTCCCATTCCCTTGTGGTAAACTTATAGGTGGTAACTATAGTAAAGGTTATACTTGATTCCGAGTTATAAAATACATTATATACGGAAATATATATTTTCTAAAACACTTATGTATAGTAAAAATTCAAACGAGAATTCTCGTATATCTGCAATATTTTAGAAAGTTCGTCAGATTTATAATTATTTCCTTTTCGACGCAGCTCTTATGTATATATATATATAATGAATCTATTTATGTTCTTATAGCACTGTTAACTTATGATTATATGGTTTTCTATTTTTTCCACGGTCTCAAAACTATTATATTGATCTTGTGAAGAAAATTAAATAGTTGAATAGGTTGGAAGCTTTACTCAAAGATATATGATCAAAAAGTACTTTTCTTCTATTCCCTGGGTGCATCTAAAACATAGCCCACTCTCGCGACGAATTTATGCTGTATAATAACAATTATTATTAATTGCTTTGTTGCAGAAAACGAAGAAGTAACCAATAATATAAGATACTTCGTTATTATTATTGGCACTTGCGTTGGAACAACTTCAAGTCACTAATCAATAAGCCCCTGCATGGATAAATCTGAAACATTTTCAGATTTACACTGGAAAGATAATTTATACACTTTTTAGTTTATTTTGCTCTTGGGATCCAGTTTAATTCGATAATATTTTATGTTCAGCTCATGGAGACTTATTAAAATTGTATATCGTTAGAGCGACTGTACTTTATTGTACTATACTGAACATTTGAATTTCATATGCTATTTTCAGAGTTTGACGCAAAGTTGCAATAATTATCGAATTTGGTTTCTTTTTTCGCCGCCTAACTCGTTTCTACAGATTTTGAAATCCCTCTTTCTGCTGTCACACCCTCCCCATCTTTATAACGTATTTCATTCGCGCTCGCTATATAGTGCCTTTTCACATAGCTCTTCTTCAATAATTCATACGCTGCTTTTGACTCTATAATACATACCAATGAAAATATCCATTTAAGAGCGAAAAGTAATTTCTTGTTTTTCTTCGTCCTAAGTCGAAAAGTGCCCCTAACCCACGCCCCTTCGCATAAGTCGTCTAAAGCCGCGCGCGAAAGAGAGGGCGCGAACAAGTATAGCGTAGGTATAGCAAGTTGACGTGGCGTGAGGGGCAGGGATGAGAAAGGGCGAGCTTTCTAAAAGTGCTATCAAGCTAGGAAGGAAAGCAAGACAGAAGTCGTCTTTCTATATCTCTCTTTCTTACCTCGGGTCTTCTCTTCAAGCCGTCTTCTAGCCGAGCACCCTGACTATATTGTCGAGAAGGTACGGAGAGTCAAGAGAAAAGAGGAACGAGAGAGTGAGAGAGAGAGAGAGACAGCTAGTGAGAGTGAGAGTGCGAGAAAGAGAGACAGAAAGAGAAATAGAGAAAGAGAAAGAGAGAGAGAGAGAGAGAGAGAGAGAGAGGGAGAGGGAGAGAGGGACAGAAGGAGAGAGATAGTAAGCAAAGGTGTAGAAAAAGAATAGGAGGAAATGATCCCCGACGCGCGATACGCCGCATAAATTGTATCAGTGGCTCAAAGAGCATTGTTTGCTCGTGCGGCCTTATCGGCTGGCGCGCTCTCATTCTGCACGTGCATCCACCCTGCCCTTCACGGCCCCGCTCCTACCCTCCCCTCACTCTTTCCCTCTCTTCTCTTGCGCTCGATTTCTATGGAGGGAAGTGTTGCAGTATCCATACGCCATCGGGGAATTGAAAATTCGACCTTAATAATACGTTCGCTATATAGAAATTTACAGATTTTGTGTTTTTATTGTTATAGAAGTAACAGTTCTTGCAGAATCACTTGTCAGAATTCTTTTTTTTTTTATTATATAATATACAAACTTTCATATTAAATATGGCTGTATGAATAGCGATAACTTTACGATTTTTTATTGAAAGCAATGTTTCCACTACAAAAATTTCAATTTCGTGGCACATGCAACTACAATATTCTGCTAATGAAAATTTATCTTGAGTTTCATTGGGATAATATTACATTGTTTATAGATCAATGATTTTGTAATAGACTCAGCATCGATTTGCGCGTATCCAGAAAAATCCGAAAGTCATTTAGAGTGGCCGGGATATCTTTGCTTTCCACCCGATGGCTCGGTTTGCCAGTTGACCACGCCAGTTCATTATCAAAGCGTTCATAAAAAGCAGTTTAATAAAAATAACAAAATTACAGAAATTCGTTATCGTAGGCTTTACATGTTTAAACTAAATTGTTTATTCTATAAATCTTCATCTTTTGCCAAAGTTTAATAACGGTGGAATTTAAATTAAAATTTTTATACTAGTATAAATACAATTGAAACTTAAAATATGAATTAGTTCAATTTTCTAATTATAGTTTTAATACAATGTCAGTATATGCTAATGTTAATATTATAAAAGTTTTCGGAGCTAAAAGTGAAAAGTAGAGAAATTAGATATGAGTGATAAATTTGATCCAGATCGGACAGATATTACTGTGATTATTTCGAAAATGAGTTTTGTCAAATTTTATGATCTACAAATCTCTTCCATTTCCAAGTTACGATAGATTTTTTTATTTGAAAATTAGTATTTTCTCTAATTCATTTCGTAATATTGCATAGTCAGAGGATTTTTTAATGAAAAAACATTAATACATAGTAATAATGTAACAGTATCTGGCTTAATAATCACATAAAGAATGGGTGATATTATTCTTCGTGTGTTCATGGTAATGAACATTTTTTCTCGTGCAGAATCTTTTAATAAAATATTGCACCGAACGTAGAAAATTGCGTGTAGGTAGTTTAAGAATAATATAGATAGATTAAAGCGAGATAATTACCGCAATAAAAAACTTAAATGAGAAAAAGTATCGGATGGACGATCTCGACTTATTAAATATTAAAACAAAAAAAATTTTTGCAATGGTGCAATTTATAGATCACCGAAAAGATATAGTATATCAAGCAGGTATCATTAATATTGTATATCATTGAAAATGTACTTTGAACTAAAAAGATAAACTCGATAGTGAGTTGCAATTCTGAATTAGAGTCCGATAAATCGTGAATATAACTTCAATTATTTAGAAGCAAGTTGGAATAAGTTCATTATATCTGTGGAGCTAGCGGACAGTAAAAGCAAACTATAGATTTTGAGAAAAAAATTTGCCTATCATTACATAAATTTAATTCAATATATATATGTAAAATTCTTATGCCGACTGAACTTTTTAAATAGATAACAAATATTTCCAATGGCCTTACAGTCATAATCTAGTAAGAGACTGTTTTTGTTCATCGTCACGCGTTTGTGTTTATCATCATCAGGCCACATATATACATGACGGGGCTCAGGAGTACTACGACGTCATTGAGCGCATGTTTAAATAATGTCCTTAAATAACCATCGATGTTGAAGGAAATGAAAAGTGTGAAAGTAAAATCAGTACAATCCGCACTGCAGTGTTCACATACGTTAACCAAAAGATTTATTATTAAGATGAAAAAACTTATCAAATATTCTCAACCTAAAAGAATTCAAATTTCTTTTTTTTGTTCATTAGTAATATGCCTCGTTCAAGAACTCGCAAATCTATCTACACGTATGTATTAAAAAATGCAAATTTCGGAGCTTTTTCACATTTATCAAGAGGAACATGACAGGCGAGAAACGCGCATATACATATCTGTATATGTGTATGTGCGCACGCGCATGTGTACGCGTGTGTATGTGAAAAATTGGCGTTGAGAAGAGCAGTCACAGTGACGCGGGGTTTCTCGATTCCTGTATCTAAGCTATAACATCTATAGAAGAATGATAAAGCTGTTCGCATTCGAAGGGGGTCATTCAGTTCGTGAAGTCATTGGACCCTTGTTAATGAGTCACATTTAAATAATTTGAAATGTTTGCAAAGATTTTATGAATAGAAAAATTTTTTGCAAAAATATTTGGAATTATTTTACATTCTTACTAGTCTTTACTATGTATATTTAAAAAACTTTCAAACATTTGCAATTGATTGGTAATCATGTAGTAAATCTCCTCTAACTTTCCATAAGTGGCTGTTCATTCCATTCTATAATTGGCTGTAATGCTTAGAGTCATCTCTATAATATACTCAAATAGAACATCTGTACAGCCATTCGTTCCTATGCTTCTCTGGAATAAAGATGTTAGGAATTAAAATTAAGCTTCAATAAGACAGTGTTTCATAGATTCAATAAGTAATTTAATATTTTTTCAATGCTATTATAACCTCATATAGGACTTTATGATACTAAAACAATTCGATTTCTTAATTAAAAAATATAATAAAAAGTAGAAACATAATATCAATTGAATTCCATACATTATTTATAGTTCATTCAATTCCAAAATTCATAAACATTTAAAAATTCATAAAATCTGTAGGTGAAGTAATCTACGGAAATAATATAAATTAAATACTGTACTTACTCTGACTACCATCCATTATTCATAAATAATAAGAGTTTTTGATATTTACTTAAGCTTACAGGCGAATAAATAGACATTTCTAAAAAAGAAAAAATTGACACTTCTTTGTGTTATTTTTTTTCATAAACTTAAATAAATATGAAAATATAATCCTTATTTCTGATTACATAAAGAATTGTGCTCCGTAAAATTCGAAAATGTAATTGTTTTAGTAGTACAGCGTGCTGTAGGAGGTGATTTTTTGAAGCACATACTATATTTGTTTTAAATTTTAACTGTCGATATCTTTGTTCGAGAGAGGCATTGAGAATAATGTCCGTATAGGAGTTTTATTTAAGTACACTAGAGAAGCCTGTGTGAATTACAGCCAAATTCAAGACTCAAACATGTGACTCTTCTTGTAAGTTAATTTGATTCAACCTATTAATTAGTGAATATACGTCGACTTGTTTGCAAATAATTGACAAAAGTATATTAAAACGCGAAAAAAATTTTTACTTTTTATATATTTGAAGAATTTTAGCTGTCTCAATTAGTTTTACCATAGGCCATTCATTTACTAAAGGTGATGGCCTGAATATCTTTTCATATTATTCCCAATAGTTTCTCAACTGTATTGAATTATTAATATGAAAGACCGACTTCATTTCAGTTGGTAAGTTACAACTAAATCCCGAAACCAAACGTGCGATTGAGTTGCTTCTTCAGATTTAGTTCTCATAAGCACAGTTTTACTTCTTCATTCAGTGAACTTTTTCTACTTATTAGATAAATAAATATTCTCATTTATGTTGCGTGGAATTAACGGAATATCTGAAATAAGTGACTTGGAAATAAGTATGGATATTAACTGATTCGATATTCGAGATCTGAAATCATTTAGATTTTAATTGTTCAAGCGCCTAGTTCATTGCTATAGCTTTTCCGTATACATATTATCCACTTTCATATGTGAAGATGCTAAAGAGAGAGAGAGAGAGAGAGAGAGAGAGAGAGAGAGAGAGAGAGAGAGAGAAAGAGAGAGACAGAGAGAGAAAGAGAGAGAGACAGAGAGAGTGTGAGAGAGAAAGAGAGAGAGATAGAGAGAGAGAGACAGAGAGAGAAAGAGAGAGAGAAAGAGAGACAGAGAGACAGAGAGAGAGAGAGAGAGAGAGAGATTGCTTAAATCATCTAACGTATTGGAGCCTTGACTAGTTGCGACTACAATTGATCGCAGTATCATCGAAAATATCGAATATGGATTGCGTTTCGCATACCGACTTTTAATATTGCTTTGTGGGCATCGCCGATGAAGTGATAATTGGTACTCTTGACTGATCCGAAGAAAACTCCCTTTCGTTCTTTCTCTTTTATAAATGTGTAAATTACCCTTTCCGGGCTATCTATAATACACTTCAAAATTACGAGGTAATTTTGAAACGTTTTTTAACTTATTATTACCTTGCAAAACAGAAACTATAAATTATTATAATTGCTAGCTGAATAAATCACAGCATCAGACACTTAACCTTATCAAGGCTTCCATTTTAAGTCAGATAAGGGACAAAATTCAATCGGGAACTTCGAAATTAATTAAAAAGTGAAAAGCAACATGTTTATTTTTGAAAATATATAATTTAATAGTACCGTGTTTCTATGCGTAAATGAATTCAGTAACATGATTTTGTGTATAAAAATGGGTTTATATCTTTGCTCATACGTATCTAATTTATCGATAGCTCCGTAATTCCTCGTAGATGCAATCTTTAAATACCCTGTATTTCATATACTCGGGACCAACAAATGACAAAAACAATTCTCTCGGGGTTCCGGGCTATACGCCTATGCAGTTTCTGTATAACCATTGAACGAGAAAGAAAATAAAAAATGTAAAAGTTTTCAATAAAAGAACTCCTTTATCATTCCACATAATAGGGCTGGAAATAACGGCGAAGAAATCGATCGGACGCGAACACTACGCGCAGGATAGACAGTGAAAGTATGGGAATCAGTAGAGGCTAATAATAATATAGTGGGAATCCCGAAAGTTTGATCGGTCCGTGGTCAAATTTTCGGTTGTCAGAGAAGGCGCTTCTTTGCCCCATTTCACTAATAACAATCCAACGCACGATCCCGTCTCTGTCTCTCTCTTTCTCCCTCTCCTTCTCTCTCTCTCTCTTCATGCTCGTCAGGGTTCGTTCACAAGTCACTTTGATCCACGTGTATTTATCGAACTCCCCTGTTTCCTCGGCCCATTTCTCGTTTCTACTTAATTTCTTGTTTTACTTTTTTTGCTATTTTTGTTTTGTTAACTTCGTCCCTATGACTAATCTAATCGGATTTACACTCGGGCTAACTGCTAATTCAACGGAGGGGGAGAGGAGGATAAACGATTTCGCACATGGCGTGGGGAGGGGAGGCGACGCGACGGCTCGCGCGGACGAAATCCCAAAAATTACAGCGTATGTATAATGAATAGCCACGCGTTATTACCTGTATCCGGTTGACGCGCGAGCGATCGGTAGCATTTTTTCCGAATAATTTTTCATCTCCTCGTGCGTGGACCTTGTTTTATTTCGACTTTCGTTTGAGCAATTTTTCTTTTTTTTTTTGTCGTTGCGCAGAATAAGGAGGTGATTTTCGTTATTTATCGAACGTGTGGTTAGCTTGACGCGTAATTTCTTTCGACGAGAGTTAAGGCAAATAATTTCTGCTCTGTGTGTGAGATTTATGCGAAAGAGTTACAGATATTCTTTGAGTATATATAGTAAAAGTACACCATCGAGAAAAAGTCCATTGATGTAATTGAATGAAAGTGGTATTGAAAAAGAGAAAATTTTTTTTCTTCGAAATTCTTGACCGCGCGTTCAATTATCAAGCTCCTCAATCTATTCGGAGCTTTGATTTGTATCGATTTATTTCTGTACATATGCGTATTAAAGTCGAACCTGATTCTGCGTAAGTGGTCAATTTTCACAAGTCAAATTATAGCGAAACGATACTTAATCGAACTTTACTAGCCTGTGCTCTATACCTTTCCGTCTCTCCCTCTCTTTTTCCCTCCTTCCATCTCTCTCTCTCTCTCTCTCTCTCTCTCTCTCTCTCTCTCTCTCTCTCTCTCTCTCTCTATCGCTCTCTCGCCCTCTCGGATAATGAATGCGCGATAATATAAATTAATACGCCTCAGCCATATTTGCACGATCAACTATACGGATGTCTTTTCTTTATGATCCGCACACTATCGTTTTTTAATTTTACGAGGAAATTTCACGGATATAGTTCTTATGTCAAAACAGAGAATTCTTTAAAAAATATCGCTTATTTTATTTTATTGCATTATATAGGAATTTTGAGAAAAGCTATCGTTGTTTTTAATTTGATAATTTATACCCGTAGATCTACATATATATTTATAGATTTATTTTGATCTTGCGGAAAGTTTCAAATGATAATAGATACATACTTTTTTAAGGCTGAGAAAATAATACATAGAAATTGACGAAAATGTTAATTTATGGATTTCAAAAACTTATTTATGGATTTTAATAAAACAATGAAAATAAGAAAGTTTCTTACAATGCTTGGTTAGAGTAAATGTTATTGGTCCAATAAGGGAAATGAATTCGGCAGTGAACATCAAGGAATGTCTATCAGAAATACTTTTACAACTTTCTAACTCAGATGAATACTTTATCATGAGTTTTTGTTTAATCTCTACATTTGATATACTATTATAATGTCGTTTACGGTTCTATGAATATAAACAAGAAATAAAAATAATAGTATAGAACTTACTTGGTCTATTTGTTCTATATATATATATATATATATATATATATATATATATATATATATATATAATATAGGTCGAATTCTATTGTACTATGTCTCCTTCTTCCATAAATCTTCAATTTCGGAAATTTCAATAAAAAAGTATAAAAAAAGAGTCATAGTGAACAATTAATCAATTATCCTATATATAGTTTTTATACAAAGATAATAAAATTTACCAAGGAAACTTTTTTTTTACTTTTTCGATATAAGATATTTAGTTGGATATATTTTATGCAATATATTTAAATATAAAAGACACCTTAATTTACATTGAAATTTTTTTTTCGACAGAAAGAAGGAATATTTCAAAATCATCTAATACGTTAACTTTCCGTCAAATTTCGTTTCACGGCACTGATAAAAGTATTTTTTCACATTTTTCCCTCCTAGTCGAGACTAGATTTTCGCTTTTAAAATCCCGTGCGCAGCACTCGCACGATCGCCAACGCCTCACTCGGATGCGTTTCGAAAAGTTCACTGGCTGCGGAGAATTTTTTACACCTATATATGCCCATCAGTGTGCACTATCCGTATAATCGCGCGGCACACAGAGACAGAGAGTGAGAGACGGGTTGGAGAAGGAAGGAAGGAAGAGAAATAGATAGATAGAGGGAGGGAGGGAGAGAAAGAGAGAGGGAGAGGAGGACGGAGTATGATAGGGAGTATTGAAACTCCTCACTTTTCACCCATCGCGTTTGTCGCGTAAACCTCTGTACACACATGTGCGCCTACACGTGCGGCGTGATCGCATACACACACACACACACACGCACTTTAGCGGTTCCACACGGATGCTAATCTGGAAGAAGAGTTATGTCTATAGATTAGTAGAGAAGTGTCCTGAATTTTTTTACTTCCCTTGTAACCTAGCTACTCTTTTTATCTTTTTAAAGGGCCAATAAAACGAGTGCAGGACTATATACACAGACATATTGTTTCAGAGTGTAGTAATAAGAAAGCAAAACGAACGGTAATAGGTTGTCGAAAGGGCGTAGAACTACAGACTCATTTACAAATCAATTTTAAACTTTAGTATGAGGGTATGGATAAGAACTCTATCGCCTTTTACTATGTGTCAATAATTTTATCAATCTGTGTAAATTTTAACATCGACTACAAGGTAACGTTCTGCATTTTCCGAATATGATGTCAAATAGTCATTCTTAATTATTAATACCAGGCGCCTATTTTCATTTGAAAATATAGCGATATACTTCACCTTCTGGTTGATATCGTTGAATATATGTACTTGGTTGGTAAATCCCTTTTTATTTTACTGATCAGATTGACATTATTTTCACTTCTAGCACGAGAAGAGTCTTAAAGTATTTTAGAAATATTTCATTCGCTTCAATTCATATACACTCAAAGAATTAATGATTGTTTCCGAGGATGAATACGCGATATTTTTCAATCCTGGTTGAAAGTTTTTTTTCGTATAACTCAATACAGCATGTATGCGATTATTACTTTCAAGGCTTCTCAAAAAACTAACAAAAACTAATAAAGTATTTAAATTTTTAGAAATATATTTTTCGTCTCCTACAGAATTTTGTGTCTCTAAAACAAACATGTTTTTTAAAATAAAACATTATTTTGATTGAATTCCATGCATTGTTTGCAAGTTATGAAAGCTCTAATTTAGTCAGTATTAAAAATGCTTGTGATTCAAGGTATATATATTAGAAAAAATTAATGAAATCATACATGCAAATAATGCTGTTATTTTTTACTAATTTTGGCCTTAGATCAGAAGTAATTCTTCTGGAGTTTTGGATTTAAAAAATTACAAATTTAATAAATTTGAACAAAAAAATTTATTCATTTTAGTAATTAAAAGTTCTATAAGAGGTGAAGAACGTTCTTGAATAAATTTATATTATTAACGAGAGTGTGCCTTTCTTCAAATTTTAATTAAATGGAAAGAATAATTACATATGTGTTTTATTTATGTACCTTAGCAAAGAATGAATTACAGACAAATGAAGAATCGAAGAAAATAACGTAATGAATCTTGAACTTATAATTCTTCACTTGTTAAAATTATATTTTAATTTATTCATTATATAAACTTTGTTATTTATGCCATAAAATTTAAATTTCTCAAATAAGTGCAGATAATTATTAAGTAAGTGTATATTTATTTATTTGCGTTGAGATAATGAGCCCTGGAACAGAGTAGGATGACTGAAAGAAACAAAAACAAAGGAAGACAAAAAATAATCAAACGCACGTTATCACATGGATCAATTCGAATAAAGGAAGTCTGGTGAAAGTAGTAAATCGCGAACTCTATATTTATATATACGTATATAATTGAAAAGAGTAGTGTAAACGTATATTAAACGCGCCGAGCGTGACAATTATAATACGGGTGCAAATGCACCCGCACGAGAAGCCGAGAGATCCAAAACATTCATTCTATAATTATGTATAAATGTGTGCACGATGGGAAGGCCGTCGCGCAACCAATGGTTATTATATATATATATATATATTTTTTGCAATTATGTGTTCTAGGTTGGGTCCACAGACAAGGCGAAGACAATGTGAAGGAGAGAGAGGAAGCCGCATTATATCGAGGATATCGGGAAAGAGCGGACGAGTCACCGGACGACGCGCCGCGATCGACTTCACCAGCTCTGCAATCCATCTCTCGCTCTTCGCAAGTTCCTTTCCCGTCCACGCAAAATACGACGAAGAAAAAGAAGAACAAGAGTAATAAGAAGCAGGGGACGCGGGGTTGACAAGTCGCGCGCGTCACAATACCGTTCCGCGACGCGGGCGCATCGGGAGGGGGCGTGCGGGGTGGCGGTGTCAGGCGTCGCCTGGGGGGAAGATGAGAGGCGCGAGGGTGCCCGAGACGACGACGACGGCGGGGCGAAATAAATGTGAGGACGTTCCGTCTGGCGCGCCGCGCGAGAGCCATTCGAGTGATAGGGTGGCGCGCGCCGCCGCCGACTGAAGGACCGCCAAGCGGGATTTTCGCGGCAGGCCAGAGGGGGCGCCCCGTCCCCCGCGTATACGCACTCGCCGCCGCCGTCGCCGCGAGTCGAGAGTGCCCGCGGGGAGGAGTGAGGAGAGCCGTCGCGCCCCGACGACGACGGCGTCAACGGCGGAGCAAGTAAGCGCGTCGAGCGCAGGCCCGCGGACGGGGCAGGCTGCGTATACACGCACACGTCGAGGAGACGAGGCGACGAGCGAGGCGACGGACGTGTCTGCATCGGCCGCGATGGGGCGGCCCGTCGGGGACAGTAGCGGCGCGAGCGACAGGGGGAGGAGGAGGAGGAGGAGGACGGTGGCGGCGCTTCTTCCAGGCCCGGGTCTCGCGCTGCTGATTTCGCTCCTGGCCCTCGGGCTGGGCACGCTCGCCGGAGCAAGGATTACCAATCAAGAGATAGGTAAGTGCTGCCATAAATCCTCGTGCTTTCTTCCCCCCCTCCCCTCCCTTCCTTTACTACTCTGATATATATATATAGATACATATGGACACACTCGCCTCGAGCCCCCCTCCCCCAGATTCGCACAAGAGGGGGAGGGGTAGAAGAGGCGAGGGATCGCCAGGCGCATCGGACCGAGGCGTTCGTTACACACTGGACTATCTCTTTACTTCGTCCTCACTCTCTCTCTCTCTCTCTCTCTCTCTCTCTCTCTCTCCCTCTCTGTCTATCTTCTCTCCCTTATCACTGGTCTCCCACACCGTACCAACGAGCGCACAGAGACGGCCTCAGGAAGCTGCTCGTTCTCTCGGTGATTCTAACGCCTAGTGCTTAGAAAGTAAATTCGGCGTAATGTCGCTTCTATGCCCTTTCCAACCCCTCCCCCATCACCCTGCCCCTGTCTCCATCGCTCCGCCTGGTCCGCTCAACCTACTCGCAGTGCATGCAGCTATATGCCTATAGATACGCATGCATGGGACTCCCGGAAACGTGCCTTTGTCCCCGAGTTTATCGGGAGGCCAGTTGCCGAGCCAGTTGCTGAATCAAATTGGAGGGCTAGACGCCGTAGGCCACTGTTCCCACATTATATCATGCTCTATCTCTCCCGTGCTCGGCCCCTTTCAGAGGGGTTGCCGCTCGCCGGGGCGCGTCGCCGCGCTTATTAAAGCACACAGTAGCGCGCCGAACCCAAGTATACGTTAATGTTATTATGAGTTTAATAAAGCGCGTCGGTGCGCGGCGATGATCGATTCCGCTCGCATAGAGAATGGCTCGCGACGGCCGCACTGACAGAGATTTTGATCATTGATTTTATATATATATATATATATATATATATATATATATATATATATATCCGGCTGAATTGCTAATGTATTGAGCGTACATAAATGCCTGAGCGTGGTACGTAATTAAGCATTCATATAACATTTGAAAAAACAGAAATGTTAACGATTAATTCAAATTCTTCATAATTCAAAATTTATGTGTGATGTTGTTTATAACAGAGTACTTTCTGCGCGATCGATGAAAATTGACTTGGACAGTCGCATCGTACAAAGCACTTTCGCATCGTTAGCAAACGAAGTCTTACATCTGATATTCGAAGCATTACAGTTCACACAATATATTCATATTAAATGTGCTGACGCTCTTAAAAATTGTTTTAATCATTGAAATAATGTTTATTATTCATAATATTGGTGACTTCTGATCCAATTCACCAGAAAAAAAAAAGAGCTCTCGTATCTTTTGCTTGTACTAAGTTCTATAGGTGACCCTGTTCTAGTCGTATAGGCTACTTATGCAGCGATAATCATCAAAGATTTAATAAAGAATTTTGAACCAGT